>KN042418.1:1572342-1585085 GCA_000739165.1 Podila verticillata NRRL 6337
ACCATCACCATCCTTCTCTGACTTCTTCACCCTTCCACTACTCACTCTTTTTCTATCTCACACACACTCCCCAGGAATCCACTTTTTTTTTTCCCTTCGTCCTATCCATCCCCATCCTCTCTCCCTCCTGGTTCCTGAGCCCTGTTTTGTTCCTGTTCGTTGTTCATGTTCCTGCTCCACTTTGTGAGTCCATTTCACCCCATCCAATCCCATCGCTTTCTTTTCCTTTGCTTCGTTCGTTCGTTCGTTCGTTCGTTCGTTCAATTTTGTTTTGCCTCGAAAAGAAACCAATCCTCTCTGTATCCCATCACCCACCGATCACCCACACTCGCACACATTCGCACTGTTCAAACTCTATTCCCGTCGCCTGTTCCCGGCATAATCGAGTCTTTCTTTCTTTCTTTCCTTCTGCTTGCACACTCCGCTACGCCTCACCACTTGCCACTCTGTCCAAGATATCCGTTCCTTTTAACAAATCTCTGAAAGTGATCCATTTTTCTCACGCCAACTCCTTGTTTCTGGTGATCCTTCCTTTCTCTCTCTCGCTCTCTCGCTCTCTCTCAAATAGGACCCCACGGCTGTTTGATTGCACAATCGTCACTCGCCACTCGCCACTCACCTGTCAAGTTATCAAAAAAAAAAAGCGGGGGACAAAGCCAAAGCCAGAGTCTGATTTGCACAGCGCCAGGACCTTTATTATCATCACCAAGAAAAAACAACAACGTCCCAATCCTAAAAAAAAGGGAGGGAACACCTTTCTGTCTTTCTTTGCTTCCTTTCGCAGGAACTCGTCATCATTAGGCCGTGCATTGCCGAGGCCATCTGTATTCGAGGGAAAGAGCAGTGAGGCCAGAACACTCACAACCCAACATCCATCCATCCAACTGTACACCCACACCCACACCCACACACACGCTCACACTCCTTGTATTACAAACACACACACACTCACACCTGTCCTTGCTCACCATCGTATGCTGCCTTCCATCAGGCACCTACTCGACTCGGAAATGGTTGGTTCCACCGACGGGCCTGTCGCAACAGAGACCCATGCACACCCGCACCCACACCCACATTCTCATCCACATCCACACTCACACCCTCACTCTCACTCACACTCACAGCATCCGCACCCGTACCACAGCCCATCGCCTCCATACGCCCGGACATCACCCCCAGATAACCACATACGACACCCTCACCCCTACCACTCATCCTCTCCATCCTACCCTGGATCCCATCCCGACGCGCCATCCAAACCATCCCCCTATCCACCTCGGCCCTACAGTCGAAGCTCAACCTGTGGACCAGACGACTACCAAGCTAGACCACATTCACCTGTCCACCTGCGGACCAAGGCATCGCCAAGAACGAATATGTACTATAGAGATGGACACGATCAAGATCCCTCGTGGGGGCCTCGTTCTCAGGCACCAGCACCAATACCTTCGTCCTTCAGGATGCAGCATACCCCTCCATTTGATGCATCTATATCTTCTTCGTCCTCCACATCGCCCTCGCCGTCCATGTCAACAGCCACAGCTGCATCGACGCCTTTGACGACCGATGCCATTGCCGCCGTGACCAAGAGCACCGCCGCCGCTAGCATCAACGACACTCGAGCGAGGCTGGGCCACACACCCCAGACACCTCACAGGCCCGTGTTCAGAGACTCTAACCCAGATGGGATGGGGCGTCGATACTCAGATCAACTACAGTCACCCAGTGGCCTTGTTCATTCATCTGGGCGACACAGTGCTCAAGGCTGGTCACGTTCATCCAACGGACTTGTCCATCCATCGTCTGAAGACCCTCGAGCCTTTGACTCGGAATACCATCGCTCTGAGGCCCCACACCGATACCATCCTGATATGCACTACTCTGGACACCCTCAAACAAAGCACCAGTCTCTTTCACCTATCTCCTCGCACCCCTCTCACCTCAACAAGAACTCGTCACCTCCACCTCCACCTCACCGACCTCACCAAGGCCATCCTGAAGCTCACCACTTATCCCATGCGCACATGTTGGAACAAGCTCGCTTAGACGCTCTTGCTCATGACGCCAAGCACAGAGGCCCTGGGCCCCACCTGGGAAGCACATCTTCACCTCCTTCTCGAGCCCACCCTTCGCCTCAACCTCATCTAACCCATCCACACTACCACCCCTCACTTCAGCAACAGCGCTCGCCGCCATTGACTGACCATGTCCGCGAATCGGACCTTAGACCCTTAAACCCAAACCCAACCCCAAAGCCTTCCGGATCTGTCCAGCAGACCGCACCCCAGGCCTACCTTCAGCATTTGACTTTCCAGTCTTATCAGCCCAACCGGCAACGCTATGCCACTGCTAATGCCACCCCTTCCTACGGAGGATCCAAGTCGTCATCACAGGGAGATCTTCCCCGGACAAGGTTGTCTCCAGGTCCCTCGCATCCATACCATTCTCGCTCTTCTCGATCCCATTTGTCTGGCGAGGTGGATGCGAGATCTTCCCGTTCGTTGCTTCCATCTTCTTTGGAGGTCAAGGGCCCCTTGTCTCCACCTCGTTCCATGGCTCCTTATGGAAAGCCCCACGACCACGACCGGAGACATGTGCCAGAGAGGTTTGAGGGCTATCCAGAGGGTAGTGACTATCAAGACGATGGTGGCGGCTACGTTCGACCTGGAGATCAAGACAAGACATCCTTCCACAAGAAGGGCGTCTCTTATGAAAGCTTCTCGGATGCACACAGGAACCAAGGACACCGTTCTATCCGCATGTCCATGTCCGATTCTGACCTCAAAGCTTTTGAAGCTTCAGAGCGACCCCATATCAAGCATGAGGAGGTTGAGGTGGATGAACTTGAGGAGGATGATGTAGAGGTTGAGGTGCAGGGCGAAGAAGAGTACGAAAAAGAGTATCACCATCAAAGACATCCTCAATACTCTCAGGAGCACCACCTCCATCTTCGTCAGCAGCAGCAGCAGCAGCAGCAGCAGCAGCAGCAACAGCATCAGCAGCAACAGCAGCAACAGCAGCAACAGCAACAGCAGCAACAGCAGCAGCAGCAGCAGCAGCAACAACAACAACAGCTTGTTCGTCAGGCTCCCCAACAGCAGCCGCACCCCCATCATCACCAGGCGTATGACTATGACCGCCCTGACTCTCGAGACCCTTACCACCCAGATCCACGGACGCGCGACTATGCCCGTGCTATGCCCAACTCTTCACCCTCGTCGTTTTCCCAGGGGTATCCATACCCTCCCAACCAAGGGGGATATATCCGTCATCCTAACCAGTACCCACATCATCAAGGCTACGACCAAGCGGGTCCTGGTTCGATACACGACGAGCTTTCTCGTGACGCCAACCGATACCCTCCCCACCCTCACCCACACCCACACGCACAACACCCACCAAGCGAAGACCCCAAGATGCCGAACCGTCGCGGCCCTTACCTGTCACGTAACCGAGCGCTCCTTGCAGGTCTGGCAGCAAGCTCCGCCTCTGGCCGATACAAGTGCCAGTACTGCAGTAAGCGATTCAGCCGACCCTCATCCCTGCGTATCCACACCTACTCGCACACGGGTGAGCGACCCTTCAAGTGTAGTGAAGAAGGTTGTGGTCGCCAGTTCTCTGTGCAGAGCAACATGCGCCGGCATCTGCGCGTGCACCGTCTCAGCCGACTCCGGTCTGGACTTCCAGACGATGACGAGGAGGAGATGTAGTTTGTACTATGTAGCTATCATTTTTCATTTTTCCCTTTTTTGCCATGTATTAAAATAATTGGGGCCAACCCCTTAAGTGCATCTCATCCTCCCAATCGAACTTTGCTCTTACCGGGGAAAAACGCAAAAAAAAAAGTTCTCGCGGTGGAACATGCCATTTGGGAAAGAGAGATAAAGACCTGTTTTTGTTATTGTCTGTTCGCCCACTCTGACAATCAAACTCTGCCCATTCGCTCTAATCTCATTGGCCTTGTTCATTGTTCTTGCATCCATTACACCCACAACATAAGAATAGCGACAATCACGCCACCCTCTCTCTCTCTCTCATCCGTTGAAAAGAGAATACACAATGGCTTGGACCGGGATTCCATCCACCCAGCCATCATGCGGCTCCATCTCCATAGCTGCCCCCACTCCGCATTGCCCATCCTTCCCATCCGATCCTCTCGGCTGCTTCATTCAGACCTCAGGCCTCTATTGCGCCCCACTCTCCACCACCCGCGGATTTCTCTATACCCTCGACACTACTAACACCACCACTCCTTCAACAACAACAACAACAACTACTACTACTACTACTACTACTACTACTACAACAACTACTACAACTACCTCCGTAGAAGAAGGACCCAGCACTGCCGCCGGCGCCAAAGTGACCCTCATTCCCCAGCTGCACATCCCGTCCCCACCGCAGAATGCGTCTCTTCTAGGCGTCGATGGCCAGCCCGTCAAGAGCCAAGGCCCAGCCCTCCTGGGCCAGGTCTGCACGACCGTCCCCCTGCCCCCAACAACACACCCAGCTTGGCCAGTGCTGGTGGCGATGGCGAACAAGCGCCTGAACGAGACGGTCGGGTTCTCAAACATAGGCACGGGCGCAAGTGTGTTTGCTCTCCACGGGGACTGTGAACCTGGCGCGTTCTGCGATATCTCTTCAAGCATGGCAAACGGAGAAGGCAAGGGCGTGTGTGTGGAGCAGCTGCCCAACTACCATACGTGCTCGTCGTACCTTCAGTGTATTTCTCTGCGGTGCAGTGACGACCATGTGGCGTCGAACTCTGTCAAGAGGAGGATGTACGAGGAAGAAAAAGACAAAAAAGGAGGAGTCGGATCTTTGGATGAGGTGGAAATAGGAGGAAGGCAAGTAGAATCTATCTCCCCTTCCTCCTCACCCACACCTTCGCCATCCAATCACCATCAACGTCACAGGCGCCTCTCTTCCTCACAACGCCGCGTCAGTGTCTGTTTGCCTGTGAGCCGCGAGCCACCCGGGTCCGGCACTGGCGGCGGCAACTCGGGTGGTAACAAGGGCGGTCCACCGGAGCTCCAGAGCGGCGACTCGGAGCATCACGAGATCCCCGGCTGGGCGGCGGTGATCATTGGCGCCGTGCTGCTTGTCTGCACCCTGGGCGGACTGGTCTTGATCAAGCGCAGGAGGATAAAGACAAAGGACTTGAAGCGCTCGAATCTGGCGCGGACGTCGTCGACAGGAGGAGGAGCTAGTGGTACACGGGAAAGGGAGAGATCGATGAGCGTGAGTACTGCGTTCGACTTGGATGAAAAGCATCGAGAGGGTGGAAAGTATGGACACCATCCTCGACCACCCACCACTACAATGGAAGAGGTCACCGAACAGTCGCTCTTTAGTCGCTGGTTTGGAGTGTCTAAAATGTCGGTCGTGAAACCGTCATCCAACGATGGAGAGATGGACAACAATGACATCAAGACCAGGAAACAATCCGTGTCGACCGTGAACTCTTTCAAGACCTACCCTCCGGCCTCGGAGGCCCTTGACTCGGCGTACTCGGGCGGAGCGAGTGTTGAAGGCGGATACGCCAGATGTGCCGCAGGAACATCTTCGGAGCATTCGTCTCGACGGACCAGTAGCGGGGCAAGTGTTCCTCCAAGAAGAGGGTCCGGACCAGCCATCCCAAAGATCACGACCACCTTCTCTGATACACAGAACCAAGTGACCTCGCCTGTGTCTAGGAGCGAGGTTTCGTCAAAGGCATCCTTCAGCCAGGAGAGACAATCCATAGACGCAGTACCGTCGTCGCCATCACTAGGTCTTGGTGCGTCGCAGGTGACTCGGTTCCAGGAAGGCGAGACGCCCTTAGAGACGAGAACACCATCGAACACGCATGGAGTAAGGCCAGCTTCCCGCCCCGCAACTTCTTCCTCATCATCATCGTCAGGCGCCTCCTCGCCAAGGTCGATTTCGACTCGAATGAGCTGTAACCCCAACCTGGGCGTCCCACCAACAACACCAGGGTCGCCCATCTCGCCCATCTCGCCCATTTCGCCGTCCATGGGCTCGGTCGGCACATCGCGGCTGTCGAGCCGGAGCAGCTACCGCCATGCAAACACGTGAGAAAAAAAAAGCATAAGAGAGAAAGAGATACCCTATTTTCACTATTCCCGTTTTTTTGTACATAGTCAATCCTTATCCCCTAATGCCTCTAATATATTTTTGCACTACAACTTTGATGGGATGGATAGCGATGAGGATAGTGTGATCAAGGATGGTGATGATGAAGATGATGACGACGAGGGTAACGTTGACGAGGACGCCTCCTTTGTCGCTTCGGAGGAAGAGAGGCTCATGGGCAACTGGACGTGCCCCGTGCGGAGCGCGGACATGGAGCCGTCATTGTCCTCCTGGATACACTGCTGGACGATGGCGATCAGGCGCTGGACCTGTTCGAGAGTGTTGTGGCTGTGGAGGCAAATACGGACGCGCTCCTTGCCCTTGGGGACGGTGGGGAACCGGATGGCCTTGACGTTGAGGCCGGCGCGGATGAGGCGCTGGGAGAGGGCGTTGACCTTGGCATTGCCGTCCATGACGATGCCTTGGATCGGGGAGGTGGACGGCAGGAGCATCTGGTCGGGGATCTGAATATGCGCGCGGAAGTAGTCGATAAGGCCACGGACCTTGTCCACGAGCTAAGTAATAAAAAAAAAAGGACGAGGGAGAGAAAAAAAAAAAAGAGATGATCAGATAAGGAATATGTTCACGTGAGTGAATAAATAAAATGAAGAATTGGCATTGATATCTTGTTCCTGCAAGAAAAGAAAAAAAATGGCCGTTACCTCCACTGTCTCGCCTGCGACGAGCATCTGGTAGGCTGACTTGATGCTGGCCAGGTTGCTGAAAGAGGTGAAGGTCGAGTATATCAGGGGACGTGCATAGTTGATCAGGTACTGCTTGAGAATCTTGGGTCCGACCAGTGCAGCTGGCGAAGAAGAATGAATGAAGGAAAACGTGGGATAATGAGTGTGAGTGTGAGAAAAAATAAAAGGAGGGAGAGAAAGGTGGACTGAGATTCGACCTGCATTTTTTGAAGCGCAGATTGCGAAAGAAATCCTGTCGTTCTTGCCCATGGTTCGTCCGGGGGAGTAGATCTGCCATTGTCCCTTTGATCAGGCCCGCCTAGATCCTGTGTTTTTCTTCAATCAAACAAAGTCCCGATGTTTGAGGGCGTCACTTTTTTTTTTCTGTCCCTGATGGTTTTGCCGTTCGTGCTTCGAAACGAAATGAAGGGGCGTTCTCACCTCCATTGCTTGCAAGTGCCTTGCTGAAGGTGTGCAGTCTGGCAAACACTCTGCTCTCCAATCCCAGTTCATTGACCAGTCCTCGTCCACGCGTTCCATATACACCCGTGGCGTGTGCCTATGCAATTGAAGATAAAAGTGAGCGAGGGTGAGTCTTAATATGATTTTTTGGGTTCATCCACATCTACCCCACAAAAATAACAAAATCTACTTTTTTTTATTTTTCCTGCGTGTGCGAAGCCCAAAAAAAAAAATAGAATCCCAAAGTGAACACCCGTTGTATTTTCTGGTACCCGACTTACCTCGTCCACAATCAGATATGCGCCATACGGTTCCAGCAACTCGACAATCTCCCTCAGCGGTGCTGTGTCCCCGTCCATCGAGTAGACACTCTCGACAGCAACAAAAATATTCCTGACTTTCTTCCCCTTCTCCTCGTCTTCTGCTCGGATCTGTGCCAGCTGTCTGCCCAAGTGGTCCAGATCGTTGTGCAGGAACGGACTCTTGACGCCCGCACGAGAGACCTTCATGCCGTCGTGCACACTGGCGTGGATATATTCATCATACAGGATCACATCGCCTGGCTGGGGGACACTGGAAAAGAAGCCCACGTTGGCATCGAATCCGGAATTGAACACCAGGGCTGCTTCTGCGTGATGGAACTCTGCGATCAAGTCTTCCAGGTCCTCGGCATACTGTGAGTTGCCGTCAAGTAGGCGGCTTCCCGTGGAGCCGAGAGGGGGGGCATGGGTGGGGAACGAGTCGAGTTCGGTGCGGAAGCGGGCGCCGAGGCGGGGGTTGCGGGCGAGGCCGAGAAAGTCATTGGAGGAGAAGTCGGCGCTGGTGTTGGGAATGACGACGAGGGAGCGGAGGAGAGAGCGGGCGCGGCGGGATTGGAGCTGGGCTTCGAGTTGAAGCTCGATGGGGGATGGGGCTTTTGACATTATGGGGAAGGAAGGAATGGAAGAATGGAAGAATGGAGGAATGGAGGAATGGTTGGGTGAAGGAAGGGTGAATGTGGAAAAGAGAAGAGGAGTATGAACTTGGTTCGTTGGAAATATTAAAAAGTACGGCTCGAGGAACATGAACGCCCGCAAACACACAAAGCACACTCGATACCAACTCGACACACACACACACACACACACACACCAAATACGCGCTCGGCGCCTGTCGCGATAAACATTCACGCATCAGGCACGCACGCACACACGCAACAACACGCCTCAGCTAATACATTTTACATGAACCCACAACTGCTATTTCATATTTTTGTTCCCACACCAATCCACCTCCGACCAGAACTGAAAGCAAACGGTTCAGGGGTTTCGACAAAACCTTAATAGAACTGCACGAGTGTGACTGCCCATAGGCCATAAACAGCTAAGCCACTCAGTGCTAAGCAGCAGCAGCACCTTTTTTCTTTTTTTTTCTGTTGCCTCCAGCATTCCTCTTTGTTCCACCGCAGTCCATTCACACATCAACCTTTTGTCAGCAGTTGTCGACCCATTATTCCTACATAAAGACCAGGAAGGACAGCGGACAGAACTCCATTCGAGTACATTACACCCTATCCACATACAACATACAAGGAATATAGACCATGCTGCGTCAAAAGGCCTTCGTGAAAAAGACAAAGTCTGGCAAAGTGCTCAAGGTCGTTAAGGAGCACTACTTGCGCGATGATATCTGGTGCTCGGCCGAGGCGTGCAAAAAGTGCGGACATACCGAGACTGTCCTCAGCGCCATCCCCAGTGTCAACAAACTGTTCCCACTCCCTCACTACATCATCCCTGACACCAACATCTTTATGAACCAGGTAAGGCCCAAATAGTCTTGGCTCTAGTGCAAGTATCATCAACATATATCTAACACCCTTTGTTATCTTCGTTGTAGATTGATGTTATGGAAAAGCCACAGATCACCAATGTCATTGTACTTCAGACTGTTCTCGAGGAGGTCAAGCATTTGTCATTGCCAATCCACAAGCGTGTCAGAGATATGATCACCAACAAGGAAAAACACTTCTATGTCTTCTCCAACGAACATCACCGGGAAACATTCATTGAAAAGCTCAAGGACGAGTCACCCAACGACAGAAACGATCGCGCCATCCGTGTCGCTACCAAGTGGTATGGCAACCATATCAAGGAGCTCAAGCCCCACGTCTCAGTCGTCATGATGACCGACGATGCTGCCAACCGATCGAAAGCTATCGCAGATGGTCTCCAGGCCGTTTCTGGTGAGTCTTGGTTTTGACTAATGTACATGGAAAACTTCGTTGTGGTGGAGCAAAATAAGTTAACATCTTTTCTGATTTGTAGTCAAGTGGTACATCGAGGCACTGGACAACACAGAGCTCTTGGACATGATCACGGAAACAAAGGAACTGGATGACGGCCAGCAAATGATCTATGCTGAGCATCTTTCACCGGCTCAACTTTCGAACGGAATCAAGAGCGGCAAATATTACCAAGGAAAGATTGGCGTCAGCTCACACAACTACCTGGAGGGCTCCATCTTTACCAAAATCGACGGTGTGGACAGCACTATTCTCATTCTCGGACGCGAGCACCTAAACCGTGCGGTGGATGGCGATACCATCGCTGTCGAGCTGCTGCCCAAGTCTGAGTGGCGCACTACTCCCACAGGAGTTGTCATCGATGAAGAGGAAGAAAAGGAGGAAGAGGAGAGTCTGAAGGCAGAGCAACAAGCTGCCTCTGATACCGTCATGGCCGATGCCACCAAAGCGGCAACCACCATTTTGGATACACCCCAGCCCACTGGAAAGGTTGTCGGCGTAATTCGTCGCAACTGGAGACAGTACTGTGGATTCATTGACAAAAAGTCTGTTCACACCCCTGCAGGATCCACCGCTCCTGCCAACGTCATGTTTTACGCCATGGAGTCCAAGATCCCCAAGATCAAGTTTAGAACCCGCCAAGCACACGCCCTGATCGGAAAGCGCATCATTGTCGCCATTGACTCTTGGCCAAAGACTTCCAAGAACCCCATTGGTCATTTCATCCGCACCTTGGGAGATGCTGGTGACAAGTCCACCGAGACTGAGGTGTTGTTGCTGGAGCATGATGTGCCCTTCCACGAGTTCTCAAAGCAGGTGCTTAGCTTCTTGCCCGTGGAAGGTGAGAACTGGGTTGTCCAGCCCGAACACTTTAATGGACGTGAAGATTTCCGTGAGCTGAACGTGTGCAGTATTGATCCTCCTGGCTGTACCGATATCGATGATGCTCTTCACGTCATCCCTCTTCCCAACGGCAACTACCAAGTCGGTGTCCGTAAGTATTCTTTTTCTTTTTTTTATTTTTTCTTTTATTTGTTCTTTTTTGCACGCATATTACGCGCTGACATGAGCTTATTTGTAATGTAGATATTGCCGATGTGACACATTTCGTCAAGCCCAACAATGTCATGGATCAGGAGGCAGCTAGCCGTGGAACGACAGTGTATCTGGTCGACAAGAGAATCGACATGTTACCTGGCCTTCTGGGCACCAACTTGTGCTCTCTCCGATCCAATGTGGAACGTCTCGCCTTCTCTTGCATCTGGGAGTTGAACGACAATGCCGAGATTGTGAGCGTGCGGTTCACGAAGAGTGTGATTGCCTCCAAAGCTTCGTTGACCTACGAGGAGGCTCAGAACCGGATCGATGATGACCGCATGCAGGACGATATCACTAAGGGAATCCGTACCTTGAACATGTTGGCCAAGAAGCTCAAGCAGAGACGTCTCGATATGGGAGCCTTGACCCTGGCCAGTCCCGAGGTCCGATTCAGTCTGGAGCACGATACCCAGGACCCCGTTGATGTCGAGATGAAGGAGCTCAAGGAGACTAACGCTCTGGTGGAGGAGTTCATGTTGTTGGCCAACATTTCGGTGGCTCGCAAGATTTACGAAAAGTTCCCAGACTCGGCCATGCTGCGTTGCCATCCTACCCCACCTGCTTCCAGTTTTGAAAAGTTGGAGAAGGCAGTGTCAAGGATGGGAATCACGATCGACCACTCGACCTCCAAGACGCTTTCGGACTCGCTGGACAATGCCGTGATTCCTGAAGAGCCTTACTTTAACAAGCTGTTGCGTATAATGACAACCCGCTGCATGATGCAGGCAGTGTACTTTTGCTCGGGGTCGATGACTGAGCAGGAGTTTAGACATTATGGTCTGGCGACTGATATTTACACGCACTTTACCTCTCCTATCCGTCGTTACTCTGGTAAGTCTTGGCGACATGGATTCGTTATGGCGCTTTCAATGTCACTATACTGTTATTCTGATTCTTTTTTTTTTTTTTTGGTCGTTGATAGATGTTATGGTCCATCGTCAGTTGCACGCCGCTATTGACTCTGACATTTCTTATGGCAACGAATTGACTGACAAGGAAGCCATGAATGAGCTGTGTGGAGGTAAGCTATTTGAGCTATTTGTTTTGTTTATATTTTGTTAGCATAAGCTTGTTGAACATAGATGATCCAAAAGTCTAACTAAACACTTGTAAAATCACCTACAATTTTTAGTCCTCAACCATCGCAACCGCATGGCCCAGCATGCAGCTCGCAGCTCGGTCGAGTTGTTCACACACTTGTTCTTCAAGAACAAGGTCGAGGAGGAGGAAGGCTATGTCATCCGCATTCTCAAGAATGCATTCATTGTCCTTGTTCCAAAGTACGGTATTGAGGGCATTGTGTACGCTTCTGCAAAGGTCGCCAAGGGCGAAGGTGAGGCATCAGCAGCTCCTCAACCCATTTTGGTGTACAATCCCGAGACTGACAGCTTGCAGTCAACGGAGCCTCTGGCCGAGGGCGAGTCGCCCAAGATCCAGGTGCAGCTGTTCCAGAAGGTGGTTGTGCAAATCTCGATTGATGATGATTTGAAGGGCGGTGGCGAGGGCGGTATGCGCCAGAAGCTCAAGATGGACTTGGTCAAGCCCTACATTGAGGGGATCAGCATCCACAATTCGGCTTCTGAGGCACCTGTGGTGGGAAGCTTGAAGCGCGATGCTGGTGCAGCGGAGACTAAGCGTGCTAAGAAGAGCAAGAAGTAAATGAAGGAAAAAGAAGAGCATACTATGTATTTGTAGTCAAATAAACCATCCCCACCATTGCATTATTGAAAGTTTACAATGATGGCCGTAGCCATCCTTCATTCAGTCTTGAGCTCGATAACAAAATTATTTAGAGAATTTTTCCAAGAACGAACACTTTGCTCTATTTTCGAGCTCAAGACTGAGGAGGGCAACTGTCGGTGAGATACGCAAGATGAGAGGATACGAAGATGAGAGGATACGAAGATGATTTCCTGAGACTTGGAAGCCTACCCAAGAGCGCATGAATACATAAGACTTGAGCAAACTATTCTTTCCGAGAGCATCCAGGAGGCTCTTTCTCTCGTGGAAGGAAGACGAGGACACGAGAGGAAGCAAAAGAGCCGTAAAAATCGAGCCGACCAAGTAGAGGAGAGCGGTGGTGG
>KN042418.1:1595300-1661374 GCA_000739165.1 Podila verticillata NRRL 6337
CAGTAGATGCAGATTGCGTGACTAGAGCACAATTCGCAAAGGTAAAAAAATTGGAGGCAAAATTGTCACGTGGATCAAATCAATTTTGCATTTGGAAATGAGCTAAGCCACTCTAACAGATGATTCAATACAATCCCACTCCGAACACAAATATCAGCAAACAAGCAAATCAAAGCGTGGTTGGTTTAGTGGTATAATTACCGCCTGCCACGCGGTAGACCCGGGTTCGATTCCCGGACCACGCAGCTTTATTAGCGAACTATGACATCGACTACTTCGTAAACTAGCAGATTCCTACATCCTGCAATTCTTGTTCTTCGGAACTTGAGAACCGAAGATATGAGTTCACTTTTTTGACATTTTTTTATTTAAAAAAAAAAGGATAATCTGCATGGGACAACCTACTCAATATCCGTGCCAAGTCCATGTAACACACTTTTTTTTAGAGCGACTTACTTTCGCTTTCCTCGTAGCATTACTTGTGTAGCCTCAGAAGTTGTCATTGAAGTGCGCTGTTGTCGAAAATGACGCTTTTTGCTATTTAAAAGCCGTGATGATGATGGTAAGGGACGCAAACTCGGTGAATTGAACAGCAAGAAGCTGGCAGAAAGATTAGCATAAAATTTTTTTGAATGTGTATTATAAAACAAGAGGCTATAAGAGATTATATGACAGAAAGGCTTTACATGGACTTGGCACGGAAATTGAATGGGTTGTCAAATAAAATCGAACAACCTAGGTTGCCACATAGATTACTCCAAAAAAAATTGCTTCAATGCCATCTTTTTGCGTCCACTCTTATGTTTTTATTTGCATGGTCCCTTCGCCAACAACGCCGCAAAACCGGGCTAAAAAGAGACTACATGGGGGCTTATTGATTCATCCTTTGAAGGGCCAATGGTTCCGCTGAACACATCCCGTCAAATTATCAAGAGAGACAAGTTCAAACCTTTGACCCGCGATTGATGCCGTGGAAACGCAAGGATAGCAATATAGGTGTAGGTTTTCAGCCAAATGGTTAGACGCACAAACAACTCTTGCCATTTTCGACGAAAGTGATATACATGAGTACCAGCGAGAAGAGTTTTTTTTTTTAAAACAGCAAACAAATGTTTTTTTTTTATTTATTTTTTGGAAAGGATGTGGTGCGAAAAATAAGCTCTCTAGACAAACAAGAAAAATTAGGGGTGAATGAAGCGACAGACTTATACGTAGTAGTATGGGCGGTCAAAGACGTGGAACCGGTGCTTGCGGATACCCTCGCCGTAGAAGATGGAGGGGTAACGCATGCCCTCGGGCACCTCGTGCTCAGAGATCTGGGCATATGTCTCCTCCTTCTTAAAGTCCTCGATCGACTGGGTCTTGTCCCACGAGGTAGGGTGCTCCTCCAACAACTGGTACTTGCCGACCTGGATCTCAGTGTCAGTGATACCACCATGCGAGATACGGGCGTAGCCGGTACGCTTGACACCGCGGAAGGCGAGGTACTGGCACCAGCGGTCCCAGTCTGAGACCTCAATGTCGTGCACGTGGCCTCCATTCATCAAGAGCTCGTAGATTTCCTGTCCCTGGCCAGGCTGGGTCACAACATATCCCAAGAACAAGAATGGGTTGTCGGACTCGCGCATGATGCGACCCAACTCGGTGGTCTGCAGGCGACGATCCAACAAATCCTCTTCCTGACCGTTATGAGAAACAATGACATCAACCTCCTTGCCATAGACGTCCAAAGTAGCATGGATGGCACAGGCGAGCTCTCCCTTGGGCGAAGGAAGCAAGTGATGAGTCGAGCGCTTGATGGGGAACTTGGAGAGCATGGTACAGCCCCAGGTGTGCTTGGTGGGGCCTGGGCCATAGTCAGCATACATGTTGAGGTCCTCGGACAAGAACTGAGTCAAGTCACGGTTGCCCATGATCATGCGCTGCAGATCTGACTCCAAAAGTCCAATCACATCCAGCTCCAGATCACGGATGGCGTCACGCATACGCAACTCACTGTTCCACATGTCATTGTCGATGGCAAAGTGAATGGTCCAGATACCGGCAGTGATCAGCTTGTGCTCGGGGTGGTAGGGCTGAGGGGCTGACTTAGGGAGGCGGTTCCAGCAGATGCCAATCGAAGCCAGAACAAGACCAACCAGCGAGATCTTGGCCTGGACACGGGCAGTGGAGAAGGCAGCGCGAGAGCGAGCCTCAGTGACGGCGACCCAGGCAGCAGGGTTGGCGTTGACGATTCCAATCAAGATGCAAGACTGCATGGCAATCAACACATAGTCAGTGCGCTCTCTCATGACCTCTCCACCAGGAACAAAGGCGTAGGCAACAACCCAGACGTGAGCCAAAGCGAGAATGTTGTAAACGAGCATGGCCAAGAGGTAGGTACGGCCTGGGGGTTGAGATCCCAAGGCACGGAAAATAGCAGGAAACAAGGACAGGGCATAAACGGTGAAAACGATTCCACCAGCGAATCCGACATTGCCTTCAATGAAGTGAAGAACAACCAAACCAGCAGTTCCGACGGCCCACCAGGCGAGAGAGGTGACAGTGCGGCGCTTGGACGAAAGAGTAAGACCAGCAGCCATGGCAGCAATGACCATCAATCCGCCGGGAACGGGCTGAGGACCAGTGTTGGGGTAGCCTCCCAGAGACCAGCGGCTGATCGTGGAAGAGTCGGTGAACATGGAGTGCAAGCAGAACAAATAACCACCGGCACCAATAGCGGCCATGACCCAGTTTTCGCCCCTCTTGGCGCCCTCAATGGTCTTGGGCTCACTAACGTTGGGCTCCTTGCGGAGCATGACTTGGAGGGAAGCCAAGACACCAAGACCCAATCCAATCAAGTTCTGGCCACCGTTGGTCTCGTTCATGATGGGCCAAATAGGGTTGTTGGCCCACCAAGCTTGCTTGACAACGTTGTGAAGGACCAATCCGAGAGCCAAGGCCAAAGCACCGCGTTCGGCACGGCCAGTCTGATGACGTTGGCCAAAGAGAGTAGCGCCCCAGGTCAACAAAGAGAGAGAAACGCCGGCAGCAACAGCCATCAAGCGCTGAGCAGGGTCGAGAATCTTGAAGGAGAGAACACCGATCAAGGACAACAGATGCACAAGACCCTTGGAACGCTCAATGCCGCGACGAAGGAAGTTGAAGCCCAACAAGACGGCAGAGACGTTGCAGAACAAGAAAGCCTCGTATCCCGAAAGTCCCATATGCCACAGAGGGAAGTACCAGATCATCAAGGGCAACGAAGTCAACATGGACCAGAAAATGAATCCTATTGAAATAAAGCAGCATTCTCAGGATTAGTACACTATCAAGGTTCTGTCTCGCACCACATTGTAAAGTCTAGATAAATAGCTTACCAAGGTAGATGTCAGCGGCAAAGGAAACAGCATCGGCAGGCTTGATTAGAGCAAGTCCAGACTCCAGCTTGCCGCCATATGTCTTGAGATCGCTGAAGGCGCTTCCTTCTTCATACTTGCCGTTCAATCCAACGTCAACCACACGGAACTCAAAGGTCTCAAAGTCGATCATGCAGACAGCATCGAAGGCAAGATCCGAGATTATGAGAGACCACTCAAAGAAAGCGTAGTAGGTGTAAGCTGCAGCCATATTAAGTAGAAGAATGAGATGCAGGATTATGAGAAAACAAGGTCCGACAAGTAAGTTCAGATGGCCTAAACAGATTTTCCATTTGCTTCCTTTCTTTTCTTACCTCCTGGAATGCGGTGGACGTTGTGCTGAATGAAAAAGTAGATCATGGGAACCAAGGCACCAAAGAAAGTGTAGGCAAACAACCTGCGGTACTGCTGTGCCTTGGGGTTCTGGGGGTGCGCTCTTGATGGTCATGACGACGTGGGGGATGGTGCAGATGAGGTAAACAGCCATGGCAATGTCGTGGATGTCGTGGTCGTCCGAGGAGGTGACATAGACCCAGCCACCGCAAGCCACGGTCCTGATCACGTCGTTGGTGAAGAGGAACTTTGCAAAGCCCTTTGATCCGTTTGCGGGGACATTACGCACGACCAACAAGTACCAGAGGTAGCAGAGAATCAAGCGAGGGCCTGAAAAGCAATGGGATGAAAGGAGACACACAAAGAAAAATAAAGTTGGGTTAAGAAACGATGTCCATTCTACAAAAGCCCACCATTTGGATCTAAAGAGTAAGAAGGCGCCATTGACAAAGATAAAAGGAGAAGTCCATTCGGATCCAGGACGTATCGCTTTTGTTGTTCGCATCCTTCTTTTTTTGATGTCGCAGATGTTGCAGATGGGGCTGTATCATAGGCTGATGTGCATGGGTGAGTCGATTTCTCTTTTTCTTGTGCTAAGGCTGTTGTTGGTACTGTACCTGAGGTGAGAGCGATGAGAATCTGGCACACGTTTCTTTCAGGGTACCAATCTCCTGTTGTTGCGCTAACACTTGGGAACCATTCCTAATGATGGGGGATCGAGGTAAGGCAAGTTGGAGGAGTACATCGGTTAACAGGTTGATCCGGACCACATGAAAATGTGAAGAAAAAGGTTGCGCAGTGTATGATGAAGTGAGTTTTAAAACAACCAATAAAAAAAAAAAAAAAAAAAAAAAAATGGCGCCAAGTCAAAGCAAAGCCCAAATCAAATCAGGGAGGAGATCGATTTTTTTTGTTGTTGTTTCGGTTCAACGGTGGAGTGGTGAATAACGTCGTTGACCATGACCTTCTTTGTATTCATGCCATGGATGATTGTTGTTTCTTCATATAGGCTTACCTCTGGGTATCCGGCAACGCCATTCTTGACGATCTTGTAGTAGTGTCCGTAGCATCCAATGATGAGTGCCAGAATGAAGGCGGCTAAAAGATACCGCGAGCGATAAAAAAAAATTCCATAAATGGAGCAAAAACGATTGTGTGTCAGTAACCAAAACAAAGATATTCTTCCTTCTCACGGTGCAAGTGATGTCGGGCCACCACGGGCACGGAGGCAGCATGTGCAGGGAGGGGCTGGGTAGCAGACAAAAAAAAACACAATACTTGAAAGCCAATGATCATAAAAACCACTGTTCCAGTGCGAGAATGACTTTCCTCCCCTCCAGTCACCGAGTTCCATCCAGGGGCAATTGTGGACATGCCATCCCAAAGCAGACAGAGAATGAAGGCCGTTGTCGAGTGTGTGATAGATTCTATCCCGTCAGTCTTTTTCAGTTTCTTATTGTTTCTCTTCATCCGGCCCGGGTTGTGTCATGGACATGCACCCGGGCGGAGGTACGTGGACGAAGGAACAGGGCTCAGTTACGAGATAGAATGAGCGCATTTTCATTTCAGGGACAAATAAGAGAAACCAAACCAAACCACCTGTAAAGGAGGATACCCCAGAGGGCCCGCATGGAAGAGAAGGAAGAAAAGAAAACAGCCTCCTTGTTCTGACCTGTACCTCAGACCTCCCCATCTATCTCAACTCTTGGCGGTGGTCTCCAACAGGTTGCCTCCTTCGATGTAATGTGATGTCCTTGCTCTGTCTTTTCCTTTCCATTGAATTGTAGCCGCAGTCTGTAGTCATCCACAGAGAAGAGTAGGGAAGAAAAAAAACTGGTTTGTCGAAAGCTCACAGTTCTGGCCTGAACATTGTTCCGTCATCGATGTATCTTTTTTGCTCCCGCTTTGGGCTGGTAACAATCATTAACAACGCACGCCGAGCAATAAACCACAAGGTGCAGGTGCAGGTGCCCAATTGTCCGTATTACTCCCGTCCTTCCAGATACTCCATGCATCCCAACGCCCAGTAGACTCGAAATAAAACAAACACAAACTTACAAGCACCAAAGATAGTGTGAACCAGAGGGATTGTCGTTCCCGGAATCTAATGTCAATGACAATTAAATAAACGCAACAAAAAAGGACGAGATTGATTAGTTTCATTCTTTGCCATTGCTTTTTCCTCGACGAAATCAAGTTGTGTGTAGCCATGGGTCGATTCCGCGAGGTTGGCATTTCTCTGTTCTGGTTTTTTTTTTTGCTCTCGCTTGTAAAATATACAACTCGCGGTGCAGGATATTCCGGATATATCCCGGACCATGGTCGAAGAGACTCAAGAGCCAGTTTGGACAAACAAGAGGCCTTAAGGTATTGCGGGTGGCAACCGTTATCGACGGTGGTAAGAGTTGGCAGGTAGGTATGCGAGTGCGATCCTTACCCTGGCAAGGACGATTCCCTTCTTTTCCGCTGAGAGGGCCATACTGTGTCAACAAGGCCTTGTGGGTGAGTGCGCGGAAGACAAAGGAAGGATGAGGGAGAGATGGGTGAGTAAGGAAAAGGAGTGTGAGGGATGAAGAAGAGAGAAAGAAGAAAAGTAGAAACGGAAGAGAAGAAAAAGGAAAAGGAGCGAAAGTGGCACTAAAAATGGTTGGGTGAGGAGGGCCGTGCTTCGCAGTTCCCGCAAATTTGGCGCGCCGCCTCTTTTCTCGCATGTTCACACTGGCACATCACACAAACGTCGTCTCTTGTCAAGTTACACGAGCAACGGTAATGAAGCATGATAGCATGATCGTTCAGGTATGTATTGACTATTATGTGAGGGATGAGATGAAAAAAAGTAGGATATAAAAGTATGGATTGATGTGTCTTGAGAGATATTTACATAATAATGCAGGCCTTGGCCTTCTTGTCCTTCTTGCCCTCGGGCGACTTTGGCTCCTCGGTCTTGCTCTCGACGACGGGGGCAGCCTCAGCAACGGGGGCAGACTCTGTTGAGATCGAGAGGGGCTCGATCTTGAACTCTTCCCTGATGGGTGAGCTGGCGGAAACGATATCTTCGGCCTGGATAGGAGTCTCAACAACAGCGACAACAGCAGCCTCAGCCTCAGCAGCAGCAGCAGCGACACGGGCGTTCTCGGCCTCAAGCTCAGCAGCGACGCGCTTGATCTCCTCCTCAGCAGCAAGACGAGCCTTCTCAGCCTCCTCGGCGACGCGCTTGGCCTCCTCCTCAGCAGCAATACGAGCCTTCTCGGCCTCCTCGGCAACACGCTTGGCCTCCTCCTCGGCAGCAACGCGAACCTTTTCGGCCTCTTCCTCAGCAACACGCTTAGCTTCCTCCTCAGCGGCAATGAGGGTCTTCTTGGCTTCCTCAGCAGCGGCACGGGCCTTCTCCTCCTCCTCAGCAACACGCTTGGCCTCAGACTCGGCCTCCTCGGCGATGCGCTTCTCCTCCTCCTCAGCAACACGCTTGGCCTCGGCCTCAGCCTCCTCGGCGGCGATGCGAGCCTTCTCGCCCTCCTCAGCAACACGCTTCTCCTCCTCCTCAGCAACACGCTTGGCCTCAGACTCGGCCTCCTCGGCGGCGATGCGAACCTTCTCGGCCTCCTCGGCGATGCGCTTCTCCTCCTCCTCAGCAACACGCTTGGCCTCAGACTCGGCCTCCTCGGCGGCGATGCGAGCCTTCTCGGCCTCCTCGGCGATGCGCTTCTCCTCCTCCTCAGCAACACGCTTGGCCTCAGACTCGGCCTCCTCGGCGGCGATGCGAGCCTTCTCGGCCTCCTCGGCGATGCGCTTCTCCTCCTCTTCAGCAACACGCTTGGCCTCAGACTCGGCCTCCTCGGCGGCGATGCGAACCTTCTCGGCTTCCTCGGCGATGCGCTTCTCCTCCTCCTCAGCAACACGCTTGGCCTCGGCCTCAGCCTCCTCAGCGGCGATGCGAGCCTTCTCGGCCTCCTCAGCAACACGCTTCTCCTCTTCCTCAGCGGCAATGCGGGCCTTCTCGGCCTCCTCCTCAGCGACACAGCAACACGCTTCTCCTCTTCCTCAGCGGCAATGCGGGCCTTCTCGGCCTCCTCCTCAGCGACACGCTTGGCCTCAGCCTCAATCTCCTCGGCGGCGATGCGGGCCTTCTCGGCCTCCTCAGCATCAGCCTCAGCGGCAGACTCCTCAGTCTCGACCTTCTCGGCCTCCTCTTCCTCCTTCTTCTCTTCCTCCTCAACCTTCTCCTCGGCCTTCTCCTCGACCTTCTCCTCCTCAGCAGCGATGGCGGTCTTCTCGACGGCGACCTCGGAGGTAGTTTCCTTCAAGTCCTCGGCGACAACGGCGTCAATGGCGGCGGCGGTCTCCTTGAGGTCGGCAACAGCCAAGGAAGCGTTTTGTTCTAACATGTGTAGGGTTTACAGCGTGGACGCGGAAAGGATTTCTGTCAGTTTTTGTGAAGTAGGTGTGTGTGTGCGTGTTTTAGGGATCGATACGAGTCAAAGGTCAAAAGCGCGCTTTTTTGCGTATGTCTTCCTGGGGAGTTGAACCACTGGTTTTTTTTTCCGCGCTCACTTTTTCCTCCCCTGTCATTCTCTCCACCTCGTGCGAATGGCTATTTAGAGTTTTGTTTTTGTTATTGTCGGTGGCGTGTGAAGGTGTATAGATAGCACAGAGCATATGAAAGTGCGAGTGAAGTGTGTAGGTGGATCAGATCAAAGGAGTCGTCTTGTTTGTTGTTGTTGTTGTTGTCGTCGTCGCCGTTGTTATAGAGGGATCATATCAAGGCAAAGTCGTAGGAAGGTCGGTGTTAAGTGCTCAACGATAACAAAGTCGCACACGAAAACGAGTGGAGATAAACAGTGGAGTAACGGGTCAAGGATAGCAAGATAGGGCGTGCAATAATCCAGGTCTCATCGTAACACGAGAGATAAAAGAAACAACAAAGCGAAGAGCAAGGCAGGAACGGGACATACCAATAATGTCGGACATGGTTGTGTGTAGTGTTTTCGTAAATGGGAGTTGGGAAATAAATGGGAAATGAAAGAAAGGAAAGGAATGAAAAAGAAGATCAAAGGGCCAAAAATAAAAAACTGATCAGGGACTGACTTCACGGACTCCCTCTTTTCTCTTTTCACTCTTTTCTCTGGGACCTGATTAATTGATCCATGTACGTAGTTCCTTTCATGAGAGACCTTGCCAAGTTACCCATCTCATGATGCCATCTTCACGTACACGCTCTTTTAATGAAATGGGTATCCTCCCATATAGAGTTTTGGGCAATTGGGACAACAAACAACAGGCACCGACATCATCGGGTTCACTCTTGCTGCAGAAATGTGGGATATGCAGCATTTTATCCCATGAGGATGTACATCGGTAAGGACGGGAAACGGGAGCAGGGAAGGGGAAAATAACCCATTGACCCATTCATGTTCTGGACAGTGCAACGAAAGAACAAGCCCAGGAACTATCATTCCGATGCTGCAAGGAGCAAAAGAGCATCCCAGGAGGAAGAGGAGGACCATGCAAAATGCCGATGTGATCAAGGTGTGGGCATTGTTGAATAGAAATAAAGGCGAAAGTGATGACACAGCAAATGCATGGGAAGGTGCTGCACATAGCTCCCAGCCACAGTAGCAAAGGAATCGAGGAGCAGGAGAGCTGGTATACTCGCACAGGATTCTTTTGCATTCAAGGAGTAAGAGAGGCTGGATAGCTGGTATGTTTTTGTGCATGAAATGAAGAGATAAAAAAGGATAGATCCTCTCTCCCGGGGGTGACGCACAAGCAAGGCCGAAGAGAGTGAGTGAGTGAAAGAGTGAAAAGAATGATGGAGTGAGAGAGTGGGAGAGTAGAAGACGTCCACAACCACACCGGTGAGCGAAAGTAGGCAGAATAAGAATAGAGCACCCTTGTTTTTTATCTTCTTTGCTGTGGTTCCACTCTGTTATAGGCAATTTGGCATTCATCTGCTCAATCTGTATTTATTACTTTACTCCACTATCTCCTTGATATTCTTGAACCTCCTGCGAGAACCAATCCGATGACCAGGTTCTCAATAGATACTTTTCGCAGAAATTCATTGAACTCCTTGATGTTATTTTATTCATGATTCAATATCGACATATTTCGCAAAAAAAAAAAAAAAAAAAAAAAAAAAGATGTGGGTCTGAGGAAACGAGAAATATATATCAAGTATCAAACCACCTTAGACGGGAGGCACCGGCACAGTCTTGACCACACATCCTTCCTTCCCACCATCCACAAACAGCACAAACCGCTTCACCGCCCCCAATCCGCCATCGTTGCTCGAGGCCCCACTGCTGTCGACACTGGTCGACACGGTCGCGTAGGCGAACCGGCCCACTAAGTCTGTGTAGCCGTCCTTCCAGAACACGGTGCTGCGGCTGCCGGACTTGAGCTCCGCGTAGACCTTGACGTAGCCGCCGCGGATCGGTCGCCCAACGTCGCTGCGTTTGCGCTTCTTGGACACGGGTAAGCTGGCGTTTGTCGACAGAGTCTCTGCCGCTTTGGTGATCACTTTGATCGTGCCCGTCTGCTCCAGGCATTGCACGTCGATCGTCTGGGAGTAGTACGCCTTCCAGGTCCTGGTCGCCGCCTGTGGAGTGGTGCTTACAGAGACCATCACGTTCGTGTTCTGGTACTGTGGCAGGATGGGCAGTGAAAGCAAACCGTCATGGGACATAGCGCGCTTCACAGAGTGTGTGCTGACGGCGTTGGGCTTGACCAGACGGTAGCTGTTGCTGGACGAAGCCACGGCGCTTCCAGGAGTTGGCCTGCTGTTCTTGCTCGACGTGGTCTCGTTCTCGCCCTGGTCACTGAACGTCAGCGGTGACGCCGAGAACATGATCTCGGCGTCAATGGCGTAATACTCGACCCTGACCTCCTGGACGCCCCGGTGACGGACCGTGATCACACTGTCACTGCCAATCTTGAAGTCGACCGCCACAAGGACCTCGGCCTTCTTCCTCTTGGAGGCTTCAGTCGCAGAAGCAGAAGCCGCGTCGTCCAGGATTTCGTCGTCGTCATCCTCGTCCAAATCGATATGGTCAAAGTCGCCGTCGAGTCCGATGGCCGGATCGCCCATCACCACATCTGTGCCGTCTTCCACCTCACCAGCCTCGTCGCTCGCACCCATCGACGCGGTCAACAGGATCTCGTCGACGTATTCTTGCATGTCGCTAAATAGCTCTCTCCAGCGCTTGACGGGGTAGTCCTTGTACTTTGTCAGGATCGCCTGGATCTCCTGGATGTTGAGCTCCAGCTTCGAGTGCGAGTCGTCCACCTGCACCTCGACACAGAGGCTGAGGTACGCGTGCATGTAGTCATACTGAATCTGCTGGAAGAGACTGTCGTCGTTCTCTTCAAACTGGCGCTGCTCGACCAAGATTGAGAGCTGGATAAACTTCCCCTTGGCCTCCAGGATCCGGTCCTGGGCTAAGAGGTACACAATCAGCACCAAGAAATCGTCAATGTCGTGCTTAGGCTTCTGGCTGAGCAGGGTAAGGAAACGACGGTACTGCGTTTTGAAACGGTTGTTCAGGATGGTGGCATTGCGGTTTGCCTTGTGCACTGCAAAAAGATGAAAAGATGGGATATGAAGTATCAGCAGGCGACCATAATGCTACATGTACAATAACAACAACAATAACACCAAAAACAACAACAACAACAACAACAATAACAGCAACAACAACAACAATAACAACAAAACAACAACTCAGGGATCAGTCTTACCTCGGGCGTTGATGAGTGGGAAATATTCCAGGTACTGGATCGCATTGTCATCCTGCACTGATCGGCTCTGTGGTCGCTTGGTCAGTGCCTTAGATGTGAACCAGTAGCCCACTTTATTGGCAATGGGCAGCTCGGAGAGATACTCCTGGACCAATTCCTCACAGTCCTTGACAACCAGACTGACGCTCCAGATGCGCTCAATGTACTCGTGGCGGGCTCGCAGAACCGAGGTCACTTGGACCAAAAACTCCTTGTCGAAATACAGTCGCGGGATCAGGAGCTCCACTGGCATGCTCTTCAGAGAGCCGCTGGCCAGCTTGGTGAGGATGTCGTCCTTGGATCCGTTGGTGATGACGTGTTTCCACGAGGTGGTGTCTGCTGTGACCTGTCCGGACTGGGCGTTCCGGACATTGAGCACTGTAGGAGTAGCGTAGGCGATGACGGTCTCGTAGTTGGAAACGTGGGCGGGATAATGAGGAAAGTCGCCTTGCTCGGGGAAGTAGAATTTGTACTCGTACTGGAACGTTCCGTGTGCTGCCAAAGTGACATCTTGTCCAGCTTCCACACTGTCATAGACCGAGATCGATCCTTGAGGGAGTTGCACCTCCAGATAGAGCTTCATGGGGTTAGGTGTAGCATCTATTGGAAACAAACAAATGTGTCAGTAATGAGAGACCTAAAAGTGTGGGACCTCGATAAAAAAACTTACTCATCAGAACCACATGGGCACCATAGGTCTCCAAAGGTCGCAGCTCTGCTCCTGGCTTGATGTAGGATCTGACGTTGCTCGTGAGTGTTTCGTCGTAAACAGTTTCCTCTTGATGACTGTAGTACTGCTGCATCACAAGAACAGATCCAGTCACTGGTGAATCCTGCAGCTCCTTGGTCGAGGAATGGAAGACAACTGCAGGGGACTGAGAGTTGACGACCAGGTTTTGTTCGATCGATCGCTTGATGGTCGCATCCTTGGGGTGGAAGTCCACATCCAGTAGAGCAATGGTCGCCATTGCATCCGTAAAGGAGTCTGCGTTGGTGACAAAGTTCTACAATAACCAATGCGAAATAATAAAAAATACTGTCAACAAAAAGGTATCTTCGAAGGTAAAATACATGCTCCATTTGACGTCGGGTTTTGGTCATACCTGTGACAAGAAGGCTCCCTGGGATTCATCCCACTGGACATAGTCGAGCCAAAATACGTTCGCCTCGTTCCCTGTACCCGATTGATAATCCTGTCGATTGTAGTAATAAGTCTCTGCCATCTCCTTGGTCAGATCCACAGGCTTGAAGTGGTTCGTTATTATTTGCTCAGATCTGGCTCTGGCTCTGGCCTCCAGCAAATCTGAAGTCCGAGTTGTAGGGGAAACTGGAGCTCTGGCACTTCCGAACCCAAAGCTCGATGAGCCAGGCGGTGCTGGTGCTGGTGGTGATGCAGCTTGGCTTGCACCAAATCCTCCGAACAAACTATTAGCAGGCGCAAAAGAAGCAGGTGCACCAAAAGCAGTTCCGTGGCCCCATGGACTGCTAGTAGAATTGGTTCTAAGTTTGAAGGGAAGGAGTGGGTTAATGAAATAGCGTTTTTAAATCATTCGCGATTTTGTTTCTCAGGTCACCATATGTATGCTCGAACACACAGATTGTACAATGAAGAAGTTGAGGAGCAGGATAGAGATGAGGGCGAGTAGGTGAGGGAAATAGGCTATAATGAGGTAGTGAGGGGTAGTGAGGGGACCATGTTGTACGTACTGTTGCTGTTGCTGTAGCTGTTGCTGTTGCTGTTGCTGAGCTTGCTGATCCTGCTGCACCAGAAGCTGTCGCTGAATTAGCTGCTGCTGAAGTTGTTGTGGTGATACTTGAACCTGCTGCTGCTGCTGCTGCTGCTGCTGCTGCTGCTGCTGCTGCTGCATCTGTATTAACTGAGCCTGCTGCTGCGCTTGTGCTTGAGCAGGCTGTTGATGAGGCCTGGGTGATGGCCTATCATCCTCAGAGTCCAGAAAGCCAAGGTCTTCCAATGCTCCCGAGTTCATCACAGTTCTGAACAACTTGACGTTGATGGCCGTTCGCGAGCCGCGAGCCCTGCTCTTGATCCACTGTGCTACTGAGGACTTGAGATGAGGGTTCCTTTGGGCCAAAAGACACTTTTCCATGCAGGTTAAGCGTCCAAACTCCTTTAAACTAGTGTAACGGTCCAATGGTGCACCGATCAGGTAGTCGTCCATGAAAGATTTGACCAGTTTGTTCTATACAAAAAATAAATAAATAGATAAATTAGAAGCGATGTGGTTAGAAATCGCGATTCTGCCAAACGTAGTGCACGCCGTATCTCTGAATGGCTAGCTGTCTCTAGTCTCACCTTCAAGAATGGTGCGACCACGGTGTCAAAGTACTCGCGATCCTTCTTGTACAAGAACAGATTCAGCTCATGGCAGTTCCACTTGGAATACTTCTCGTTCTTGCCAAAGAAAGAGAACCGGTGCCAGTCCACAATGAACCCAAAGCGGCGCAAATCTTGCTTGTGCTGCTGTTTTTCAAGAAGTGTCAGCATCAAGTCATAGACCTGGCTCACAGAGTTGATCACTCGGACAGCAGAGGATGAACTTCCGTTCGAGGTCAACGTCACAGAAGCTGTCGCAGGCTGATCTGGTAAGCCCGACGCGATACCAACTTGCTTCGGGTCGAGGTTGACTCCAGATCGCTCACCAATAAAATGCTTGGTGTGGTCCAGCTGGCTTTTGAAACGCAGATCCCGTTTCTGGAACGACGATCCGTTGGACTGAGTGATCGTGAGGGTGCTCAGCAGAGATTGAGCGCCGTCGGTGACATAGATCTGTAGATAGGTGCACTCGCGGAGCAGGTCGTAAGGAATGCACACAAGACCTGTGGTCGCGTTCGGCACAAGGTTAGCCAGAACGACGCCTGGCTGAACCATGTAAGTGAGGAGTGAAGGGTAGGACTTGGGTCTGATACGGCGATGACGGCAAGCACCTCCCTTGCCTAGTCCCCTGCCGCCTACCCCAGCGGAGCCAAAGGCCCCTGCAGTTCGAGTGATAGCGTTGTTAAGATTTTGCTCCGCCATAACCTGGGAGGCCATAGTTGTGTCGGCAACGCTCTACATAAAATATACGAAATAGAAATTGTAAGCATCATCATTAATCGCGATCCAGTGCTGTGAGGAGTCAGGCGAGGATCCTTACCCAAGGAGAGAGCAGGACACTAGGCTTGTCCAAAAGGTTTCCGGCCCAGTGAGTGGACTGGGCCTTGCGATTTAGAATATATTGGTACTCTTCGCTAAGGACGCGGCCGGTGCGATAGGATGGGGACAGTAGCTCAGCCTTTGATCGAGACCACGGCTTCTGGAACTCCAACTGAGTCATGTTCTCAAACATCCTATTATCCGGAACAAACTTCGTGGCAAAGACCGTGACGCGAGTTTCTGTAGTCCAGTTACGAGTCTGAATGTCGACCAACTGGAGTTCATCGTTTGCTTGGGGCGCATGAAGGAACAAGGGGTGTTTCAGGCTGTCAGGAATCTCCAGCATGGGGTTGGCGGCCAGGTGAATGTCCTCCAATCCTCGGATCTTTTCCTTGGTTGACGTTGGGCTGGCCACAGTGACCTCGATGATGGTCTCATCATCCAAGTACAGTAAGTAGTAGCCTCGATCCAGGTGCTTAATCCTCAGAGCTCCATTGTCTAACGCGATCCTCTGTGTGAAGTCCTCCGTCAGACAGCGGAAGGTCGTACCAGGAGTCCGCCCATAGAGAGAAATTGTCCGAATATAGGCAATGTCGGTTCGACCGAGTGGCACCACTATGTCGTCACCTTCAGCGCTGTAGATGTCACTAGGGTGAGCTGACCTGTTTTGCTGAGACAGGTGCCACTCCATGTTCGTAGTATTGCAGGACACTTCTTCGACATCGGTAAGCGGTCCAAGGTGCACAACACCTTGGTCGTCAGACTTAAGATACGTCGTCAGAGTGGTACCCCGGAGAGGATGCTCTATGGAGATCCGGAGTGGGGTGTTTGATCGTACTTCGCCTAATGTTGTCCGCATTGAATGATAAACGGGTTATGGTTAGCAGAGGAAGAAAATGTGGATGTGATATTGAACACACAAAGGACAAAAAACTATCAAGTTACCATTCTTTCCGAGGACGTGGATTTCGTATCCATCTGCAGCTCTCTTGAGTACGGTTGTGATTTCGCCGTGGACAGGAACCGATGTATGACGGCCGTTTTCTTCGATGACCACATCAACGTCAGCCACTGGCCTGTAAAGAGTCGAATCGAAGGAGTAAGAAACAGAGACATTTTTTCCAAGCCCAATCGATACCAGCAACTACAAGACGATGTCGTTTACCTATCAAACGTAAATATCTTCTCTTCAGTCAGAACATTGTGCTTGCCCGTCGAGAGATTCTTGATCTTGACCGTCAGGGAAAAGCCGACCTCGGCAAGATCCTCAGGAACCTGGAACATGTGTTCCGACCAGTCCAAGTCAAAAAGTTTGAAATCAGCGACGGTCTTGGTGTTTTCGATGTCACTGTGATCGTTGGTATGAACGTGGAGCACAACCTGCTCAAGCAGACTCACAGGACATATCACTTTGTCAATAAGTTTGACGACTGGCTTGAGTAGAACCTATCGATTGAAACGCAATTGTGGTGTAAGTAAATCGGGAAAAACAACAACATATAAACAACCAAAAAAAAAAGTTAACTCGGAACTGCTAATTTACCTTCGCGGTCGATCCTGCAATAAGAGTTTCGGTATCGACGTGGCATGCCAGGCTCATTGTATACCTCTCCACAAGGTGGGTGAATGTCCGACGCGAGGTGAAGCCGCCGTGGTTGATGTAAAGATGAGTGGCATTTTGCCCGCTTGCTTCGCGATACGGAATGACAATTTCGCCATCGTCATTTGGCTTGTAATAGTAACCATTGTACCAGATATCACAATCCTCGGTGATTTTTTCTTGTTTCTCATCGATGACTGTGAGGACATGACCCGCTGCACTCTGTCGCTCAATGTAGTCGAGGGATCCCTGTTTAAATAGATAGAATCGACGACAATGTGAGATGTTTATTCCTGGCACATACTGTAAACCGCACAAAACAATCTATCATCTTACCTTGGTGAAGTAGGCGCAACTATTTTCGCCATTGCTGATCACGTCCATCACAAAGGCCCCTCGGCGGTTGCCAAGCTCAGGAAGCTCCACAGTAATATCGTAGATCTGCAGAGGCGGGTGATCCAGAGTCAAGGTTTTCTCCCAGTTGGGAGTCAGCCCATCCAAATTCAAAGACTCTCCTGCGGCGTCATCAAACTGCTGCAGGTAGTCGAAAGTCTTGACCTCAAAGATGCGAATGAGGATCCGTGGGGCGTTTTTCACTCTCAGCTTGAACACTGCCAGGTCCGAGGGCAAGAAATTGGTCTTGTTGCTGTGGTCAAACTTGAGAATCGTCTTTTCCGTCAGCTTGACCAGGGTCGTGTCAGGTAGCAAAAGCTTGGCCCTATCAGGAGGCGTGACATAGATGTCGTTATTAGAGTGTACAATTATCACCATGCTGTCATCGAGTCGAACATGCCTTCTTACCATTTCGCATTGTCGGTTTGAGTGGAGGTCAGCATAACACGGGCCAATGTGGGGGCAAGGAACATCTGGACTACAAAATAGGGCTCAAACTCGGCGTATGATTGGGACAATCTCATGAAATGGGTGAGGTATTCCTCCAACACTTCATCATTGCGAGCCTTTGTTGCAGGAGTTACACGCTATTGTGAAAAGAACGGAGAGAACGAGAGCGAAAAAAAGTCGATGGAATGTAAGCGAGAGTGAATTGCGAAGTGAATACAAAGTACATGAAATCATTCTCACGTTAGACCATCCACCAAGACTCGAAATCCGGAACAGGTCGACAATGTCGACACTGAGCCCTCTGAGGGACGAGTTGTTGTAGGTACCGTCCGCGCGAGGTATAGCAATGTAACTGATCCATGAAATGAAGGACGAAAAAGGGAAAAATCACTATTAGTACCAAAGAATCTGTTGTTGTCCACCATGGTTATGCTATAGTCTGGTCTGTTACCTCAAGAATTTGACTTTATCCTTGATACCCTTCTCCAGATCTCGTTCAAGGCTCATCAGGTAGACGGAGAGCTTGTATCGGTTGAACTTGGGCGGCAACCCATCTACAAAGACCAGCATGCGGTTGAGCCATTCGTCGTGTGCCTCTTCGAGGGACTCTGCAAAGGGTTGAGGAAAGATCCGCTTCTCAAGCAGGCCAACAAACCCTTCACTGTTCATCACATTAGGCTGTAATCTGCGGATATAGTCGAGCTGAGACGATGTCAGGTTCGTGTACTGGGTCAAGTTCTCTTCAAAGTTCAGTTGCTTCTCGCGGAAGAGTCGGACAACCAACCGGGCAATCAGGTCGTCCACCTGGCTGCCGTCAGTGCCACCAATCATCTCGAGACTCTTGGATGAGAGCGTGAGGTCCATTAGCTTGAAGTAACGCAGCAGCGTCTGAGGTGTAAGGCGGCTCAACAACAGATTCTCCATCGCGGGTAGGGCCAGCAAGTGAGACCAAGCTGTGGGTGATACACGGAACACCTCGGCGTCTAGCTGGATGTCCTGCATCAACTTCGTAATCAGGAAATCGGTTTCGAGGATCTTTTGGTCCAGTCTTGTACTGAGAGTCTCGCAGACATCTTGGACCGTGGATGGTTCTTGGGTCGCGGAGGAGGAGGAGGCGGGGATATTCCGGACTTGAGCCTGGATCTGAACTTGCGCTTGGACTTGGGCCTGGAGGTTCATGAGTTCTGTGTTGTAGGAGAGCTCCTTCAACAACAGCTTGGGGTCCATTGGGAAGAACAGCAGGGCCATTTGAGTCCGAAGCTCATCGAGTGTATTCTGGTGGCTGTGGGCGGTCGTGGATTTTTGGGCGAGATTGAAGAGGGTAATGGTATTGGTCCTGGCCTGGGACGTGATCGACTCAGGAAACTCTTGCATGTTCTGGAGGATGAGGCGTAACTTGTAGATGTTGTGGTCATCGGTCCCTGGGGTGATCTTCTGGGTCAGGACATCGCGCTGGTCCGGGTTGAGGGCGTAGTCCTCCAGGATCTGTGCACTTGAGGTCATTCGGCGTTGAATTGTAATAATAAGAAGATAGAAGTAGTATTGGGGCAGAGCGTTTGTTGAGAGTGGGATGGAGGAGAAGGGCGCACAGATCAGAAGAAAGGAAAAAGGAGGAAAAAAAAATCAAAAGTGGATAAGAGGTGCACCCAGTATTTATACCTGCTAAGGCGAAGCCTTAGCTCGCACTAGACCCTGCAAACGCACAAACTGCAGCGGATTTCTGCTTTGCACCGCCCAATCCAAAACGTGTCACAACCAAGTCGCTCTAGGCCCTCGTCTGGCCATAACCATAGGCATGAGTAAAGTCAGTGCCTCCAAGTGCCAGCGCTTCAGCGTGTGGGATCCAGCTTATTGGTGAGCCTCCTTCAATGGCCCTAAACCGTTGTCAAAGGCGGCGAGACTCGAATGCCAGCCTAAGGCTTGACAAGGTTCGGAAAGCGTGTGTGACTGTGCTAGATTTGAACCAGAGGTAGAAAAAAAGCTGCCGCATGGACATTCTTTTATGATCGATTGATCCGCACTTCACCCTCACACACTCATCCAATGTCATTCTTCCTCCCAAACAAGCTCAACCCACAGGGCCAGAGGTGCGTCGATAGAGTAGTCCTGCATTGACGAGATCCCAGTTGTAACGTGAGAATATTCGAAGCTTACTAAGAGCACGTTTCTCTGGAACAGGCTCCTGACTATCATTATCGCCCTGCCAGTCTTTGTCTCCACATCATACATCCTCTACAAGCGTGGTAGGTTTATTTCTTTAACCCTGAGCTCGGTCCGCTAATCAGAAATGACGCTTTCGCTGGCCAGACAATTGATCTTTGCCCACGACCTACTAAACTGATAGTGGCATCCGAGGAACCTATTCGCAAACCAATGGTCAGGGAACAGACCCCCACCCCTAACGATCTCTTTGCAGAGTACGAGCGCGACATGGAGAGACAGCGCAAGGAGGCCGACACATCATCTTCTACTTCAACACCATCAGCATAAGCTCTCTGGAAAAGACAGCAAGCATCGCGAGCCCGCCAGAAATCGCTGACAAGGAGGGGTGGGAAATGCCTCGTCAAGCTTGGGTTGTATCGCCAGCACAAGGCCGTGAGGAGAGAGGTCAAGAACACGACCGGTATCTACTCTCCAACGACTGCCCTCAGTCTGCGCCTCCACAGAACTGTCACGTTTTTCCTATCCTTACATCTCAGCAGCAGTTCATTAGCATTAAATAAAAAACCAGTTTATTGTATTCATAAAAGAGAGGGTGTGAGGTGTCATTATCATTATTCTTTCTTGGTCCACAAGTTCCGAATCATGGCCATCAGGTCGCCAAACGCACTCGAAGAGTCGTCTTGGTGAGAGGCATCTTCCGTATTCGATGATGATGACGGCGATATCGTTGCTGTAGGTGCGTTTGCGCTCTTTTCTGAAGAGGTTGCTCCTTCAGAGGGTGACTTTGTGGACGATGGCTTATTATACTTTTGCTGGTTAGTACCCTGGAGAGTGCGGATTAACCCACCGCTACCAAGCTGACCCACGCCTCCTAGTGCGCCAGATGATGGGAAACCACGATGACCTGATGGTGGAGTACTAATATCTGGTTTGAGCAGCTGATCCGCCCAGTTCTTCGGGGTCGCGCGCTGGTTTGAAGATTGCTCGGTTCTAGGTGGAGCCATGTCCTCGTCGCCTGAGTGCGGAGGTGAAGGTGGGAGTTCAGCATCAGTGAACAATGGAGACGCCTCATCCAGGAAATTGAGCCAGTCGGGATCCAGCTCTTCATCCGTGAGACCCAGAGTCGACTGAATTGCTGCCGCTGTGATAGGCTTTGGTGCTGGTGACGTTGCAGGGCTGTAAGGACCATCTGTTTGTGTGGCGATCTCCGTCCGTTGAGGGGCAGAGGTTGGTTCAGGGAAGAGTGATGGCCACGCCGTGGGTGCTCCTGTTGAGTCAACACCGCCTGCAGTGATGTACGAAAAGGGTGCCGAGAAGTCCTCGGCAAGGATGACATAGGGGTTGGAAGGTGCTGATACAGACACGGGTGTTGTGGTTGTGGTGGAGAAAAGTCCCTGCTGCGAAGACTGTGATACTTGTTGTGTGATCGGATAAATAGGTTGGGCCAAAAAGGCCTCGATGGATTGGCCGATAGCCATAGGTGAGAAGGAGGTCGCGGCGGGTGATGTGCCTCGCGAGTTATTAGAAAAGTCGACGAGGCTGCTCATGGGTGACGAGTTGAGCGACTGGTCCGTGATGGTAGGGGACATCATCATCGATGTGTCCATAGGTTCCGCGTATCCACAGGATGACAAAAGCTCGTCGATGCTGGCCATGTTCAACAGGTCGTCGTTCGAGAGGACAGGGTTGGGGTCTCTGCTGACAACACTCAACGGGACAGAGCCAAAGATATTGGTGGCCTGCGAGGTATTGGTTGGCATGCTTGCAGTATTCGCGGCGTCGAACTTGTTGTTGTTTGTGTTGTTGGGTGTTGCTTGAAATAGATTGCGTTGAGGCTGGAAGAGCGCGTCAAGGGCCAGCTGGTACGCGGTGTTGGAGGCAAGGGTTGCGAGTGGCAAGCCATGTTTCATGAAGTCGGTGCCGGTGAGTCCTGGGAGCGAGGCGTTGAACAAACCAAAGTCTGCCTGGCCACCAACAAGGTCCATCCCAGATGTGGGTGCCAAAGGCTGGGAGGATGGAGGGGAGGGGAGCGAGGAGATGGCCCTCTGTATAGCGTTCGAGTAAGGCTTGGACGACGTTGGGCTTGAGTTGGAGTTGCTGGAGCTGGTGGAGGTAGTCGAGGTCCTCCTCGGGGTGTTTGGGGACGAGGTGTCCGAGTCGGATTCAGAGGAGGAGTGATGGTAGTGATGGTTGTGAGGATGTCCTCCTGTACTCATGGACTCGATTGTTTCTGCCTCCTCCCATTGTAGCCTGACACCAGTGGGCAGTTGACTGGCCTTGCCCGTGTAGTACTGCTTGCCACGCATCTTGTGGGCAACGGCTTTTGCATTCATGTCCTGGATGGCGACCTTTTTAGGCTTTTTGGCCTTGAGGCTGTTCCCATTGGCATAGGGTCTCCATCGCAGCTTGGCTGGCAATGGTGGAGGTCGAGAGTTGTGATCAGTATCCATGTGTGAGTGTGTATGTCTGGAGTATCGATATTGGGTTGATACTGGGCTGGTGGGTCAGGAGAGGATGTATTGGGTGATTGGCGGTTGTTGGGCAACGTGTGTGATTTGAAAATGGGAATAAGGAAAAAGTAATTAAAGAAAGAAAGAGAGCTTCAGTGGTTTTGTGCCTCTTTTCTCTGTTTTTGAGTTTCTATCCCATGGCCACATCGCTCCACTCACCCACTCGATCGAAGAGGTATTTTTTATGCAACGAGCTCAGTGCGCAGAGAAGCAATTGGGACCAATCTCCCACTGCCTTCTTTCTTTCTTGTATTCCCACCCGCCCAACAATCCATCCAGCAAGCACAGCCTGGCATCCACTCGATCCCACCGCTTGACTTCTCATGGCCTCGTCAGCATGGCCACTATGCTATGCACTACACTCACTACACTTTCTATCCATCTTCTCCACCCATCTACTTCACTCTCCTCTTTGCTTACTTCCTTCACCCCTTGCCTCGTCTCGCGATTAAAGTCTTGGGCAATTAAGGTCCGAAAAAGGAAATATTTTTTGGGAATCTGCGGCCATCTCAGCTCTCCAAAATGGTCGCTGCGAGTGAGTCCAATCCACTCAAACCCTTGGCAAAAAAAGAAAAGCTACAACTGTTTAGCCGCGGAAAGCGGCTGTGGTGGCTAAGAGCTGACACTAAGCAATTAGCTTAACCATCGTCAAAACAAACCTTGGCCATGAGGTTCGGTTATCGAACTTCGCTTTTTTTTTTTTTTTTAAATTAGGTAAGGATAGGGGAGACAATTGAGCTAAAAATACATGCAAAAAGAAAGAGATCTTGTTTAAAAAGTGCCATGCGAGACTCTTCCGCGGCCGTACTGGGCAGAGAACGCAGCCTTGACATTCAGCTCGCGCGCCGCATTCAGTGCAAAGCTGGGCGACTTAAGGAACGCACGACCAACCGCCACTAAGTCGGCCTTCTCCTGCTGCAACACCTCTTCCGCCTGAGCGCCACCAACAATGATGCCCACAGCGACCACGACCAGGCCAGGGACAGCCCTCTTGACCTTCTCTGCAAAGGGCACTTGGTAGCCAAACACAGCCTCAATCTTCTGCTCGGCAGTGTTGCCGCCGGATGAAACGTGGAAGACGTCGACACCAGCCTCCTTGACCCACTTGGCGATCTGGATCGTCTGCTCAATCTCCCACGAAGGCTTGTTCAAGTGCTCGACATAGTCTGTGGCGGATACTCTCAAGAAGATGGGCTTTTCGGCAGGGAAGTTGTCGCGCACCTCCTTGATCACCTCCATCAAGAAACGAGCACGGTTCTCGAGCGAGCCTCCATAGTGGTCAGCACGCTGGTTACTGATGGGCGACAAGAAGCTGTGGATCAAGTACCCGTGAGCGCCGTGGATCTCGACAGTATCCATACCAGCCTTGGCTGCACGGACTGCAGCCTGGCCAAAGGCCTTGACAACCTCCTGGATCTCTGACACGGTCAGCTCGTGGGGGACATGATGGCTCTGATCCCACTGGAAATCGGCGCCTCCTGAGGGTGCCACAACATTATCCTTCCAGTACTCTGACTCGGGGAGATCATCGAAGCGAGCCTTCACAGACGCCTATGGGTAAGTAACGATTCAAAGGAACACAATGTAAGTCAGCTTGCATATGAGTATTTTCTGCGGATCGTTTCGTCGACAAATTCTCTCCAATGATCACCTTGCGACCAGCGTGGGCAAGCTGAATACCAATCTTGCCGCCTTGGTTGTGAACAAAGTCAACAACACGTTTGATGGCGGGGATGTGCTCGTCCTTCCAGATACCAGTGTCGCTGGGAGAGATGCGCCCGCGGGGCTCGACAGCTGTGGCCTCGGCCAGGACGAGGCCGGCGCCGTGGGCGGCAAAGCTTCCAAGATGCACCAGATGAAAGTCCGTCATGAAGCCATCCTTGGACGAGAACATGCACATGGGAGCGACCACGATCCTGTTGGGCAGAGTCAAATCCTTGACGGTGAAGGGCTGGAACAGAAGTGGGATCTTGTGGGCATCGGGCAGGGTGGCGTCGATGGGGCCGAGGTATGATCCAGGGGCGGCGGGCTGATCAACATGATACTGCTCTTCGGCGTGCTGGAAACGAGTGTCCTTGAGGCCGGTAGCTGATGAAACGGCAGATTCGACTGAGGCAGGCATCGAGGTGTATAAGTAGGTGCAGATGGGGGTTGTTGCGAAGAGTATACTGTACAAAGAAGTTGTTGACCTGGACGAGAAGGTTGGGGGGATTGTCTTTTTATATGGCCAAGCAGAGTGTGGGAAGAGGATCGAAGGAAGAAAGAAACAAAGGGAGTTTTAAATTAGTAAAGTCCAATTCGCCATATTTCCACCCGTCACGCTGAATAATCCACCAAATTTTCCATCGGGTTTTGTACGTCAAAAAACAAATAACAAAAGGCCGCCTTCAGAAGAATCGTGGGCGTGGAACGCTGAGAAGACGCAAGGGCACAGACTCATGGTGTGCTGCTCTGAGTCTACATAGCTGCTGCGGTCTGCCATGATCTTCTAAGCTCCGTATGTATCGATGAGCTGGATGGGCTAAAGGGGTCGCACAAAGCGGCCACAAAATGTGCGCGATGCCTTCTTTTGTTGGACCCTTTTTCTCCGCTTCAGAATTATTCAGCACCGATTTTGTACGAATTTTCGTTCCGTGATCAGACCAATTGGAGGAGGAGGAAGAAAACACTTTAAATACAAGGCGGCCTGGAAATTTTCTTTTCTTCTTTCCCACAATCACTCGAATACCCCCCACACACAACACAACTACCACCGACAATGCCAGCACTTAAGGAACACATGAAGGACCGTGTCCTGGCCGAGTACGCAGAGCAGAACTACCACCCGACACAGCCAATTGCTCCAGGCACCTACGTCGGCCAGCTCAAGAAGTCGACAGAGGACAAGGAACAAGACACCGAAGACAAGATTCCTTTGCTCTTCCAGCCTTTCACTGTCAAGGATCTGACTCTCCCCAACCGCATTGTCGTCGCCCCCATGTGCATGGACTCGTCCGAGGGTGGCTATATGTCTGACTTCCATCTTGTCCACCTCGGCAGCTACGCCCTCCACGGCGCAGGACTGGTCATTGCCGAGGCCACCGCTGTTGAGGACCGTGGCAGAATCACCCCCGGCGATCTGGGCATCTGGAAGGACGAACACATCCCCGGCATCAAGCGCGCTGTCGACTTTATCCATGCTCAAAATGGCAAGATCGGTGTTCAGCTTGCACATGCCGGCCGAAAGGTAAACATTTTGCCAAGTGTTGTAAACCCATTTGGGATCACGCATTTTTTTTATTTTTATTTTTTTACTTACCTTTCCAACATCGTTGCAATGACTATTTTCATAGGCTTCCCATAAAGCTGATCACACCAACCACCCCGACGAGGACTTTTGGCGTGACGAGGTCGTCGCACCTACCGGTGGACTGCAGTGGGACCACAACCACCACGTCCCCCGCGAGCTGACCGTGCCCGAGATCCAGGAGATCATCAAGGCCTTTGGCCAGGCTGCCGTCCGTGCTGCCAAGGCTGGTATGGATACTGTTGAGATCCACGGCGCTCACGGATACCTGATCCACAGCTTCTTGTCGCCCGTCACCAACCACCGCACCGACCAGTACGGTGGCTCGCTCGAGAACCGTGCCCGCTTTTTGCTGGAGGTGATCAAGGAGGTGCGCGACAACTTCCCTGCCGAAAAGCCCATCTTCTTGAGAGTGTCTGCCACAGACTTTGTCGAGCACTTGGGCAAGCCTTCGTGGGAGATTGAGCAGACTGTCCAGATCGCCCAGTGGGTCAAGGAGGCTGGTGTCGACGTCTTCCACGTTTCATCCGGGGGCAACACTGCCGAGCAGAAGATCAAGGCCTACCCTGGCTACCAGGTACCTTTTGCTGAGCGCGTGAAGCAGGCTGTGCCTGGGCTCCATGTCGTTGCTGTGGGTCTGATCGTGGACGGCAAGCAAGCCGAGGCGGTTTTGCAGGAGGAGAAGGCAGACTTGGTCGCTGCTGGTCGTGCATTCTTGCGTGATCCTAGCTTCACCCTCCAAGCGGCTCGCCAGCTCAACGTCAAGGCCAAACACATCCGCCAGTACGGTTTCGTGGAGAACCAGTAAACATAAATGCTTTCATAGTCACTTATCCTTGTACATTACACCACCTTTCCCTGTTTCTTACAATAATAAACTGAGTATTCGGTTGTATTTTTGAAATCTAGATGGCTTATTTTTCTTTGCTTTCTTTACAGCTCGTCCTTGAAGGCATGCGAGTCTCGAGCATTGGTGGGAGTGGCCTCAGCTTGACGGCGCGCTTGTTTGAGTTCCGCATTCACCTTCTTGGCAAACTCTGTAGCCTCGTTATCGTAATCCTCCCACTCCTTGATCTGGCGTCTAGCGCGGTCCAGCTTGGGCTCCTTTGTCAACGGATTGTTGCACTAAATCATGCACATTTGACGATTGAAAAAGAAAACGTTAGCACCACAACCATGCACGGTTGAATTGGACAACAAAGCGAAGACTGATCAAAAAACGTACCAGGTCAATGGTCTTGGCCTTGGCCAGTCCCTCATCACCACACCAGGTCTCACACCAGAGCCACTCCTGCGGCAGCGAAAAGATGGGCACGTCGTTCTGCATGTTGTTAGGCAGATCTTGGTCCAAATTGGCCAGACTGTGGGGGTCGCGCGATAGCTGCTGGTAGTGGTTTCTCAGACGATCACCCGCCTGCATCTGGCGGAAGCGGACCAAATCAATTACGTAGAGGGCAGAGATGTGGTAAGGTTTTCCGCGAAGGTGGTCCTTCCAGTATCCTTGGTTCCAGAACCGGAAGCCCTCCATCTCGGTGCGGTCCTGACACATGGGTGTGTAGCCGTAGGGAGCACCCTTCAGATCCAGATCCACCAACTCTTTCATGTCAGCGCGGACAATCTAGCAGAGAGAAATGGCCAACATCATCAAATGTTAGCCGAAGGTGTATAAAGAATACCAGCCCGTTGTTGTGCGATAGATCGAAAACAAAAGCATACCTGGTCGGCATCCACAAAGATGACCTTGTCCAGATCCAGAGGGAACAAGACATCCAAGAACAAGATCTTGTAAGCCCAGATGATTCTCTGTTTCTCTGTCTGAGCACGCAGCCAATGTGGCCAGTTGTATGTGACGAGCTCGTAGTCAAAGTCGTATTTCTCTGCCATATGAGGAATAAAGTCCTATCGCAAGATGTGCAGAAAGTCAAGGAGTGTTGCTGTCGGTTAGTTGTATGTCATGGCGCTGATCGGATCAAATCCTGAGTTCAAAGTAAGTACCTTGAAAGACGGCGACAAAAAGTTCTCGATGAACCAAAACTTGACTCGGCTGTCCGTGTTCTTGATAACGCTCAGGATCATGATGGAGAGGAAACGCTCGTACAGGTGTCCTGAGGCAACAGAGAAAATGTTGATCTCTGCTTTCTTCTTTGCAGGCTTTGCAGGGTTAGCCAGTCCTTTGATACTAGAAGCCCTTGTCAAGTCATTGCAATATAGATTGCATATTAATTGGTATAATCTCAGATGCCTTATCGAGTAGCACGCAAAAACAGATAGCTCACTTACGTTGTCTTGATAGAGCTCCAGATTCCACTTTCCTGCGCGACTTCATCCTGAACGTTGGCTCGCTCCATACCAGGGTTGCGCACCAGACGTGGATAGAGAACAAGGCCCTCAAAGTTGGCAATGACCACATCACGCTTGTCATTCTTGACGCCACCAGGAACCCAACCTTCACTACCAATGCTCTCGATCGAGAACACCTCGTGAGTTCTTCCAGGTCGGAGGACCATCTCCCAGACACCTGGGTTGGCCTTGAGTTGGAAGTAACCCATGTTGGCCATGACCAGAGTGTCTGCAACGTGAGGTACGGCCTTTGTTCCGAGAATGAACTGAGCGCCTTTGGGAGGGACCTTCTGGGAGATATCGCGGGCAAATCCTTCAACAAGAATGTTTTGGAGCTCAAACTCGGCCTGAACGCCTGTAATACGAGACGAGCCTGTTAAACTGGACAACTTCAAATTGTCCAGATCATGAATGCAGACCTTGGAGGTCACAACCCAGGCTGGGTTAACATCCACACCAAGAGTCAACAGTGTTGGCTGAGGGAGACCGGCAAAGTATGCAGTAGGAGCCACCAGATTTCTGGGGAAAAAAAGGTATAAAATCGTCAGTTACTACATTTGAAGGCACTCATCCAGCTGTTATTTACTTCAACGGCATTTACCCTGTCTCTGAATCAAATGTCAGCTCGGGCTCGGCAACATAGCGGTAGAAACGCTTGATAGGCAATTCCGTCACTCGAAGAGAGGGCTGCAAAACAATGTCGATCTTTACGTTGGCCATTCTCGACATGGTCTATGTAAAGAAGATATGATTGTTATATACAAGTCCTTGTCCGTTACGATGAACCACTCTCAGTAACATTGCTGTTTACCTCGAGAATAGGAGCCCATCGCTGAGTGAGCTGGCTTGCTGGGTCAAGGACAGCAGCGAAATGGTACAAGACATCATCCTGGTCGGCATGAACTTGCGAGTTCACAGAAAATCCGCTAAAGTTCAAGAAAGGAGGTGAATTTTAGCACACGCTACAACAAGCGGATCAAACTATGATGATACTCCATCGCCCTGTTGCTCCACCTAGATAGATTACTTACACAAGCTCGGTGTCCAGCTTAGCGAATGTACGGTCTCTGCTGATTTGCGATTCGTTGATGTCGTACAAGCTCTGGTCGAGTTGCTGTGCCGCGGCATAAATAATCGATCCTGCCTTCATAATGTTGCTACAAACGACGAAATTTTGGTGAACAACATGCGAATCTCTTTCCATTTGCTCATAGAATATGCTTAACTCAAAGACACTGAAAAAAAACTTACCTGGCAGTCGCAGCAATGTTGTTGCTCGCCAAAAGAGAATTGATCTTGTTGATGCGGCTGGTCTGCTCGTAGTTAACCAAAAGTCTGAAATCACTCGATCGGAAAGGCTCCAGGATGGGACCGACCACCTAGCAAATCAAGAAGAAAATAAAAAGTTAGTCCAAGATAGTACATACACATCACACTTCCTATGCGAACCAGTATTCACTTCTCGCTTACTCTGCCGTTGATGATGATAAAGATCTCATCGTCTTTCACATGGACAACGTCTTGGAGGAACTTCTCGCGGGAATCATCTGCATCCTTCTCCCGTCCCTTGGATCCCTCCACTCCAATGAGCGCAGCCTCAGGGTGCTTGGATCCGGCCTGCTGGAAACTGTCAAGGAACGAGACACCCTGGGAAATACCTTCGAGGAGATCCTTCCAGAATCCAAGAGGAAGAGCCTTGCCATCCACAGATGACTGCCTCACAAAGTTGGCAAGACCAGGAAGAGTCTCGACAGTCTTACCGTTTTGAACCAATGCGACTCGAACGGTCAGCTCGGACTCAACTGCCTTCAAAGCTTCCAGGGCCAATGCAACGCCCTCCTTCTCCTCAAAGTTGGCGGCCAAAATCACAGTGGTTGTTTGCTCAGTTTGCTCGCCTTAGTATCCAATGCAACATTTTCCCCGTTAGCTGCTTTGTAGAATAATGTTTGGTGAACCATCGTTTTTTTTTTTTTTTTTTTTTTTTTTTTTTCATCAGACTTACCGGTCGAGATGTACGAAAGCGTGTCAATAAAAGGACGACTCTGTCCCTGGACCAGATCAACAACCTTCAAAGGAACCTCCTCGCTGACAAAGACATAGGGGTTGCGGTTCTCAGCGACTCCAGGACGTGTAAGGAAATACTCATAGAGGTCGGTATCGACCGAGATCTCGCCCTGCATCAGTTTGTTTGCCAGATAGGCGGTCTGGGATGGTGCCTCCTGCATCAAATGCTGACCGTGGTTTTCCTCCCATGCAAAGTACTTGCCGTTGATGAAGAATGACTCTTCAGTAATTCCGACGCGATCGGTCATGGCCCTGACTGAGGTTAGCCAGGACCTGTACACAGAATCGGGTGCAACAACCTCCTCGTAGGTCAATTCGGGAGTGGTAGTGGACTTGAGCTTGGAAGATTGCAAAGTGACCGAAAAGGACATTTTGGAAGCAGTCTCCAGATCTTGACCCTGCTGAATATGGTTGATCAGGGTCTATCATTGGGTTGTACATATTTTTTAGATTAGCCTTGCCATGCAAACTTTGCATTCTCGATTGAAACTCAACAACAGATCTCTGATCACATACTCGCTTCAAGAACTCGAGTCCTCCTTTAATGCCGTATCGGCTCACAACATGTCTCCACAGCATTGCCATTCTGACCTCTAAAAATCAAATACCGGGTAAAAAACAACAAAAGGTTAGTCGCCTGCGTCCTTCAAAGTGACAAATGACCAACACCTTGGCACCTCAAACCTACCAACTCCGTCATCCGATTTCAATAAAGGAAGGACACCGAACCGGAAAGGGACCAGTTTTTGGATGTAGTTGGTGAGTTCAAAGGAGACCAACTCCAAGGCCTTTGGTGAGCTAAAGTCCAAAGCAAATAAAGAGCTGATCAAGTTGCGTCGAACCTGGTGGAACTGTCCATTGTAAGTAGGACGGACAATGTTGATCAAGTCCGCATTCCAGTCCCTGTATCGATTGTCGGACTGCAGATCGTTCAACCAGACGACAAGATTCTTGTCCTCTGACTTGTCTCGAATATCAAGAACGCCTTCAGGATCCTTGGCAGCGCCTGATCCAGAGTCTGTATCACTGGCATCCGTCAGCAACTCAACAGCCTTTCGAGAGGACACGCCCATGGTCGCTAGAGAGGCAATCGTCTGGCGGTCTCGACGCATCATGCGCAACAGGCTACGATGAAAGATTCTTGTCAGTTTTGTTTTATCTTGAACAAGGGCGCATGCTAATGAAAAAATGGTTACCTGAAGGGGTTCATTTTGTGGGAAGGAACAGGCTGATTGTTGAGCCAAACTTTTCCAGCACCACCAGCGAGGAATCCCTGATTTCCTCGAACGATCAACTTGAGCGCTGGATCAAAGGTCATCTTGGAGATCTTGGCCTGGTACTTTGGGAAGTCCTGTGAGACTGAAACCAGAGTTTTGAGTGGCTCCTCGGACATGGCAACAAACTGAGCTGCAGCCAGGCCAATGTCTTTGAAGGTGATATGCAAAGTTCGGGTGTGAGCATTGCGCGAAAAACTACTTCAAAATTATATTATTGTGATGAAGTCCTTGATACATACCAGTCAGAAGGCTTTCGCCAATGGGTTCAACCGCGGGCTCATCGTCTCCCAAGAGGTTCGTGCCAGCACTGTTCTTGAATACGGTTTGTCCAGAGGCAAGAAAATCGTCCCCATGACCGAGATCACGATCGTCAATGACAATATAATCAGTGTTCTTAAGGGCAAGCTCCACACCATATCCAGACAAGGTCAAGGGTGATTCCTTGCCTCTTTTCACTGGTGGGCGGTATCGTAGAGAGTATTCGAGTCCATGGTCATTGCTAAGGGTATCCAGGTACTCTCTGAATGCTGCAAACTCTGGATCGTAGACATCCGCATACAGAATTGTGAAAGGATCCGAGGCGTCAGCGGGTGCGTTGACATGATCCAGATCCATTGTTGTTGGCCTTTGGTTTGGTCTGGAAAATGAATATGAATAAATGTCAGTCGTCAGCTCATCATTCGCTAGATCTTCAATGCATGATTTCTTTCAATCTTGGTGCGTACCGCTTGGTGCTCGCTCCGTTTGCAGTGACGGCCGACTTTAGTTCGGCGACAGTGCAGATCTGACGGCCATACCAGTCGACCCATACACCACAATCGCTGTTGAATCCAGATTTTGAGAGACGATCGGGGGCGATGGTAGAGTTGTAGAGATGGTAGTGTGCTTCAATCCAGGGTGCAGATGTGTGCATGGCCAAGGACCACTTGAGCGATGAAATCGCTTGTGGAGCGACATGTCCCTGGGCCTCGATCACTTTCAAACTCTCCTCGTACAGAGCCTTGGGTGTCGACACTGAGTCGAGGAACGCTGTATCAGTCAATTGGCGCATCAATGGTTGGTAAGCAGTCTTGTTCTCAACAGCAACGGCCTCCCTGTTCGGTTAGTCGAAGATAATAGTCCTGTAAGTGCTTGTGAAGACGTGTTTCGCGTAAAAAGACAGGTGCCAATCGAGATGTAGCCTACAAGATTTCCAGAAGCAATGGAGGAGCGGCCCATGAGGTATGGATGGAGGCCTCGATGGGTGGGGATGGCGAATGCTCTGCATTGGCCAAAGCGTGGTTGCCGAACTGGACTGCAACCAATGTCAAAGCAAGCACCGAGGCGCGCAAAGGTGAGCCAATGGTACGCATCGTTCTAGCCTTTTTTTTTTTTTTTTTTTCCTCGTGTCTTGTTCTTTCTTGTCAACGGCTCTGTTCTGTTCTCGCTTGGATGAATGATGATGGATAAGAGGATGCAATCTGAATATCGAGTTTTTTTTCGTTCCTGAATGCGAAAAGGGAGTACGAAACGTTGTGAGACGCCTATTCGCCAGCTGAAGTTAACGACGAACAAAATTGCCGTGCATGACCCTTAAGCTCCTCAGCACAGGCATGATACGTCAAAAAAACCATCCCTCTACACTGCACACTGCACACTGCACACACACCTTTCTCTTCCCCAGCAACATGTTCAGAGTGAAAGACATGTCTGATAACTCTCAGCCTTCTTCATCGAGATCCCGGGTGTCCTTCTTTCTTCCCTTCTCAACTGATAGCTCTCCATCGTCGCCAACACTCCCACAGGTACAGCCAGTCTTAGCACACTTGCCAAAGTCGCGAACATACAACATGGACCCCCTCACTGAGTTCCGTCAAGTCGAGCAATACATCACCAGATTCGAGAAGGCCCTGCGTGAGTGTGTTCCATACGCAACTTACGAGGAGCGCCAAACCCAAGATCAAGGCCAGGGAACCGAGCCCGAAGGTGACCAAGAGACCCAAGTCCAAGTCGAGATACGGCCTGTGAGCGAAGATTTGACGTGGTGCCGCGTTTCTGAGGTTTTCGAAGACGACGAGGCCATCACCATTCCGCGTCCGCCGTCCAGCCTGCGCCTGCTCGAGTACCGGTGTGGCTTTGACGGGCTGCGGATGGCCGAAGTTCTGGCCCAGCGACGGAGCGAACTCTGGCGCATGCTGAAGGACCAGCAACGGCAGAGAGAGCAGCGCGAGTTTCACGAGTCGATGTTGCGTTTCAAGCTGGAGCAGAAAAAAGAGCGCGCCTTGGAGGTGACCAGGCTCGAACACCGACTCAAGTCGCAATGAATGGTCGGCACTATCACCACAACGGACCAGCCTTTTTTTTCTTCCTGGCCGAACGATGTTGCACAAGAATCAAAATGCCCTCGTGGCTTTGCATATTCACTCACTCACTCCACTCACACTCTAAAAACTCCGCATCGTAGAAACAAAGACCTTTGCATCATTTCGCACTTTGCCCCATTCATTTCTTTCTCCTTCCTTCTCTTCTCATCCTCACAAAACTCAAACAGAATGTCAGGCCCCCGCGTCCTCAGCATCCAATCGCACATGGTCTCTGGCTACTGTGGCAACAAAGCTGCCACATTCCCACTTCAGTTGCTCGGATTCGATGTCGACGTGATGAACACAGTCAGTTTCTCCAACCACACTGGTGCGTCTCTCTCCTTCTCTACTCTTCACTCCATATCATCCACCCCCTGTACTGCGCTCTGTAAATCAACTTTACAAAGATGACCATCAGTCCGGTATGACACTACTGATGTGGCAAGCCCAGATTACAATCTAACATTATTTCGGTTCGTTATGATATTGTAGGATATCCGTCTTGGACTGGCGAAAAGGCAACTGGAGAGCAGCTGAAGGAACTTTTCAAAGGACTGCAGGCAAATGGACTCGCAGAATACTCGCACTTGTTAACAGGTGTGTGACAAGGAAACAGCGTTGGGCAACAATTATTCAGGGATCAAAAAAGTCCATCTCCTAAATTTGTTCATGCATTGACTCAGTTCGACTCATGGCTTGTAGGCTATATTGGAAGTGCACAGAACTTGAGATCCGTTGCAGAGATCATCACCAAGTTGCAGGAGTACGGAAACAACCCTTTTTACGGTAATTGTTGTCGCCACTGAATGCTCTTGCTCGATGTATGCACTGAACGATGTTTTGTTTGCTAATTGTTTTCTCACCACCTACAGTCCTGGATCCTGTTATGGGTGATCATGGTCAGCTGTATGTTCAGCCAGATGTTATCCCAGTGTACAAGGAGATGATGAAATTTGCAAAGGCTATTACGCCGAATCAGTTCGAGGCGGAGATTCTTGCGGACACAAAAATAACAGATGTCCGGTCATGCCTGGAAGCAGTCGACATCCTTCACCAGACCGGAGTAGAGCACGTTATCATCACTTCCGTGTCCCTTTTGCCAGGAGATGTCAAGGCCAGCTCTACCGGATCATCGCATCAACAACAAGCTAATGGCAAGTATCACACCAACGGTATTCACACCAACGGCAACACCAATGGTCACCATCATGAAAATGGCAACCACCATGCCTCAGATGCGCCGGAAGAAACAATGTACTGTGTTTGCAGCAGCAAGACCAACGACAAAAGCGCGTCTGGGGTGTATGCAATCGAGTTCCCAACGTATGATGGTTATTTTACAGGCACTGGTGACCTCTTCTCGGCAGTGCTGGTTGCTAGGTTGCACGAATCTCTCAGCGAGAAAGAGGTGACCGACAAGCAGGTGCCACCACTCGCCCGGGCCTGTCTCAAGGTGGTGGCGACCATGCGGGCGGTCGTATTGCGTACCTTCCAGGCCCAGGCAGGCACCAAGGGCCGCTCGCTGGATCGGAAGCAACCATCGGCAGCGGCGGTGATCAAGCGGTGCGAGCTGCAGCTGATCCAGAGCAAGCGCGACATTGAAGACCCTCGCATGGAGGATGTTGAGGCTGTCGAGCTGCAACGCATGGCCGCCAAATAATCTTTGTACGATAACAAAAAACAACAACTATAGAATGCCACTTAGACCAACCAACATAGATCCCGATTCTTAGCGATTCACTTATGGGGTGGTGGGCTTGTCGTTTGTGGAAGGAAGGCGGAATGGCGGGTGCGATGTCTCAGTTCATCCCGTTCGCTCTCTTATGCAGCCTATGCCATCCGTTGCTGGTTGTTTTTGAGGAAGGGGGAAAAATCTTTACTCTGTCAGCAATCGTATTCACATTCATTTCAGATTCAAACACCATTCCATCCCATCACAATCCCATTTCAGTCTTCGATTCGGCCCTCTTCCTTCTTAATCACCCTCTCCCCTCATTTTAAGCGACACTCCACTTCGGTCAGAAATTCCTCGTTTGTGTTTTGTTGTTTTGCAGCAGCTGTTCACACCACCGAATAAATATCCGATCGACAACAGAGGGAGATTCTCATTCGCGCCATCACGATTGCATGGTAACTTGCTACTCTTTCTTGTCCATGGCCCCTCTTCAGCAAACATCAAAACACAGCACATTTGAATGGTCGATCGAGAAAGTACGGACTGACAGACTGACAGACTGGCGCACAGACAAACCAACCTTCGTCGGGCTCCAAACTTTATTCCTTCTTCTCCACACTCACTCTCTCACGCCCAGCTTTTTCTTCTTCTCCACTTGATCATCCATGCCATTAGTGAAAGGCGCTCGATCATAGACACACCACATTGTCCATTGCAACGATAACCGACCCCCTATCACTCTTACACTCTTACAACCTTACACCGTACGAATATCGAAATCCCATCAGCATGATATTCACAGCCAGGCAACTTCGGAGCAGAACGAGGCCCAAGCCAAAGACACGGCCCAGACAAGGCAATTGCACAGCACTCACCGACAAGGACACGACACCAGTATCCGCACATCTCACAAGAAACACCACCCCGACCACACCAAGAATACCCTCGCTACATCCCAGCACTCTGCCACTCGTCCTGTGCTGTGCACTTGCATTTCTTTCGACATTCCCGCTCTGCACAGCCACCAAAACATCAACATTGACAACGACCACCACAGGAATAGGTGAGACCACGCGGTCCATACCCGCCCAGTCGTCCGTCATACACCCTCCACTCTCCAGAAGCTCCACAACTTCTCAAATCATCAGCCCACTAGAACAGCTGCCTCCAATGAAAGACTTCGAGGAGGTGATACCACCCTTGGCTCTTCCGCAGTTCCCACCTGCGAGCATAAGTCTGCCTTCAGTGTACCCACCCGGTGTTATGAACATCCCCAACAGAGACAGCCAATACGACCCACCTATCAAGCCGCCGCAGCTTACAGATGAAGAGTTCAACCAAACGTGGTTGGGAGTACCAGGGACGATCAAGATTGGCGTGCTGTTGCCCTTTACTGATCCGGACAGAGGATACCGGACAATCCTCTCGCGCATCAGTCTATCTGTAAGTGTTCATACTCTTGTTGGTGTTCAAGATATAATAAGCTGCTACTAACATGGAAGAGGCGCTCTATGCATCAACGTAGGTTCTGCGCATGGCGGTTGAGGACATGAACAACAACCACGTAATACCAGGTATGATGCCCCATATACATAATCCTTGTCGTGTGATTATCCAACGTGTCGTGAGACTGAAACGACTGCGAACTTCTAGGATTGAACCTCTCCTTGGTCGTCAGAGACAGTCAGCGGCCCATTTCCGGGACGAATTCAACAGGAGGTGCCGCCGCGATCTCTGCCACAACAAGACTGCTGGCCCTGGAGGTGAATTCCACAATGAGACCAAAGAAGACTCTATTTTATGCAACATGTTCACAAAATAGGTGCTGACACAAGACATTTTACCGATGTTTGACTAGGTGGGAGCTGCTATTGGCGATATTGCTTCGGAACTCACGCAGGCAGAGGCACTCATGACGTCGAGTCTCGGAGTTCCTCAATGTTCCTTTGCGTCGTGTAAGATTTTTTTTTTCTTCGTGCATCCCAGCGACAACTCTATTGAAGGAAACTGCACTCTAACATGCTTTGCGAATGCAGACAACAACGATATTACGCATTTGAAGAACTTCCCGTACTTGTTCCGCTCAGCACCAGGCGTACTAATGTTCTACGACGCTCTGGCCGCCGTGATTGACCACTATGGCTGGAAACGGATATCGGTCGTATATACTTCCGATGTTCCAGGACTCTTGGGCGAGAAGCAGTTCACGACCATTTGTGAGGGAAAACAAATCGACATTAAGAAAGTTCTGATACCCATCACAGACTCGGACGATGACTTTATAGGGAACGTACTGCGTGCACTAAAGACTGTCAAATACTCGGACACACGCGTCCATGTTCTGGTGGTGGCAAGACCCAACATGATGCAAATTCTTAGCATGGCCCGGTAAAGTCGGAAAAGAAATTGCCGTATCATGCTTTATATGGTGATCCTCATGTCACATATCGTCCCTTTTTTTTTTGTACACCACTCACATTAGAGATTATGGTCTGTTTAACAAACACCATGTGTGGCTTACGGCTATTGACATATCGGACTCGATAGCACAATTGAGAGACTCATCGGATTTCAATGGCCTGATCATGTCGGATGTTTTATGGAACAAACCCAATCTTCCTGCATATGACGCGTTTGTGACACGGTGGACAAGCCTGGACCCAGAGAAGTTCGTCTCCTACAGTTATTATAGCTGTTGGTTTACATTTAAGTGTATATCCAGTTAACTAATATCTACAATACCTTAGATACCCGGACTCTGGAGGAACCCGGTTGACATGGCACCAAACGTTTGCTTACACCTGTGTGCAAGTGATTGCAGAAGGATACAGAGGAGTAAGTGCACTAGAATGTACCAAGTTGGAAAAAGAACATGTTTACTTGCGTATCTAATTAGTAATTTGTTTGTTCCTGGCGATGTAAACAGCTGGTCGAACAGGCGAATGCCTTGACCAATCCCATAGAAAGGGACCACATTCTCTGGGAAGTTGTGCGAGGAAAGAGAAGTCCAGATTTAACTCTACAGTACTTGGGGAACAGGTCGTATGACACACCCGTCGGACAGTTTCAGTTGTCCGAAGAGGGAAACCCTATGCATCTGTAAGGATGAAGAAAAAAGCAGTGTGCTTCGCGAATGGGGTTGGCGAGGAGTTTGAGATATGTTTTCATACCTAATAACACTCTTTTTAACGCTCTTTCGACACTTAGTGGCGTCTCTATTCTCACCTTTCAGAACACGACCAGTGTAGAGAACGGGAAAGTCAATATGCATATAATTGACATATTCAATCCTATTCTCTTCAACGATGGAACCACCAAGGTCCCTGGATATGCGCCTGATAGGAATGGTTCGTATTTTTCACGCTGTGTCTTCGATGAAGAAAATCGGAGTGAAGATGACTAATGAAACCTTTTTGTACCGCTCTGTTGTTCACAGAGGTTAACCCGAATTACAGCAGCCCTTTTGGGATCGCTATGATTGTCCTGACTACCGTTTTGCTGTTCGTCATCATTTGCACCATCTTCATTGTCCTTTGGAACCGCGAGAATATTATTATCAAATCTGCAAGGTAATTTGGTCGAAATTCACTTCGCACTATTGACGCTGTAGGCGAGCAAATATGCTTGGTTGTTTGACTGATACCTCCTGCATATTCGCCTCTTTTGATCCTTTAGTCCGCTCTTCTGTGTGTTGGAGCTTTTCGGCACCTCGATGACCCTTTCTTGGATCTACTTGCAGGTCGACGCTCCAACCGATGGTGTATGCCGCACTGGCCTGATGCTTATTAGTGTTGGATTGACGATCAACCTCTCGGCGCTTGTAGTCAAGAACTACCGCATTTACCGCATCTTCAACAGTGCCAGCGTCATCAACCATGCCGTTTCAAACAAATATCTCGTGCGAGTTGTGACCTTCCCTGTTATTATCACGTTGGTAAGAGTTCTAGCTATTTATACATCTAACTCTAATAGTCAGTGTCGAGCAGTTGATATCAATTTCTTTCGTTTCTTACTAGATCCCGTCTATTCTCCATGCTTTCGTCCACTACCTTGAACCGACATTGATTCGGACAAGCAACGGTCAAGTCTGGGTGTTGTGCTCATCCGACTACCCTCAGTATCTCTGGAGCATCTTCATTGCGCTCACGCCCGTGCTTCTCAATGTCTTTGGTATATACTTGGCCTTCATGACCAGAAACGTCACTAGGCTCTGGAATGAAGCCCGTGCTATCACCGCGACAATCTAGTAAATCGCATGAGCTGTCTGTAACCTTAGTGAACATTTAACGTTTGAACCTCTCCGCTAACCTCATCTCACTGCCGCTTTGCAAAAAATAGTCTTGTCAGCTTCTTCATCGTCATCATCATTATCGTCAAGACGTTTCCGACAGCACAATACCCTGCCACGTACTATGTCACAATGGTCTGTGTCTATGTGGCGTGCCTACTGGAGTACCTCATTCTCTTCTACTCAAAGTTGCGCAACCTGTTTCTCCAAAAGCGCGGCCTGTACGTCCCAGCAGGCCGAGACGAAGCGCTGATGGATAGTATCTTGGGCGGTGTTATGGCTGGCAACAGACGCAATCCGTGTGTATCTTCAGCCGACATACTCAATGGCGAGAAGGATGTTCAAGAAGGCGGCGCTGGCGACATCATGGTCGGACCTGATTTTGAAGACTCGAGGCGAGGCTCGGCCAGCTCAAACGACATGCACAATCCCAACATCTCGGACTTGATCTCGTCATACCCCTTTGGGCAGATCAACAGTGACTACAGCGTTGCTTCAATCACTTCGCCATTCCACGTACCCACGGTTTACGGACAATCCAGTTCGATGAACAGGGGACGGCGGCTTGGGTCTGCCGATCAAGGAACGACGATGGAGCATCTCGATCTGTCAGAGCCACAAGGTTATGGTACTCGGGCCACTCAGCTGATCCTCGGATCAAAGGGTTTGGCTCATCCAAGCACACCAATGAAAAGACATGGATCGGATACTGTGTCCCAGGGCCAAAGAATCGGTGGGCGAGTCAAAGATGCTCAACCGTACGATCTGCACGAGGTCTTGTTGGTGGCATCGAATAATCGCCGCAGCGAAGGCATGCGCACTGCAGATGCTGGTGGAAACCCGCGGCCAGGTTTGTCCTCCTCGTTCGTGGGCATGGATCTCTCGTACGGTGATTCGGCCATGTCCAGCTCGGCTTCGGAATATGGAGGCCGCTCGCGCGAGAACAGTGCGGACTATGGAGGCATCGGACTAGGGCGTGGAAATAGGCTCATGCTCCATAGCCGAAGCCCAAAAGTGAACCCGTTGCAGCTTAACACAGAGCATCCTTTGCACTCGTCTTTTATGTCGGGCCGTCGGTCAATCCGAGAAACGAGAGTAAGTTTGGTGACCCTTGCTACTCGGAACAGTGGAGAAGAACCTGTGCGCGTTCACTGACCTTTGTTTCGTGTCCGACGTCATAGATGGACTCTTACACTGTCACAGTACCTGTTCAACGACAGAGATGGTACATTCTGCGCGTGCTGGCTCAATGGCGAATGTCCAAGATCATCTTTGTCCCCTATTCCAAAGTCCTCGTCATTATTGATGTAAGTTGCTAAATCAAGAAACGAGAGAAAGTTACGTTGGCAACGACATTCCTAACCTTTGGCCACATTGATTGGAATTAGCTGGAGACTGAAAAGTCCTCTAGTTTGATCGTGCACTCGATCGAGCAAGGATACTCTGAGGAGCTTACTCACAGACTGGCCGAAAAGCGACGGCAGAGTGTCTTGGACGCTGCTGTGATGCCGAAGCCCAAAAAAACTCGAGTAGTGTCAGTAGCCAAGAACGATCCAGTCGTGAAAACCGAGTCATCCGATACAGCGGAGGCAGTATCCGCTGCTCCAACTGTGCCTGCCTCAACGGCTCAGCCCAGCGCAGGAGTGAATGGCCTCAGTGAAATTGTTGTTTCGGGTCTCCACCCGGCTATCTTCCAAGTATCCCCTCCGGCTCTAGATCCCAATACTTCTTCGGCTCCTCCACCAACAGAGCCTGTGCTCAGTAACAATGCGGACGACGTGGAAATTCTCGCCCCTCGCGCTAATTTCGCGAATTCCAGAACCAACTCGAACCAGACCATCACCCCAACCAATCCTCCCACCAGCGACAATGGCCCCCGAAGCAGCATGCGTCGGCTCTCTACAATGCCCATCATTAACAACGTGAGGAAAATGTCTCTGAGTTTTGACATGGACATGCGGAATATGGATGGCGTGTTGGCGCCTCCAGTACTTAACGATATGGACTCGGACTCGGAGATGGCCGTTGAGAGCGACTATATAATCCGGATTATTTCTATCCACAATGAGTGTTGGAGGATTCAGCTTCCGGACAAAGAGACGATGGACCGGTGGATCGAGATTGGTCGGCAGATTAAGGATGAAAACTGGATCACTACATCTCGGCCCCCTCCGCAAAGTGGTGCCAAATCTATTGCCAACTCGCGACGTCCCAATGGCGAAGAGACGCTTAGTGCGGTCCCAGGAAGTGGCAGCAGCGGAGAATGGACGTCGGTGGGTGATGGACAGAGAACGCCTGGCTTACCTCCTCTAAGGACACGGTCATCGAGCAGGTTGTTGCACCCACTTCAAACCCCGGATGATGCCGACTTGGAGGCCTCGCCTGCCGACTCAATTGAAGTTCACGGTTATCCTCAGAGAGACTACAGTGACATCACCAACAGTAGTCGCAGTACTAACGACACTGAAGAACGGCAAAAAGGTCGCGAGCGAGCAGCTAAGATGAATCAAAAACTGCGAGAGACGTCCAGGACGAACAAGTTGTTCAAATCCTTGCAGCCAAGTGGTGATCCATCAAGCTCGACACACTCGATATCCAGCGCTTCAGGTGCTCTAACACCATTTATTAACCGTTTCGAATTGTCAAAGGAGCAGAACGTATATCGAGCTTCTAGTGATCCAGCTCATCCCAGGAGGCCAAGTCACCTAAACATAGAGATTTTTCCTGCATCAGACGACGACCCAGCCCTGACAAGCGCTCCAGTCAGAGAGGTGGTCAGCGATTCAACAAGCGCGAGCTCACAGCAACCAGCCTCCAAACTCTATGTGGATACCAAGATATCGCCCACTTTTGGCAGCACACCTATCCGGAAGCAGCACCAAGCTTCAAGCCTGGAGGATGAGATGGAGGGCACTGAGTTGGACGAGTTTGATGCATCCGTGAATGATCCCACGAAGGAGAGACGGCACTGCGAGTCTGAGCATGTGAATCTGAAAGACATTCTTGCAGAAACCAGGGTCGCTTACACGGATGACCAGCACGCGATTTACGACACTAAGAATCGCCCTGGGTTTGAGCACCGCCGGTACCGATTCTTTGGAAGTCTGCAATACAACTATGACGACAAGAACCGGTTCCGGCGCAAGGGTATCAACGAAGTCGACAAAGAATTTCCAGAGAGTCCAGAGTGGCACCTGACAAGCTCTGATCTCCCCGACTTGGAGCTCAAACATGGTTTGACCTTCGGTGGCAACAGCCACTTTGAAGGTCGTCACCACAGCGTTGGAGTGTCGCCTGTTCATGATACTGTGCAGTTTGGAGACTTGATACTTGTTCCCACGCTGTTTGTCACGAAACCAGAGTCTTCTGACTCTGATCAACTGGTACCATTGGAGACGGAGAAGTCCAAGGAACCCGACTCACCGGCAATAGCCCGATTACCACCCTTGTTCCCGAAATTCGAGACGGGGCGAAAGGATTCTTACCAGGATACCAACACGATTGAAACAGATGCCAGCCCAGTACAAGCGCAGCCTTCTCCAGATGTCGATTTGGAGCTGCTTCGAGCCATTGGCCAAGCCAAGAGCAGCCACTGGGTCGGCGACAATGGTGGTGGCGTAGGAGGAGCAAGTGACGTGGTGGATGGCCCACTAGAACGGGAGTAGAGAGTGACCACGACACTGCGTTTGATGCATCCACGCGAGTTGATGTCGTTTTGCGCTGCTGAATAAATGTTTACGCCAAGCTGATGACGTGAGAACAGACAAACTTATGGCTCGACAGAGATGATCTCTTGATTTTGCCACCACTTCGTTTCTTTTTGATGTCCCAACGGATAAAAGGAGAAAGGGCCAGAATAAGCCCAGCTCATTAGTTGCTCTTTGCATTTTCAAGGCTTTCATTCAAAGCCTCATCCTTCAAACCTGCTCCTGCATTCACAACCACATCCACATCCATTTCTCCAATGGAGGCTGCTCATCCCGCTCTGAAGGTCGCCGAAATCAGGACACAGATTGGCGAAACCCTTGTCTACTATCCTCCAGGCAGCCCGTACCACTTTGACCGGAGCCCCCTGCTTGCATGCATGCAGGTCTGCAAGGAGTGGGCCGGAACCTTTCGCCCACTGGTTTGGCGCAAAATGTTCTTCTCCCAGCGCGAAGCCCACAAGCTGAACAAGGAGCTCGTGCTCAAGAACGGTCATCATATCCGGTCCCTCATCATTCGCGACATCACCCTTCTGCTCCACGGCTGGTTCGACAACTGCACCCAACTAACCTTTTTGCAATTTGAGCCAACCATGAGCCAACGCCGCCAACTGTGGGCGTCGTCCGTGCTTCGAAACACTCTTCCTGCGGCGGATGGCCCCGACATGGACCTCGACTTTCTCTCGCCTGACTCTATTGATATCCTGCGAGCTCTCATCGACAGGAACCCGAATCTGACTGGACTCGGAGAGTACTGGGCCAACCTCTCACCTCAGCAAGTGACACTCTTTCAGAGTTCGCTCTGTAACCACCACAACCATCTTAGTCGGATCCACCTTATGCACTGGGAGTCCACAGTCGCCGAAACACAGATGGTGATCGACAATAGCCCCAACCTGAGAGAGTTTTCGTTCTGTTATGGCACCTTGCACGAGTTGGCACCTCCCTCCACAATACCACGAATTGCTTCCACCCTTCCAAGTGTCCCTCCTATTCCCCCTGTGTCTAACGGCGTACCTCGTCGTGTTGTTCTTGATCTGAAGCATATCGAGATAGCCAATTTCTCTACTTCGATCTTTGTTGGACAGACTTCTCCTACAATACACTTCCATGCTCCAGCGTTGACCACCTACAAATGGTCTGGATTCGTTGGCTCGACTCGATTCTCGACCACCGAACCGATCGCGACCTCCTTTTTGGCTTGCTCGACATGGTACTGTCCAAGGCTGAGCTCCTTCCGGCTTAATTTGGAGACCGATCATATCTTGCAGGGCATGCCGCAGATGCTAGAGACGGCCGAGCGCCTGGAGGATATTACCTTTCATCGGTGTGCCTTGAATGACGAGTTTCTGAAGACCCTTGTTCACAAGCACAGCTTGTCTCTGCGCAAAGTGAACTTGAGGGAGACCAAGGGCGTGAGCAGCACATTGATCCGACTGATTCTGTCCAACTGCACTTCGCTCGTCTTGTTCCGCGGCCCACACGAGGCCTTGCACGCATCAGACTGGATCAAAGCGCCCTGGGTGTGCCACAAGCTCCGGTTCCTGAGCGTGTTCCTTGACTTTTCTGGCCTGGGACCTGTGTATGTGCCTCCTCCAGGGCCAGACACAGATGCGCCAGTGTTCAGGAACCCCTATGCAACGCCGGCTCAAGACCGCGTCATAATGTCGGAAGCGCAGGCGCAGGAGATTTACGGCGTGATTTATAACCAGCTGTCGCAATTGTCAGAGCTGTGCTCGATCGATTTTGGTGGGTTTAGTAACGGGAAAAAGTACATCATGGGCGTGCCATGGACACTTAAGTCTGGTCTGGCCAAGCTGTCGACTCTGAAGAAACTGGACGAGATCTATGTGACCGAGTCGGTTCGCGAGATTGGGGTGGAGGAAGCTCAGTGGATGAAGGCGAATTGGCCGCGACTCAAGACGGTGTGGCGGCAGGACGATACGTCGTCGGTGGTGACTGAGGCAGCGTTTGCGAAAGTAGAGCGAGAATTCAAGCCCAAGGTGCGGGTTGCAATAGACACGTCTGGAGAAGAGTTCCCGCTCTAAGAAGGCGAATAAAGGGAAACAAATTTGGAGTGGGAAGAAGACACCCCAACACGCATTCGCACGCACACAGACATTTTTCACCGCTCGTTAAAACATGCAGGACACGGAGACAAGACGAGACGATGGGGAAATGGACCAATCACAGGCCTCCGTTGCCCTTCCCTATGCGCTTCTGGCCAATTCTCGACTTTTTTTTTCTCTCCCTCTCCCTCTCTTTCAAAGACATTATTACGGCATCGAAGAGTGCAGCGACAATGGCTCGCTTGTGCATACATGTATTTACGTGGACAATGGTCGATGGTCAGTAGTCAATGGTCAATGGTCAATGGTGCGCAAGCTCGCCTTGCGATAGGCAGCACCAAAAAAAGGCTCAAACCCACGCGGCACTCAGTTGTGGACGAAACATCTTTGAGAGGGACCCTTTTTTTTTGGGCTTTCCTTTTGCGGTTACGTTCTCACTTCTTTTTAATCTCGTTCAAACGTTCATTTTCCTCATTTTCTTTCTCAATTTGCACCCTCCTTCGCCCTACCATTGACCATTGACCATTGACCATTGACCATTGACCATGCAACCTTCGTTGTGGGCATAAACTGAGAAAGGACAAAGAAAAGTAAACAGGGAGGCGTCAAAAAACCAATAAACCGTTTTTTATCTCCTCTCCACATCACACTCCCTCACTCAACACCCCCGACCGACCATACACAAAATACCTTTCCTCCCCCTCTTTTCCACCCACACCCACATAACCATCCAAACATTCATTCATCACCCACACTTTTCTCATTCACCATTCCTCCACATCCCGCATCAACACACCCACAACACACAACACACATTCGCACCCATACGCACCACCCCCGCTCCCTCTCTCCCTCTGTCCCTCCCTCCCTCCTCCCTCCCTCCTCCCCAACAACACACATACAACATTCACAAACACAATGCTGAAGTTCTTTAGCAAGGGATTCTCTCAAAAGGATCAGGAAGAGAAGCACACGCGTGAGTTGCTAGAACCAGAATGGCAAGTGTATTATTATTATTTGTTACTGACCCATCCTCTGTGTCGCTCGAGGAGGCTACTTTTCTTTGCGTTTTTCTGTTTCGTGTCCTGTCCACGCTTCACAAGTCGCTGACCATCCATCTGTCCCTCCATATCTCTTTTCCTCGTCCTCCTATCCCTTCTCCCCAATCACCAACGCAACACAAACCGGGGATAACATCACACACATCACACTCGATCCGACTACGAACTACCCAAACAGCTGGAACCTCCCTCCGTTTGGGACACAGGAGATCAGGGTGCTGATGTGCCAGGAGGTCCAGTCCATCCAAGACGTTGTCCTCTATGACAGCCAGCAGCTCTCTGGCTCGGATTTCAACTCGCTAGAATCGCCCAGCCCGTCCCCGGCCAGGAGCTCCTTCAAAAGCAGCAGCATGAATTCGCTGTTTGGGTCCCTCCGAGGTGAAAGATCTCTTCCCGCCAGCCTTTCGTCAGGCAGCCAGACAGTCCCATCCAGACGACCGGTCAAACTAGTACGTTACTGACGTCTGTTATTTTTATCTTGTTCTTTGTTGTTTACCCCCCAACACACACACACTGCATCGCACACGTTGTTTCTTTACTCGAAAGGGAGTATCGAGCCCTCCAAAAGGGGGGAGGGACATGTTCCACCCTGTGTCATCCCAGGCATGGCAGGGAGTGACACCAACCTCCGAGCAAGAGAGGATCTCGTCGACGTTGGGCCTGCAAGGCTCAAGCTGTTGTGTTTTTTATTGCATGTATTCAGGCCATGTGGGTGGGGGAGCATGCGCGAGCGAAATAGCCTCTCCGTAAGCAGGATTGGATTGGATTGGGTTGAATTGGGGGAACAGGAAGGAAGCGCCCAAAGGCAAGACAAAAAGAAACCAAGGACCAGCCCAAGGAGCCGGCTGAACAAAATGAGAAATGAAAAATGAGCACGGAGAACAGCAGGCACGATGTGTCTCTCTCTTTTCTCTCTCTCTCTCTTTCAAACCACACGGACTGGAGATGAGAGCAGATAGCAGATGCATATACCAACTGGAAGTGAGTGAGTGAAGAATGAATAGGAAAGAATAGAAGGGAAAGCCAGCATGGGAGAGAGCGATAATGAGAGAAAATGACAGGATGGACGGTTGGGAAGGGCAGACAGGACAACACATCTTTCAATTTTAATATTAATCTCTTCACGCCCAATGGTCAATTGTAAATTGGGATACCATTGGGAAACAAAAAAAACACAAAAAAAACACTTTGGACGGACAGCATGGTCCAGAAGGAGAGGTGGACCAATACCTCGCCAGTTCTCGACAATAGGATACTGCAGTATGTGTCTATGTTGGATGGGCTTGGGCATCAAACATACACCATTCAACATACACCGGACATTGGATTTGGGCTAGTCTAGCAAAGGACAACAATGGTGTTCATATCTGATGATGCCAGATTGCGACTCAATCTGTCCCGAGGGACGGAGAAGCAAAAGAAAGAAAAAAAGAAAAATAACGCGTGCGCGCTCTTTTCGCTTCGGTTGTGCGATCTTTCATTTTTTGTGTCCAGCCATTTCATCCTCCCATCGGACTTAGCTTGCTTTGCTCTCAGCCATGATGGATATGTGTACAATTGGACTATTGCCCACCTTACTGACATGCTTCCTCTCTGTTCTTTCGTGTTCTAGATCCCCTCCTTGATCCCAAAACTGATGTTCGGCACGACGCCGCTTGCATACAAGGGCTCAACAACAAGGATCCATCTGCTCACCGAACCATCTCAGATTATGCTGACAAAGACCTTCAGTATCCACCCTAACGACATTGTCGCTTTCAACTCGGCCTCGACTCGCAGGGGCTCGTTCTCCTCCAACACTAGCAGCAGCACAGCCGAGATGTCTGGGCTGTCTGGGCTGTCTACGGTCAATGGCATTGGCGACTTTCGATCCATGTCCCGCGCATCCAGGCCGATACCAACATTTATACCCGATCCAGCCTACCGCGACGACTTTCGAAACGGATCTATTTCATCATCCATGCCTAACTCATCCAGCATGCGACCACGGGCCTCACGACCAGGCTTCAACATTCGACGACTCCGCCGTGCAAGTCAGACTAGCATGGAGAATGGAACATTCAACCCAACACCACTACCAAGCTCATTTTCACATCTGGACAGTATGGGGAATGCAAAGGTCCGTAAATCAACCAACCACGCTCGCTTGCCAACTGGAGCAACGTTTTTTATACTAACCTATGACACTGCTGTTTTCTTTTTTTCTTTGCAGCCGGCATTGACCCAAGCAGCAAAATCAAAATCCTTCTCCATCGCGGTATTTATTGACGTGAGCAACAACAGCCGGCTGCGAGAGTTCATTTTCTCACATTTCGCGTTGATTGAGAGTCGACTCCATCATCTTCAAGCACTATGTCTGGAACTCCTGCTACCTGCATGCCGCAATAGGATCATGCTTGCAGTATGTGGATGGCTCCTTTAAATTTTTCTTTTTTTTAAAGAAAAACCAAAGGTGAATGATTCTATTATGCTCATGCGTTGTCTGATAATTTGATATTTTTTGTTATTACTATTTTTCTAATAGAAGGGTGGTATTTCTGGAAGCACGCGCTCCATCCCTGACCTGTCCAGACTTGTCTTTCAGCAGGAGATACGACTGATTGAGGCTGTGGCTAGATTCCAGCAATCTCTTTACGAGCTGTACAGTGCACCTCGTATTCAGGTATGGCCCCCTATCATAACAGAGATCGCTTTCGACCTTGTTGTTCTGTTGCTTTGAGTATTACATTCTAACTCGTTCGTATCGTTCGACTTCTACTCGACATAGTCGCCCTTGTGGCTTAACATGAACACATACCCAGGCAAGAAGGCCGCCTACTCTGCCTCGTTTATGACAGAGCTCATCCATGTCATGGAAGAGTCTCCATCTTCAGCTCAGCTCGTCTCGGCTGCTATTTCGGCTGTCTTGAGCCATCATATGTCGTGGGTCCCCACGATAGCACCAGTGGATCAACCGATGAATAGGGTATGATCTCTCATCGTATTTACTGCCGATATCATTTTGGTGGCGCATAATTTGTAGCTCGTCAACCTTACACGATCAAACAATTCGTATGCTCTCTATAGGTCAATCCTCAAGGCGCCTATGATCCTCTTTGGGCCCAACTCAGGTAAAGGAACTCTCTTCCAATAGCGATGACATACCAAAGTGAGAATTATTGGTTCAAGTCACTTACCCTCAGATTGTCTTTACTATACAGCGACCTCTACGGAAATATTGGAACGTCGTCAAGAATCAGCAGAACTATCGTGGTTGGTTCCAGCTCCAGTTTCGTCCGCCGTCTTCTCTACATCCTGAGCTACTTTATTCGCTGTAATGAAGTGTTTCAGCTGGTGACAGAGATCAAGGAAGACCCCGATTCGCTACTGAACCAGCCAAAGCCGTCGAGATCGCCGTACGACATTCAGGAGGACCAGGAGAGCGGCAGCCCTGCGACGATGGTGCGGTCGATCAGCATACCAAAACGACCCCGGATTGACACTATGGCGGCACGAGGATCAGTGAGACTCACATCGATTGGCGAACCAACCACACCAACACTACCCCATCACCAGTCCTCGCACCTGCCAAACGATCGGGTGACTACTCCCTCCGTGCCAAGGCGACCTCTCTTTGACACTGCACGGCCTAGGATGGACACCAAAGACTCCCTTTCAACAGAATCAACACCTTTCCCTTCTCGACCTACCACCCCAACCACGATTGAGAGTAGACCAGACTCTGATCGTGCCTCTCCCGAGAATGGCAATGGTACTCATCATAATGGACCTAACGGCCAACACCACCTTCGCGTGGATACCATGCGCTCGAGGACCCATTCTTCAGACACACTTGCGACAGACGCATCGAGATCTAACAAGGCAGACAGTGTGCACGATTCTGGATGCCCGCCTGGCCAGGATATGTTGATGAATGTGCCACTCCCAGTCTCTCGAGTTGTCTGCTCTTTCCCACCATTTCCATCTTCGCCACCCTCAGGAACCCCAGCACCTCCGTCTTTATCAACGAATACCATCAACCCTGTAAATGGCGTTCAAGGAGGCACACCGACAACCACAGCAATGGAAGAAAAGATTTTGCCGGCAGATGTCTTGTTCTGCAAGTCGTACGGCCGCTCCTTAATGGCGCCTTACTGCGACCATTACATGCCAGATTTCGCACTGATGGGAGTGCCCAAATGTGATTTCCTGGATCCGATGGAGGCGGATATGAGGGACACGATGCGCCATTTCGAAATCTCGGAGCGGGTAGCGAGTACGGTGTGCATTGTGGCGGATGCTAACACCTGGAAGTGTAACGTGTTCAGTGCACGAGCACAGCAGCCATTTGAGACGGATCGGTTGCATCAGTCCGAGGGAACCGTGTCAATGCAAAGCAGCGTCCCAAGCCAATTCTTGGACGAGACTCTCCACCAAATGGTGAGTCTTGCTCGAAGCGGTTTAACAGCCGAGCTGGTAAGAACTTGTTGGCCATGCTTGCTAAGTCCATCTGTTGACCTCTTGTATTTTAGTGCACGCCACCGACCAACAGCCATTATTACGTTCGTCTTAACTACTCTAGTGCCTTGGATATTTTGAGGACCGTTTGCTCCAGTTATACCAATGTGGCCGCTTGCTTTCATCGATGGTGCGGAACAAGGAGATGATGAAAAGCCGGCCAACGCTGGATTCTATGGCACCTCTGCTGGGCTTGCATCGCTCGGACATGACCTTGGTGCTTTCTATTTGCTCCACGTATGACGACTTGGTGGCCAGAATTTTCGCAGATCTGTAGTTGTAGTTTTTTCCTCTTGTTTCTTTTTTTCTTTCTTTATTTATCTTGTACACTACTCCATCTAATTCTAATTCTAATCATATTGCATGTCGTTGCCATATGTGCATCATGGGGCGCCACTCCCAGGTTTTTTCTTTTCTTTCGCTATTTTTTTTTTTTTTTTTTTTTTTTTTTTTTTTTTTGTGCTTAAGCATCATAGCTGACAGAATATGAAGCTTCCGTTTTTGTCGCTCCAAAGTCCTGAAGTCCTGTCTCTGAATATGCTCCTGGCTACGATTGTTTTTTTTTTTTTTATGGTTGAGCAAAAAAAAGTTGTCCTTGATTTCTGCACTAAACGAAAAAGGACTTCCACGTTCCTGCTCAAGTCCCAATAGCCCCTCCCAATCTATGTACCTGCGAGTGTGTTCCAGTCACCTATTATATTTACAAAGGACGGAAGCAATGTTGGTTAGTTTTTGTCTGGTCTTTTTTCTGTGCCAAGTCCAGTCCTGGAATCAGGCGTAGTGCAATGGAGGAAAGTTAACGGCGTTTTTACCCTTGAAGGTCTGCTTCTGTGCCTTGAGGAGGTTTCTGTATGCTCCGAGAACCTGGTGCCTTGCTACGGACATGATGGGGGTATGTATGAATGTATGTGGATGAGATGAGGATGGGGATGATGGATTTGGGGAACAAGAGATGCGGACAGTTTCCTCCGAAGGGTGTGGCCAAAAAAAGGGACAAGAGTGGGCCGCAAACCTTATTTTGGCCCATTGCGGAGCACAACCAAGGTGTCAACAGTCCAAACAAGCCACCAACCAGGTCAAGGAGTTGTGTGTCCTGGAAAGCCTGTCCCTAAATACTCCCCTTGCCACTAACTTTTTGCGCAATCCACATTACACACACCATCCATCCAACCATGCTCCGCTCATTCATCTCACGGGTCCCTACCCACGCCACTCCCGTCAGAGCATTCCATGCCAATGCCGCCCTCAGGGATCAGATGGCTCGTAAGGCACCATTCTTCTTCAGGAACAGGATCAACTTTTATTTTTCGCCCCCAAGCGAAATATTAAACGACACCACTTTTTTTGTCTACCTTCTTAGGCGCCGAGGTCTCTGGAAAACGTTTCTGGGAGAATGCTGGCATTAAGGAAGTTGGAGGTAAAGCTTAAAACTTCAGCACCTTCCAGTTGGTTTACACAATTTGGTCCGCAATCTGTTTACTAAGACAAACCTCATAAACCTCTTGCGGTTTTGCGATACATCCATTTAGATCGTATTGCTATCACCTTGGACGGAAGAGTGCTCAAGACCCCCGCAGGAAACCAGCTAACACTGCCCAAGGACCAGAGACACATTGCCTTGATGATTGCTGGTGAATGGCATGGACAGAAGGCTCTCTTGAAGTCACACTCTCTTCCTATGGTACATTGACTTGAGACTTTGGCGACCTGGACCTATTTGCCTCTGATCGAACAATCAACCCTGCTCATCTCTCCGCATCTTTTATTTCTTTCAATCGGTAGACATCATTGGTGGCTCGTGCCATCGACAGCTTCATTGGAAACGAACAGGGACGCCAAGACACCCTCAACCGCCTGATCAAGTTCCTCGACACCGACTCGATCTGCTACCAGCAGGACTTCCCTGAATCGATCGTCAAGGCCCAGGAGAAGCACTGGACCCCTATTTTGGACTGGGTCAAGGAAGAGTATGACCTCAACATCAAGGTCTCACAGGGCATCACCTATGTCCAGCAAGATGAGGCCACCAAGGACAAGCTGCGCGAGATTGTCGGCAGTATGAACGACATTGAGCTTGCTGGTAATAGAGAATTTTTTTTCTTATCTGTTTCTGTTGATTTCTTTATTTTTATTTCGGAAGTACCAGGCTAACATATCTACCCACGTTTGGTCCGTAATAACCAAAAAAAAAAAAAAAAAAAAAAAAAAAAATAGCATTCGAAAGAGCCACATTGACAGCAAAGTCCTTCTTGATCGGCTTGGCCGTGGTGAAGCGTAACTTGAGCGTGGAGAAGGCATGGACTGCAGCATCGCTCGAGGTTCTGGACCAGATCGACCGCTGGGGCGAGGTCGAGGACAGCCACGACGTCGACCGCGAGTATGTCAAGAGCCAGCTGGCCAGTGCTCGCTTGGCCAACATTGGCGCTTATTGAGACGAGCAGACATAGAATGGGAACGAAGCAAACAAAAAAAAAAATGTCATAGAACAACCACATAAAAAAATTGTATATATTTCAAATATGGTGCATGTGAAGAAAGTTGACGATGCAGAGTTGTTGATTCTGCTGAGCACTTTACGCATATTGCCACCAACAAACCATTGATCTTTTCCCATCTCCGATTTGAACGTCCTTTGCCCAGGTTGTTTATTTTGATGGTGTGCTGGCTTTTCGAACTACTAGACGAGATCGATGGGCTTCCCTTCTAATAGTCTGTTTATCTGCTCCGCCATCCTTCCTTCGTTTGCTGAAAGCTTCTCAGACTGCGGCCTCACTCTCATGGGCCTTCAGCACCTGCACAGCCTCTTCGATCTTGGCTTCCAAAGCCTCGCTGTCCTCCAGAAGATGCAGCAGCTCTCCGTTGTCCATTTCGAGCAGCATACCAGTGATCTTGCCAGCATATTCAGGCTGGCGAGCCGCAATCTTGGGGTACAAATGCTCGCCGACCATCTGCTTCTGCTGGTCAGGGTCTGCAGCTGCGAGAGACGCGGCAGTTAACACGTTGGAATCGGCTGCAGGAGTTGCGTGGGTTGTAGGTCCTTGGTTACGAACACTTCCACCTCGAGTGTATCCACCACGACCAGCTGAACCGTGGCCACCACGAGGAGCACCTCCAGTGGGCTGAGGAGGACCTTGAGGGCGACCCTGCTGTCCAACGGCACCACCTCGCTGAGACTGAGCGCGTGGCCCTTGACCACGGGGGCGGCCTTGGCCCATAGAAGGAGGGAACTGTCCCATAGGGTAGCCAGGCAAGGGGGCACCAGGGTGCATCTGCTGGGGTTGATTGGGGTTGTTGATCCAGCGGGGACGAGGCACCATTCCTCCTGGCTGACCAGGGTAGACCATGCCGCGGCCACCCTGTGGAGGGAAACCACCGGGGCCGGGATAAAAGAGCTGAGGAGGGTAGATGCCTCCAGGCATCTGTCCAGGCATCTGCTGCATACGGAGTTGAGACCGCTGGGCCATCTGAGCCTCCAACTGTGACTTGCGGACTTCCTTGCGCTGGGCCAAGGCGACATAGATTGGCTTGGAACCGAGCATGCGGCCGTTCATTTCAGTGACAGCCTTGGTGGCCTCATCAGGCGACGAGAAGCAGACAAATCCAAAGCCCTTGGAGACACCCTTGGCATCCTCACCCTCGCCGGCAGGCTTTTCCTCGAGCATGACCTTGGCAGAGGTGATGACACCATAGACCGAGAACTCTTGTCGCAGACGCTCGTCGTCAATCTCGTCATCAAGGTTCTTGACATACAGGTTGACGCCCTGGTACTTGTTGAGCTTCTCCATCTTTTGCTGCTCGTACTGCTTCTTGAGTTCCTCCTCGCGCTCGCCCTTCTTCTGCGCACGGGTGACAAAAAGCTTCTTGTCCTTGAAATCAGAGTCGTGAAGTTCATCGACGGCGCGCTTGGCATCCTCGTGATTCTCAAAGTTGATAAAGCCAAAGCCCTTGGAGCGACCGCTCTCGTCCGTGGAGACAACGCAGGAGGTAATAGGACCGAACTTGGTGAAGAGAGCCTCGACTTCGTCTTGGGTAGCCTCAGGATCCAGGTTCTTGACATAGACGTTTGTGAACTTGGACTTCATTTCCTCGACCTTGGACTGGCGCTCCTTGCGGGCAATGTGGTGACCGACGTAGACTTTCTTATCGTTCAACAACATGCCATTGACGTGCTTGATGGCATTCTCAGCAGCCTCGTGAGTCTCGTAATGGACAAAGCCGTAGCCTTTGGAGACGCCATCCTCGGTGGCGACCTTGCAGGACAGAATGTTACCGAATGCGGAAAAGGTGTCGTGCAAGGCCTTGTTGTCGATCGAAGCGTCCAGGTTCTTGATAAAGATGTTGCCAGTGCCGGTCTTACGCAAGGCAGGGTCACGCTGGGACCACATAATGCGGCAGGCACGGTTCTTGATGACTGTGTAGTTGAGAGTCTCGAGTGCACGCTCACCTAAACGACAAGTTTCATTCAAATAAGGTTAATTTTCTTTCCTCAGAAGCTATGCGCTAGGTATGTTTTTCTTCCTTTTTTGTCCGTTGCTTTTAGTGCACACCCCATCATCCACATGGATGGACAACGTGGTGTTGCCATAGACAGTACAGCAAGGCAAAAAGAAAGAAAGAAAAAGTAGACAAAGTGGATCATGATTGGAATCGAGCCCTGCTTGCGCACTGCTCCATTGCTCCAATTACTGCAATCCAGTCTTCCAATCCGGACCATGACTTTCTTGCTTCTCTTTCTCCAAATGCAAAAAATGGAAATCCTGTTATTCGCTCTAATAGTGTTGTTCTTCCTTGCTTTTGTTTGCTTTGCTTGCTTGTTTGTTTGTTTGTTGATTTGGCATTGGCGTTGGCGTCCTTTTTTTCCTGGGCTGGATAATTGTGTGATTGGGCGGTGGGCTCCTTTTGCGCTCCGTATTGCTTCCAAGGGTGCAAGCAAGGGTGTCTTTTCTTTCGCCTCTTTCTTTCTCCCTGATGTGTCCCGTTTCCTTTGGTGCGTGTTTCCAAACACAGAGTCGAGAGTGGGAAAAGCTATCAGGGTGCATGCTTGTTCCCTCGTCCAGAGAGGACGCTTCGTGGACCAATAAAGAGATAAATTTGTGGGAAGGGGGAGGAAGACATAGCGCAGTAAAGTGTTGCCCGCAGTAAAAATTCGCACCTAATATCACCAACAGCACCACATCATGTTTGCTTACCATCGACAACATTGTGAAAGTTCACATAGGCATAGCCAAGGGAGCGGCGGGTGACAGCGTCGCGGCAGACGCGGATGGAGGCCACAGGGCCGACCGAGTTGAACATCTCGAACAACATGGCCTCGTTCACGGAAGGATCCAGCTCTCCAACATACAGCGAGGCGGAGGCGGTGGGCGCGGCGGCGGGCACAGGAGCAAAGTGGGCGGCCTGGGCAGCTTGAGCCTGAGCAGCGGCAATCTGCTGCTGCTGTTCGATGCTCAAGTGGCTCGACTGGGTGGGGGCTGGGGTAGCAGCGGCTTGGACGTCAGACGCAGCAACGGGAGAAGACATTACGGTGATTATTGTTGACTTTCTTTTTTTGTGGAGAGACAGTGGGACCAGTGATTTCAGTGAAGAATCCTAGCGATGTAGCTTGCGCCTTTTTTTTTTGAGTAGATGGTTGATTGGGAGTTTTTTTTATATTTTTTTGGTTTTTTTCTGTCTTCTTCTTGACCTGGGCAAAGGTGTGCGAATCGAAGAGAAAAAAAAAGGGATTTTGAGGGATTTGGGAAGGAGAGATGTGGATGAGGAGGGAAAGAAAGGGAGATGAACGAACAAAAAATATCCTGACTGTGAGTGGATGATGCCACGTGCATCAAGATTTTAACGATGTGTTTGTCACGACATTATTGTTTATGTGTTTGGTGGTAAGAAAATAATAATGATTGTTGAAAAGATAAAGGCTATGCCCTCGCCGGTTTTCCACATGAAGCATTGGCCATATGGCCTAACTCCACCTGGCAAAGAATGGCGGTTGCTTGCGGGAAGAGCAAAGCCTCATTGCTGAAGCAGCGCTGCGATTCCTGCGGATCGGTCTCGAAGTGGCCGGCGAAAGATATACATCAAGGGAAGGTTGAGTCAAAGCTAATTGACTCGGGGGATGCCTAGTGCCGAGTGCAGAGCCAGCTGGGTCTGACCTCAGAGAAACAAGTTTCAATGAGGAGATCGCCTGCCAGCAATGCCCACTCCTGTGAATGATCTTTTCAAAAGGGCTGCAGCCACGAGACCGCTTTTATAGCCAACAGCCTGTGTGACTGAAGGGACTTGCATTTTTGAAGCACTTGGCGGAGTGAAATGTATTATGGGGTTTCTCGCTCTTGGGAAAAATGAACAAAATATAATAAAAAAAGCCGTCTTAAATCTTCTCATGGCATGACGGTCCCGCTGGTGAACAAAGCTTGGATATGAGAGAATAAAAACAGATGCCGGAATAGATATATCAGTTGCTCCAAGTGCACCTTTGAAGGCACGATCATTGTCCTCCCTCTCGTACTTTGGTCTCCACAAACAACAGTCCTTGTGACTGTTATTTGTTGTTTACTTTCTATTTTTTCTTTTTTTTTTGGTGGAAGAAAGCGAGAGCAACACGGTTTCACGCTTTCCCGCTCCAACATCTTCATTCACATTTGAATCATAATGGCATTTAACAGAGGCGGCTCAAGAGGTGGTCGTGGCGGAAACAGAGGCCGTGCGCGCTATGGCATTGCACCTGGTGGACGCATCAAGACCAGCACCACCAACCTCCCCGCTGCATTGTCAGAGGAAATGGAGTCCAGTAAGCAACAAAGAGCCTGACAGCCAGTCAGCCAGCTTAATAATGAATGAACACTACCACCAACACTTGTACCATTATATCTGAACCCTGGGACAACATTTTACTACCTTTACTAGGCTCATCCCAGTTTTTTGCCGAGGGGGATGACCGCAACTTCAACAAAAAGTTCAAAAACAAGGCCGCCGGTCGCAAGGTTCGCAGGAAACAAGAGCGTCTGGAAAAGAAGAGGCACCGCGCACCCACTCTTTCTAAAGTTGAACTCCTTGCGCGACAGCAACACACTATGCCTTCAAACGAACCTTCCGACAGTAACAGCAAGGGCAACAAAAAGAGCAACAAAAAGCAACGTATCGAAATCGATCTGAACGAGGACGACGGCGAAGAGCGCGAGGAGGAAAAGTTCCTTCGGGAATCCAAAAAAAAAGCGGGCAAAGCTTCATCGGCAATGAAAGATACTAAGGATCTTGATGCCAGGCGACTGGAAAAGCTGGCAAAGTCGAATCCAGCCTTCTACGCCATGCTCCAGGAAGACGGAGTCGTCGCTGGTGGTGGCCCAGCTCTTGAGGAAGGCATGGACGAGGATGAGCAGTACATCCGACATTACGAAAAGAAGCTCGGTATCAAGCGCAAGGATGCAAGCAAACTGTCTAACAAAAAGTCTTTCCTGGATGATGGTCTGGGCGACTTGCTGGAGGGTATTGAGCTGGGATCGAGAGGACGAGCTGGTGTTGCGGCCAAGAAATCTACCGCGGCTGCACCTGCAATAAACGAGACCCCTGGATCATCAGCACCTCAGGACAAGAAACGCAAGGCGAGTCAGGTGGAGAGTGACGATGAGGATGAGGGTGAGGATGCGTCTGGTGAGGACAGCTTTGACGAAGAGCTTGAAGGGGTTGATCCAGAAGACATGGAGAACTCGGAGGAGGACATGGAAGATTTTGAAGAGATGGAAGGCTCCGATGGGGACGGTATGGAAAGCTTTGACGAGGAACTCGAGGGCCTTGGATCAGACGATGAGAGTAATGAAGCTGAAGACGACGATGAAGATATGGAGGATATGATGGACATGGAAGATATGGCCAGTGAAAGCGGATCGGACGAAGTCAGCGCCGACAGTGATCACGATGCCGAGTCGGATGAGCAAGAAGTCAAGGCCCCTGTTTCGGCCCCTGCTCAGGCTGGAAAGTACCTACCTCCTCATCTCCGTGCTGCAGCTGCAGCGGCGGTGGCGACTGAAAGTGGTGCCTCTGCTCTTGCCAAAGCCATCCCTCGCCAAAACACGGAAGAACTGCAGCGCCTTCGCCGACAACTTCAAGGATTACTCAACAAGTTGAGTGAGAGTAACATTGAATCCATTCTTATGGACATTGAGGCTCTTTACCGCAAATACCCAAGAGCAGGTAAAGATCTTGATTTTTTTTTGATTTTTTTTTTTCAATACTTTTTATACTTGATTTAATACGACACTAATATCAACCGTTGCTATTGTAACTTAGACGTGACTGAGACCATCACCGATATGATTCTCGCATCAATTTCCTCTAAGGCCAACCTGCTGGACTCCTTTGTCATACTGTACGCCACAGTCGTCGCCAGTTTGTACCGTCTTGTAGGCATCGAATTTGCAGCCCACTTTATTCAGACATTGGTGGAGCAGTTCGATGGACACCACGCCTTGGCTTCGAGCACAAAGAGCACCGAGATGACGGACGAAACTTTGAGTGCGGTCAAGCAATGCACCAATTTGATTGTTCTCGTCTCCGAACTGTACAACATGCAAGTCATTGCCTGTGTCCTCGTGTATGAGCTGATCCGCTGGTTCATGACTGAGCTCTCGGAGATGAACGTTGAGCTTGTGGTAAAAATTGTCAAGACATCAGGATACCAGCTCCGACAGGACGACCCAACAACACTCAAGACCATCATTCAGGAGTTTACCGTCCTTGCCAATCAGGCATCAACCAAGATTGGAGCTAGTGGCGCCACAGCCGCACCTATCTCATCTCGCACACGATTTTTGCTGGAAACTTTGACGGCGCTCAAGGCGAACAGGATGAAGGGACCTTCCTCAAACTCAACAACATCTGGAACCATTACGGAGAGCACGACAAGGATGAAGAAATTTTTGTCTGGTTTGAGCAAGAAGAGAACCACCTTCCCCAGCGAACCCATGCGTGTTGGATTGACCGACATTCGCCAGGTTGGCACCAAGGGCAAGTGGTGGTTGGTCGGATCTAGCTGGAAAAACAACATGGTTGGTGAGGAGAACACAAGAACATCGCTGTCGACTAGCACCGCCGACGACATGATCGAGGCTGAGGACGAGCTATTGAAGCTCGCACGCAAGAACAAAATGAACACCGACGTACGTCGCAGCATCTTCGTGGTTCTCATGAGCAGTGAGGATTACATTGACGCATTCGAGAGACTGATCAAGCTGAACTTGAAGGAAGTGCAGCAGCGCGAGATTGTTCGTGTCCTGCTCCACTGCGCAGGCAACGTAAGTTGTTCAGAATTTGCTATATTATCAAAGAGTTGTCGTCAAAGGACATGACAATTGACATATTTTTTTTTTCAACTCGTTCTTATAGGAAATGGTCCACAACCCATACTACACCCTGGTGGGCCAGCGACTCTGTCAGCACGACCACTCATTCAAGATCACGTTCCAGTACTCGCTGTGGGATCTGTTGCGTGAGATGGGTGCCACCGATGTTGGCGGTATGGAGAAGGTCAAGGATGGCCAGGTCATTGGCCTGGATGATGGACTTGGCCAAGGCGGCAAGAAGGTGGCCCTTCGGAGGATTGTCAACCTTAGCAAGATGTATGCGTTCCTGATCACCTCTCAGGACCTGAGTCTCGTCATGCTTAAGACTGTGACATTCACTTCTTTGCCCACGCAGCCAACATTATTCTTCCAGCTGCTCATGACCAACATTATTCTGTCCTCGCAGCCACAAATCCACTCGCCACTCCAGCCACAGAATCAAAAGAAGGAGACACCCAAGGACAAACCAAAGCTTAATGCCCAAGCCTTGGCCGACATTTTCATTCGTGCGGCAGTTAACCCAACCTTGGCTCAGGGCATCATCTTCTTCCTCCAGGCTTTTGTCAAGAAGGGACAGGTGTGCCAGACCGAACGCGAGAAGGAGACCGTCAAATGGGGCTGCACCACTGTCCGAGAGGTCCTTCAGGGCGCCGTCAATACGGGCGGCCGCTTCTAAAGACACACAACTCAACCATTGTACAAAATATCGCATATTGTAATTTTTAAAATTGAATAGAATATTAGAACCGCTACTCGGATCGACGATCGTTACTGGGTTGTCCATTGTCTATTCCATTCTGACTTGTGTCCTTCGTTGTCTCAGGATACGAATGGAGGAATCCGAAACGGAAAGACCGTTTAAATTTTATGCATCAAGGACACATTCGATTTGTTAGAGAGGCACGCGCTGTGGGTCAGTTAAGAACGAGTGCAAAAGTGGAATGGTCGCCAAACGCGTGTGTCATTGGGCAATGCCGTTTGGAGGAATGTAGCTCATTGTTCTTCATGTTGCCTTACATCCTCATCCTGACTCGATTGAATCCATCTTGTCTTTCATTCTTCGTCAGCTTGACCCTTCATTTTTTGTTGTGAGGTTCTTGGCTTGTCGCCTTGTTTTCTTTTGCCTTACAATAACACAAATACCACCACCATACTCATTCAGTTGCGGAACAGAGGTAACCTGAGACTGGCATGGAGAGGGAGCAGCACCTCGAACGGCTGTTGCACTGGTCGCACAGACCATCCGCGTCGATTTAGATGTGCAATATTTCACTTACCATAAATGCACTGTCCTTGAAATAGACCTTGACAATAATATACCCGCCTCTGTTGTCTTCTGTCCTTCAATCCAATCGAACACAGCGACGCTTTCCATCAAACAAAACCCGCAAGCGGTAAGGTCAAGGTCTTCTGCCCTGCTGACAATCTTGTCACCAACCGATCGACTTCATCTCTGTACAGTTTCTCCCTCTTCCCAAGAGACATCCTCTGAAATGCTATCAAGCAAAACTACCCCTGGAGGTCGCCAAACGAAGGATATTACAGCTCTGGCCAGTACTCCGACTACTGTGGCCGCACAGTTTTTGTCTGTATCCAAGAGAGTCGCCGACTCTATCAACTCCACTTCTCGTCCGTCCACGAGCACATCAGGAAAGATACCCACTTTACCAGCTCTCCCGACCCTTTCACCCCTCATTTCGTCTTTCAACGCTTCCCCGACCTCCACTGTTGCCTCTACGACCTCCACCAAAACGCCGGCTCAGATTGGTCGCTCGAACTCTGCAAAGGAACCCAGGGGGATTACAATCAACACTTCTCTCAACACCACTTCCTCTCGACCTTCCAGTGCAAGGAAACCAGTCAAATATGGACCCGTCAGTCCCAGAATCTCGACAAGTCCCATCAATAGTGCTACAATTGAGGTCTCTGCTCCTAAGGTCCCAGCACCGGCAAAGGTTTTGTCCCATCCGCTTGTTATGCAAGGGAACAATGGATCCGACTTGCGATCTATCAATCCGATTGCAGTAAAAAAATCGCAAGATGGTATCGTCTGCAGTAATAACAGCGATCAGGACATTGCAGTTCCTTCCGGTGGCACCACTGTTACTCAGAATGCCCACCATCTTGTTGCCCACAGCAATGTCGAAGGAAGTCGGCGCGTCTCCATCACCAACGCCATTTCTAACACCAACAAAAATCAACACAATGGAGGCATTGGTGGGATCAACTCGCTCGCTCACGGACTGCATCTGCCTACTCCACCCCATGGTAATGGCAATTCAACGCCATCCAACAAAGGCGGCATGTCGCTTCTCAACGTCACTGTCACCTCGAATGGCAGCAGTGGCAATGGCAGCAGTAATAGCGCCCACCAAGATGGGCAGTCAAAGTGCAAGCGAGGATTTCTTGGACTAAAAAGTCCACTGATGAATATCAAGAAACGCGGAAGTGACACCAGCATCAAGGACAACATATGTACTCCTTCATCCCCTTCACTATCAACGACAGCTAGTCTGAAAGATGGTCCTCTGTCGTCTTCATCCCTCAAGGACAATCATGGAACTTGCGAGCTAACATCTCCAAAACGAGGATTATTCTCACCGGCGTCTTTCAGTTCCTCGAAAACATCGCATCGTCTCGTTTATCACAATCAACACCGCTCTGTGAGGCGAGAGCATCAGGATCCATTATTAGGTCACCATTATCACCAGCACCATCAGTATCAGCCGTCCCGGAGCTGCTTCCACGCAACCGAACGGGAACTGCTTCCACTTCACCACTATGAGAACGAGGACTTCGCGCTCTGGATTCGCTCTGCGACACAAGCTCGCCAGGTCGTCAGTGGAGTAGACGTGGACGACCAAGGCGAAGTGATGAGCAGCGGTAGCAGTACCCATTCTGCTAGCAGCTCTACCAAGTCTGATAAAAAGAAATTGTACCCCGAATTGGAAGACTTGGCTATTTTGGAGGAAATTCTTGATTTCTGTACGTATCGGCCTTTTATGCGCAATTTGTATCTAAGAAAACCACTATCAGTATGCTAACTTTAGAAAGTGTATTACTTTTGTTCCCTAGCGCTGATCATTTTGATGCGAGCCTCGGCTAGCCTCTACCCTTACATCTATGGAGCTCACTCCAAGATGGTCAAGGTCTATGTCCCTTGGCAGAGACTTCAGGTAAACAAAGCAGTGTATCCGTGAGAGACTCTTTCCTGTTTATCAAAGCAACATTTCCGAAACTCACAAGGTTTCAACGCTCCTTATCTTATTAGCCTAAAGATCGACCCTGCGATCCAGTTCGGAACGCTAGAGACTACCAAAGCGTTGTGATGGGTGACATTGGTGAAGCCATAGAGATCATGACTGAGATCTATGAGCAAGAGGTTCGGCCATTTGGGCACCCTGACAACCAAAGCCGAGACACCAAACAGCATTTCGGGCCTCAGTACGGCACTTATGTTCGTCCTCCCGGTCACTTGCGCCGAAGGTCTAACACATACAGCGGTTCACAGCACCCCAACAGCGCTTCTTCAGGCGAATCCAAGAAAGGGGCCATGGCTCAACTATTGAACACGATCGGGATCACCAACAGCAACAGTAGTGGAACTCAAAAGTGTCTATCTCCTACTACTCTGCGAGCTATGGCGGCAGAAATGACTAGTATCACTCACTCCAATAATTCTCACTTGTCGACTTCGTTGCCATTGCATCCTCAGCTTCACCACCGCCCTGCTCCAATCCAGACCGCTCCAGTAATCCTTCTGTCTCAAACGCAGCACCAACAGCCGAAGGAACCGAGGCAGCATCGCCGCCGATCGTCCGTCAGCATTGTCAGGACGTCGATGGCCTCGCTTGGAAAGAACTTTATGAAAAGCATGCCTTCTCCCAACATACTGAACTCGGCTCCGGTGGTTCAACCCCAGAATCAAAGCAGCAGCGATGGGTACACTTCAGCCTCATACTCGTTCCTAGATGACGCTTCGATGAGCTCTGCCACGTCCGCCCAATCGATGCCTGTGCCTATGCCGACCCGACAAAGTCAGCATGTAACCAGCTTGCATTCGGCGATTGAAGCACATTCGTCGTTCACCATCACTTCGGCGAGTCAATCTTCGGACCATCACCACCACCAGGGCAGCAGCAACCTGTCATTCCCTGCTTCACTTCAGTCGATATTTGGGTTCAAAAGCCCTCTCGCCAGTACCTCGCAGCATAGCCATCACGGCCATTCTTTGGCCGGATCCGACGCAAGTCCTTTTGTCAGCAGCCCTCAACTGTCTTCAGGACCTATCCTCAGCCGCCAGGAAGAGCGACAAATGAAGTTGGAGGCTAACTGGCGGGCTGACATCACTCACCGCAAAGCGGCGTTACGTGCCTGGTGCTGCCACAGATTTACAGAGCTGTACGAGTTTTCGTTGAGCACCACATGTTCTCTCGAGGGTGAGTTCAAAGATCTGTACCGGATTATTAGCAGCATTGTGGACGTGAACAGGACGGATCGCTCACATGAGGCTCTGGCCTGGGAGTTGGAGCGGACACGGTCAGACGAGCAGCCCTTCAAGCTTCGTTACAGTCAATACCGAACTGTGGCGCCGACGAGCGAGGAGATCGATCAGGCGAACAAGACCGTTGCTGCTGAATTCCAGGCCGTTTATGACAGTGTCGATGATAGCAATGTTTTGCCGCCCAACAAGGATGCTGCAATGCCTGATGCAACATCGCTGCACATCAACACCATCCCTCCAACACCTCGCCTGTATGGTCCCGGTGTTTTTTCCCCAGCAGTAAGCAGTCACCACCATGATCTTGAGCACCACCAATTCGATGATGAAGTGTCTTCGGCCTACGACAACATGGAATTTTATCGCCTTCAGGAACATCCGCTCTGGGAACCGCTCCTGGACCGCATCACCAAGTTTGACTCAACCCACCACTCGCTGGATCCCCGTAACATCTTCCAGTTCCTGCGCCGCATGTCCGTAGACGATGAGCCGTTGCATCTGCTCTCGGACGCGCTACGGAACGAGCTGCTGGCGGTCCTGTGGGTCATTGAGCGGTGCGTGCGCGAGCGGCCCGATTTTCAGCAGTCGCCAACATGGTTTCGATTGTCGTCTAGTGCCTCGGCCGTGCAGGCCGTGTATCGGGCTGGAGGCATTCTTGCTTACCTGAAGGATCTTCGTGCACAAAACAACGGCAAGGACCCGATCTTATGTGTCCATCCCGTGACTTTAACAGGCTACTTTAAACGACTGTTGAAAGAGGCTGGCGGTTTGCTTCTCAAGGAAACAACTGGCTTGTTTGTGGAACTGGTTCGACCTACCACCGACAATGGAGGTAAGCCTTGAAAAAGTCGATTAGTATCGTGTCCTTACATTTTTGAACTAACGACCAAGTGCATCTTTCCTGTGCCTACCTAGATTTCTGGAACTTGGAGCAATTGAGCCGCATTGACCGTACTTTGCTGTTCCGAGTGATCTGTCTGGACAAGAACCGCGGCGAGGTCTTCATGCGGATTTCGCGCATTATGGCAATGATTCTAGAGCGGGCGCCGGAGGATATGGAGCTGGACGCATTTGCACTGTCCAAGATGGTGCAGGTTGTGGAGCTGTCTGGTGTGCTGGATCTCAAGGCCCTGAAGCGCTGGAACGGGGCGTGGTCTGCGATTATTCTTGGATACATGTAGCACTGTTAGATGCGCAATGTTGATAAAAATGCCCCAAAGGCGCCATGGCCCCCCCCCCCCCAAAAAAAAAGAAAAAGATTTAGAGGCCATATGCCAATATGTTGCATCGAGAAGCAAAAAAAGGATAATACTGGTTCTCCAGCATTAAACAAAACAAAAGAAGTAATTCCCAGTCCGGGGATCGAACCCGGGCCTTGTCGGTGAGAGCGACAAATCCTGACCACTGGACCAACTAGGAAATTGCTTATTAGCTTGTTGAAAACCAGAATTCTGACTCCTAGTTGAGAATACATTCTGATTCTCCGATATTGTACGGCTTAGATCCAATTCTGAGCGCATTTTTCAATTTCTTACCTCCTACTTGCTTACTACACAAAAATCATTCTCGTTCACATCGAAGCACTAAAGGTTACTGGATGAACAATCCATTTCACATCACAACGAAGCCCATCTTGCTATCTCGTTATGGACATGTCCCCACTGCCAGAAAAAGAAATCTAATTTCACCTCGTGCATCACCTCGTCATTTGTCGCTACTACTCCCCCTTCGTTTTCATCCCTGAACAGACGAGAATAGCACGAAGGGATGTTGACTGCTGTCCTATTATACTAATACATTGCGCGCAACATACTCCATCCAGTAGAATATCAGAGGTAGCAGAAGCAATGATGATGACTTC
>KN042418.1:1661582-1776998 GCA_000739165.1 Podila verticillata NRRL 6337
GGGTCTTCCAGAATGGTCCCGAGGGAAAACGGACTAGTCTTCCTCAGTCTTGGGTTCGAAAACAAGGAATGTTTGGACTAACCTATAAAGTCCTGGAAGAATTTCACAAAATATTTCATTCTTGGAACGTTGCACGAAAAGCCACTCTCCTCTCAAAGTCAAAAAAAAGTTCATAAGCAAATTATTCAGTCTATGAAAGTGATCCAGAGTGATGAGAGTAGCTGTGCTGGATAGAACAACTCCACGGCCTTTTTCCAGCGTGTTGCATGATATGTTTTCGTGAATGATTGCTGTTTTTTTTTTTTTATTTTTTTTATTTTTTTTTTTATTTTTTTTTTTTGGAGGAGGAGGAGGAGGAGGAGGAGGACCAAGAAGGACTATTGATTTCGTTGTCATAAGAGTTGGCTAATAGTTAATAATATATAATAAAAGTATGGTGGCCCAGTGAGGAGTCAGAGGCAAAACCGCAACAATGCTATGGATAAAACAATTTCGAATCATGACTCCAAACTTGGGGTTAATTCTCAAGATATTTGACCTATTACGCTGATGGTGAAAAAGAATAGGTCAGGAAAGTAACGAGTGAAAAAGTTCAATTTTAATTCAGGTGCCTGGTTTGACCAAGCTTTTATTCTGATCAAACCAGACAACCCCGGCGGCTTACTTCATTAAATAAAAATCAGAGAGCAGGAGGAGTTATTTCTAACTCAAGCCCGCAACAGATGGATCCGTTCTTTGTATAGTGATCAAAAGAGAGACAGAAGAGAGAGATAGAGATCAGGTCAAGGATTGCTTCTTCCAGTTCACTGGCTTGCACTTAAGCTTAAGTTGGTGGAGGCTAATTATTTAGGGTCCTAAAGACTCTGCGTTTCATTCCCTTGTATGTCACTAACTACAATAAAAGTGTTCACCAATATTTGTGTTTACAAAGAATGTAACAACAAAAGGTCAAACCCTTGCCTTCAAATTGCTCTCCTTACAAGTCTGAGTACCACAAGCGGAGGTACAAGTGTTGCGAAAGAATAGGGCGAAAGCTTTGGCGTGCGGGACCCATTTTAGATCCTGATCCAGAGGCCGATCTGGTGTGGGAAAGAGAGTATTCTAAGCCACATAATTGCAGAAATCAGAGCGTATTCTCGACTAGGAGCCAAAATTCCTGCTTTCAACAAGCTAACAAGCAATTTCCTAGTTGGTCCAGTGGTCAGGATTTGTCGCTCTCACCGACAAGGCCCGGGTTCGATCCCCGGACTGGGAATTACTTCTTTTGTTTTGTTTAATGCTGGAGAACCAGTATTATCCTTTTTTTGCTTCTCACTGTGCATGGTCAGCGATGCCAAAAAGCACTACTTTGTGTGATGGGAAAATCTAAATGACAACCCCTACACTAAGTCCATGTAACTCACTTTTTTGGTATTTTCTCCACAGCGCATTATTGTGATAGTAAAAACCCGTTTTCTTTGCGCTCATTTCGTTGCCCACCTTCCTACAGTTCAGTTCAAGGGGTTCATGTCTCATATCGTCATCGCCACAGCTTGTCAATAGCTAAAAAGTGACAATTTCAGCTCGAACGTTTCAATGGTCACCTCTGAGGGTGTTCAAATGATACATCGAGCGCGAGCGAAGTTAAACAAGTCGCCTCAAAGAGTTTTACCTCTTCCCTACATGTTTTTGCCTCAAAAACCAAAAAGTGAGTTATATGGACTTAGTGCGAAGGTTGTCAAATAAAACGAGCAACCCGGATTGTTATTTAGATTTACCCTTGTGTGAAGGCCCTTCTCTTTACGCCATTCTTTTGTTCTCTTTCGTACACGGTGACGTCGGTGGGGTTGAGCAGGGCTTAACTGGGAACAAGGGAAGAAGAAGCCTTCTGGGAGGACAATCGACGCGTTGAATTTGCGGCACTGGAAAAGAGTTGGTTGGCTATGATACATCGATGTTTCACAATAGACCCTCTCATCGGCATTACCGTTAAACATGAGTTGAACGAAGGCCTTACGCGTAGTTGATCTGTATCTCTGAGTGTTCGTGTAGGCATGCGTGAATATCTGCTTTGGGAAGTGGAAAAGGGGAGAGTGCGAGTGCGAGTGCGAGGCAATGCAAACTGCAGAAATGAAGACAGACACAGCACAGATGATATTGGTTTGCCTTTTGTCGTTGTTGCTTTTGCACTACCTTGCAATTCCTTGTGGAGAAGAAGTTGCGTGGGCAAATTTTAAAAACGCGTGCGTTGAATTTTTTTTTTGGGAGCGCGTAATATGTGATCTTTGCTAGGCGACCCTTGCTCTAAACAGAGTCTCCTTATGAGCTGTGCTACTTGTGAAGACGCATAGGGCGTGTGTATACATACATTCCGATTGTCCTGCCTGTCTTCTGTACTTGATTCCCAACTCCTGCCGCTCTTTTTCATGTTCAATGCAGTTTTTTGCATTTTTCACTCTTTTGATATCCTGCACTCTTATTCATTCATTCATTCATTCATACGTTAGTATTTCTCTCCTGCTCAGCCTCGCTGTGGCATTTTCGTATTGTCACATATCTGCCAATCATACCCACCCTGCGCACCCTGAACGAAATGTCCGTGGACAGAGTCAAGGACAGCGACGGTCAGGATACCACAATGATTCGATTGGACGACAGTTTGGACTTGCAATGCCACCCAGAGACCTTGTGCAGTCATAGTGGCAACATCACAAGGCTGACCCATCCAGGCTCATCGGCACCAGTGTTCATCCCTAAACAACTGGCATCGTCGGTCCTGGGCTCGTGTCCCCCTCCACGTCGTACCCCAGCTCCCAGTAACGAGGACGGAGATGGCAGTCGGAGTAACGTCGACAAGAGAAATAGTGGCAACGGTGTTGGCAACGGAGCCAGGATTCGCAGTGGTGAGTGCCACGGCAGCAACGACAAGTACGACAACGACGCAGACAACAGGTTCGACAGCGGTGGCGATGGCACCAACGTTCCATGGACGGCAATGGACGATGGCAAAGGAGGTCGTCATAAATCGAATCTTGGCCCGGATCCTCTTCCTCCATCACATCAATCATTCGCCACATTCACACCAGCTTTTCAATTCATTTCCATGTCTTTGCATTCTTACCCTTCTCCCTCTTCTTCCTCTTCCTCCTCAGCACATTCAACATCCCAATCCAATCCATCTGCTACAGGACCAGCAGGACTAATTGCACCAACCACAGCAAAAGCACCTCGTTCACATCCTCGTCTTGATAGCATCGTCCCTCCGTTCAATCCTCGTTCTGCCATCACTGCACCATCCTCCATCTCATCTATCCAAAGGCTACAACTCCAGCAAAAGCAGCTCCAACAGCAGCTCCAACAGCAGCTACGCAAAGCCATGCATCTCAGTAACAGCAGTAACAATGGCAATAGCACCACAACCACTCAAAATCACATTCCTAATGACTCTCCCCATTCACCCTCCGAGCACTCTTCATCATCAATACCCTCACTCGTCGCTAATGAACAAGCACACTCGCTTAATGTAACTTCACATTTCACATGCGTGCCAATGTCACACGCCCATGACTCTCATGTGCCTTGTCTAACAGGTTTTCCAATGATTCCATTGTTCACCCACATTTGCACCAAACACAGAACATGGCCACTTCTGTAGATCAGCCTCATCTGCATCTCGACCATTCCTCCATCCCAACAGCATCGCATCCAGCCATCCATTTCTCTGAGCAAACACCACACAAGCAGCCACTGTTTGATTCTCATGCATCCAGTTCGTCTTCATTCCCCTCGGTCCAAGAGCTGTCTCTCACTCTCAGTGCCGATATCGAGATTCACAGGTTGTGGAAAACTATCACCGAGATCCTCTCTCAAAATTTCCATGCCACACGAATAACTCTTTGCCTGCCCCAGGATCCCACGGTTCCATCCTCGTCGATCGAAAGCAGTCTCCACAACAGCAGGCCATGGGGCCTCAAGGCTCATTGGGACAGCAAGCGTCACTTTCTTGATGAGAATACTGTAACGCCAAGGGACGAGTTTGCACACCATCACCACCGTTTGCATAAGAGTTCGTCCGTCAGTTCAGACAGCAGCCAACTTCAGAATGTGCGGTCCACCGGCTCTGTTTCCTCGATCTCTCTCCCTTTGTCATCTACACCGTCCGTCACATCCTCTACACACTCGTCTTCGTTCTCAAGGCGGAGAGAAGGAAATGTGAACAACAGCCGACTAAGTATCAATCTCGGCAATCAAAGCAACAGCCTATATGGAAGCAGTATCAGAAGTACCAGCACCAGCAGTACCAGCAGTAGTAGAGGCTATACAGTTGGCTCAGGGGTTGATATGGCAGTAATCGGCGATGGCAGGACGTCCCTCGAGATTCAGGACCGAAGGGAGGACTACAACGAAGATTACTGGAACACAAATGCCCCCCATGACGGAGGCTACTCTTCATCGACATCAAGCATCTCGTCATATTCCTCCACTGGATCAGCGCCGATAGGCCAAGGCGCACTGGGACACACAGGTTTTAGTCTCCATCCCAGAGGGACCGAGTGCTTTGCTCATCTGCAGTCCTTGGAGTATGATCCAGAACCGCTTTTGAACGAGCACACCATCAGCAGCATCCTTCGCGCAGGCAAGACGGTCGTTCTGACTCGAGAGTACAATGGGCCAGCCAAGAGACGGAGAGGCAACAACAAGGGAGGTGGCTTTAGGCCATTTCGAGGCAAGGGCACTCGCCATGGCGCAAGTCTTGGGATGACAGATGATGAGGATTCCACATACACCGACACTGATGCTGTCGAAGACACAGGAGACGTCGATGTCGACGAGAGCGATGACCTAGGACACGGGCACCTTGGCGCAGGAGAACGATCCGCTTTGGGCCAGGATGCAGGCTCAGGTAAGGGTTCTCATTTGTCTTTTTATTTTTATTTCTATTGCTTTGTTCTATTCTCATCTCGAAATGCATTTAGACTAGACTAAGGGAAATGGGGCGAGCGAGGGCGCGATGAGAGTGAGCGAGAGAGTAAGAGACTGAGAGAGTACGATAATACGAGAGTACCAGAGGGCGGAAGAAGGGACAGAGTGAGTGGGAAGGAGGGAAGGAGGGAAGGAGGGAGAAATGATATACTTTTGGACTAGCAGAGTCTATTTTTTTTTTCAATGACAGGAAGAAGAGGCGAGATTCAAAGCAAGGAGGGACAGAAGAAACGATGTCATCATTGCGCATTTTGTTTGTTTGTATTCTTTTGATTTGTTTGTTTGGGTTGGGTTGGGTGGTTGGCCAGTTTCTTTTTGATATGTGAGGGTGTTGAGTTGAGGGGTGGATGTGGATTTGAATGTGAGGGATATAAGAGTGATGGATGATGATGTGTGTGTGTATGTGATGTATGTGAGGGAGATGTGAGGGATATGCGAGGGAAGGGAGGCGCGCATATTCAATTTGAGCTACAAAAAAGTGACATCATACTTCAATTACACCAACTGGCAATTACCACACCGATATCTCGTCACAGGCACCTAGTCCATTGTGCGTGTGGGTACCCTGGTCGGTAGCCTAACCTATTTGTTCCCAGGTTGAGCCTGCTGACCCTGACTGACTCTCTTTCTTCCTCTTTCCTTTCCTTGTTACTCTCGTAGACATTGACTCTGAAGGATCGTACTTTCCTCCCGTCGAGTCATCCGCACCACCTAGCCAGGCATCACAACCTAGCGCTGGATTCGCAGATTTTGTTCAGGGTCTCAATCCAACCTGGTCACAGTCCCCAGCACCATCGCCTAACATCATCAAGGAGGACCCGACAATCAACCCTTTCTTCTTTCAGCCTCTAGTGTCCTACCCAAGCATGGACGATGACGCATTTGATCCGCCTGACCAAGCATCAGAATCTAACGAGGAGGGTCACAGCAGTGCCTCGGAACAACCAACGGCTCCCAGGATGCGACGCAGCACGGCAACAGCTTACATCGCGCCCATGCGTACACCAACACAACAGCATCCACCTGCCCTCGCCAATGCGCGTTCACTTATCCACGTCCCATTATACCACTCAACGGATCACTTCAACCATCGACACTTGCCCTCCGACATAAGACGTCACCGACCTCCCGTGATGCCTGTTGGGATTATCTCATTCCTGTCTGACCAGATCCCTTACCCACCAAAAGCCCTGGATATTTTCACCGACCTAAACCCGTTCTTGGCGAATCAGATCACAAGCGCATTGCGACTGGAGGACATGATTGCAAGGTCAAAGCGCTGGGGAGTGTCGGGAGCGTCGGTTCTGGGCGATGGGCCTCGCACGAATGAAACCTTTGCTGAGTCGATCCAACGGAAGATGAAGGACAATCATGATACCCGTACAACGAAACCATCGATACCACACCCAAATGTGATGTACGAATACAGTAATTATCGACAAAACAACGGAGAGGCACGAACCAAAGCAGCGTACACCAGGAAATCGGCCGTCAATGACTCATCGACTGAATCCATGAATCATGGGACACAGAGGCATTCTGTTGCCAAGGATACAGGATCGACAGCAACTATCGCCTCCCAAGATCGCGAGGAGAGCTTCAAGTTAACTGAGGCGGCACTCAACTCGTTCGTTCTGCAGTCTCCTGACCCAGAGCGATTCGAAAAAGTCCCTGAAGCGTCATCAACACCAAAGCAGCCGGAATCGTACTACAATCTGGACTCAACCACGGATGAAATTCATCGAAGTCTCAATGTGTTGAATCTGGATGTCACTGGCAGTGCGACATGCCCGCTGGCGCCACAGACGAAAAAAATGCTTGGACGGTCACATAGCACCAAAAGCAATCACTCTCTTCAAATCGAGAACGACTTCCTAGCGCCTTGGTCCAATGAGCGCCAGCGAGCGGAGGCCACTTATATTCTATCCGACACCGACAATCCGGAAAGTATGTGGCAAACATTGTCACTGGAGGATGAGTCAAACATGCCATCCGGCCCAGCACCAACCTTTCTGACGATAGATGGAGATCAGGGAACGCACATCCAAACAACGGGCGCTGGACACGACTCTCCATATTTTAGCTCGATTCATTCCGTCTCGCCATCAAATGCGCCAAAGCGTCACCTCTTTTCAACAAGCAAACGATCAGGGATTCGGCGAAGGCGCAAGAGCGTCAAGGATCACAGCAAACCACAATATCAACCACCCTCTTCAGAAAGCCCTATTCCCATCTCCCCCTATACACCAACGGTTCCTGAGTTCCTTTCACAGCTTTCGGACACTCCGTTCAATCATGCCCCGGTTGCTTTCTCTCCCGATCCGTCACCGTTGGCCTCGCCTACGGTCCGAAATCCAGGAATGTTCGACCTTGGGCTCAGGAGCAAAGGCGATGGCGCCAGTCTGGAGCCAGGATCACTTCCAAAGTCGTTCCGTAGTGGACCAAGTCGCGATTCAGGGGAGACAGGTCCAAGGGCAGAGCGTGCGCCACTTAGTCGACATGGGAGTGGCTGGAGCTTCAACAGTGACGACACAAGCTTGCCATCGCCCAGCATTCACGACAAACATCACGCCGGGCGAAGGCATAAGAAAAAGCACCATGCGTTTTCCTCCGAGAGATCCGGACTCAATCCTTTCCCACGCACAAGGCTACTGCGATTAATTGTCGATGCTATTGCGCACCACGTCTTGTAAGTGAGATCTGAATCCTTGGAGTCTTTTTTGTTGATAATTATTTGATTACGAAGACTAAAACCGAGTGCGCCATTCCTCTCAACAGCACACTCTCTCCTCAAACTGGTTGCTTGACATGGCTCAACCAGCGATCTCTTCAGTATGCAGGAACGCCCCTCTCTCAGTTACTTCATACGTCATGGACCCGATTGTTGCATGACGACGACAGGGACAGGTTCTGGCCTCTCTTCAAAGACAGCTTTGACCGAGGAGAGATGTTTAATGCCCAGTACAGAGTGCGCAGATTCGACGGTCAATATCGGTGGTTTTTGGGCCGGATTCTTCCAGTTCGAGATTGCGGAGGAAATATTGTGCACTGGTTCGGGACAAGCACGGACATCCATGACCAAAAGTTGGCTGAGCTGCAGCTGAATCGGCAGGTGGAACTGGAGGTGAACGAGGTAAATTTTATGAGTTAGCTACTCTTGATGCTCGCGTAACGTAGTTTGGCCAACATCTAACTCCCATTCTCCTGTATCTCTCTCCTAGAAAAAATATCGTTTGTTGGCTGAGGCCATCCCTCAGATTGTCTTCACTGCAGCTCCTCAAATTGGGCTGACATTTGCAAACGCGAAATGGTTCACATATTCTGGTCAAGTCTTTGAGCAAGCCTGCGGTCTTGGATTCATGGACCACGTGTATGTGTTCTTGTTTTAGACCTGAGGGCATGTGTACAATGGCGCGTAGTATACTGTTACTAACATCTATCACCCATTCTCCATCGCAGACATCCTGAAGATAGAGCCAAGTGCTTTTTACCCACAAACATATCTGAGGGGAGCGGGTCTCCTCCTTTGATGTCTGATACCGACCCAATTTTCAAACATTCGACCACACCTGGAACCAGCACTGGCCAGAACCCTGGCGAGGTCTCATATCAGACCGAGTTGCGCTTGAAGAGGAAGGACGGAAAGTTTCGATGGTTCTTAGTCAAATGTATCAGTGTCGAGGTTGTAGAGCAAGGCAGGAAGTGGTTCGGAACTTGTACTGACATCAACGACCACAAACTGCTGGAGCAGAAGCTGAAGGAGGCTCATGACGCGGCTCAAAAGTCTACTGAGAGCAAGACGCGGTTCCTGTCGAATATGTCTCACGGTAAATTATAGGTCGCTTTTTGGAGGATGTCGACCAGCGCTTACGTTTCGAGAGCACAAGGCTAATAATGGTTTTCATCTTGGCTTTGTATTCCATTGACTAGAGATTCGCACACCGTTGGTTGGAATCACAGGAATGATCAACTTTCTTATTACCACCGATCTGACGAGCGAGCAGCTGGATTACGTGCATACTGTTCAGCAGTCGGCCGATGCTTTGCTTTTGGTCATTAACGATATCTTGGATCTGTCCAAGGTTGAGGCTGGAATGATGAAGCTCGAAATGGAACCGTTCAGTGTCCATACAATGATTGAAGGCGCCAACGAGCTGCTCAGCACGCTTGCGATCCAAAAAGGCCTGGAGCTGGGATTTTTGGTTGAGAACGAGGTTCCCGAGGTTGTTATCGGCGATCGTGTGCGCCTGCGTCAAGTTTTGATCAACATCATTGGAGTAAGTATTTTTCGCGCGAGAGAATCACCATAGAGTGTGGCGTGGATTCATATACTAATATTTGTCGTCTACGTGTTTTAACTAGAACGCGATCAAGTTTACAACCCATGGCGAAGTATTCTCTCGTTGCTCCGTTGTCCCCGCTCTGCCGAATGGAGATCCAGAAGTTCTGACAATCAAGTTTGAGATTTCGGATACAGGCAAGGGATTTGACGAAGCCGAACGGGCAGTTATGTTCAAACCTTTCTCTCAGGTGGATACATCATCGACGCGGAAGCATGGTGGAACCGGCCTAGGTCTTGTGCTGAGCAAAGAGTTTGTGGAGCTACATGGAGGCGAGATATCTTGTGAAAGCATCAAGGGTAAAGGGAGCACATTCTCCTTCACTTTCAAAGCCCGTCTCCCCTCATCCAACACGCCCGCGACAGCCTTGACGCCTGGAGATGACATTCGTGTGGCGGGACTCGTTCAAAATCAATCCAAAGGACAGCACCGTGCTCAGCAGGGAAACGAAGGCGTTACCACGAAGAGCATTGAGCCAAAGTGGCCCGAGAGACCCGCCTTGCGACACGTTACTGGACTGAGGTTGATACCAGGAGAGATGTGTATGGCCACGGAGGACATCACCAAGACAAGATATATTGCTTCTAAAGCATTGGAGGCTGCAACGAGGTCTATTGAGCATGGAGAGAATATGGAAGAAGCCAGTTTGGAGGTCGACCAGAAGGGCAGGTCCTTGTCCAAGTCCAGCGTGGACTCAAACTCCTCTGGAGAGCTTTGCACAGTCATGACCCGTACCGAGTCCATCTTGGACGATCGCAGATATCTCAAAGTTGGTCAGTTAACCCCAAGTAACCCACCGCTCGGCGAGCCGCCATGTGTTGCCGTCATTGCCGCCAATTTACCGAATCCAGCTTTGGACATGAAGCTGGCTATTCCTGCCAAGGTACTGGAGAACAAGGCATTGGTTGCAGAAAACAAGAAAGCGGCTCTTCTGGATCAGTCAACAGCCGGCACCTCCACGTCACCCTTGGCACCACTCGCGGCGGCCCTTATCTCGAACAGTGGCTCGGCAGCATCAAGCGTCTCGTCCCTATCCTCGGCCAACTCAGTGTCCTCATCAGGTTCAATTCGGTCTCAACCATCGTCCGCATCGAGCACTGGGAGCCTCGACCAGCTGCCTGAGGCAGGTCATCCTTTCCAAGCTCGATTTCTCGTCATTGCCGACCTCACGCATGCACGTGATACAATTCTCCACTTGGTAAAGCAGTTGGTGCCCAAGAGCGTGGGCCTGCAGATCGATGTCGCTACTGATTTGAAGGAGGGAATTGAGTATCTGGTAGGGGGCCGGAAGAGCACCAATATGACAGGACCTTACAATTACGTCGTGATCAACCTGGCGTCCTACATGTCGGTGATGGATATTTTTTCGGTATTACAAAAGGACGGCGTCGTGGTCGAGCCCAACGTCATGACGTGTGTTATTACGACACCAATTCAGAGGACCTCACTCATGGAGGCGGTCAAGGTGGAGGAGGCGTCTTTCGAGGTTACCAAGACTCTGAACCAGTCGACATCTAAGGTGATCCCTTCTCGAGTTGAGTGGGTTTTCAAACCTTTGACCAAGTCGAAGCTGTATTTGGCGTTTGCCGACATCATGGCTCGCCAAGAGAGTTCAACGAAAACCCAGGGTACAGCAAGCGACAGCAGCCATGCCCACGATGTGAACGGTAAAGGTCAGGAAGGTGGCGGTGGTCGTGGCAACAGTGGCAATGGCGAGTCGGGAGGATCTAAAGTCACGCTCAAGCGCCAAACAGCCCAGCAGGTTGTGATGAACCAGAAGGAAGTTTTCAACCAGATGAAAGAGGACATGAAAGGGAAGGACATTCGAATCTTGATGGCCGAGGACGACTTGATCAACCAAAAAGTCATCCGAAAATACTTTCAGTTTGTGGGCGCCGAGCTTGTCATTGCCAACGACGGGAACGAATGTCTGGAAAAGTTCAAGAGCTATCCTCCTGGTTACTTTTCTCTGATTTTGGTAAGTTCAAGACGTTTGATATTTTGACGCTTTGTATTTTTTTTTCGCGATATAAATGTACTATCAATGGTCCTGACCGAACGCCCCTCTTTCTTTCTTCATTTTCGACATTTTCTAGTGCGACCTGTTTATGCCAGGTAGGGACGGGTACGCGACTACAAGAGCAATCCGAGAATGGGAAGACGAGCATTTACAGAAAACCGACAAGCAAATCCCCATCGTAGCGCTCAGTGCCAATGTGATGGCCAACGTGACGGAGCAATGCCTCAGCTCCGGGTTCACATCATACCTGAGCAAGCCAGTGGACTTCAAGAAGTTGAGCGAAACCTTGCGCCAACTGTTAATGTAGATATACCGTTTTGATTTTCACCGCCAACCCTTCCTTTCCGTCATGGATGAACACTAAACTCGTCGAGAAATACCCCACTTGACAACAACTTCTTTCCTCGCTAGTGTAAATGCACTCCCATCACCGGCGAAACCATCAATATGTAAGTACCGAGAGCCTATTAAACTTCATGGTATCCAAAGAAAACGAGTCGTAGAAATTGCACTGTGCACAGAAACGATGGCAGGAAGTTCCAGGGAATTCTTGCGTCATTTCACGAGGCATTCACAGAATAACTCGGGTTTTAAACTGATTAAAATATAATGCCAAAACACGGTATCAAAGGGGAAAGCGTAAAGAGAGGGGCCGTCACACAAAGCAGTGCTTTTTGGCATGGGTAAATCTAAATGACAACCCTCGCACTAAGTCCATATAACTCACTTTTTGGTTTTTGAGGCAAAAACATGTAGGGAAGAGGTAAAACTCTTTGAGGCGACTTGTTTAACTTCGCTCGCGCTCGATGTATCATTTGAACACCCTCAGAGGTGACCATTGAAACGTTCGAGCTGAAATTGTCACTTTTTAGCTATTGACAAGCTGTGGCGATGACGATATGAGACATGAACCCCTTGAACTGAACTGTAGGAAGGTGGGCAACGAAATGAGCGCAAAGAAAACGGGTTTTTACTATCACAATAATGCGCTGTGGAGAAAATACCAAAAAAGTGAGTTACATGGACTTAGTGTAGGGGTTGTCATTTAGATTTTCCCATCACACAAAGTAGTGCTTTTTGGCATCGCTGACCATGCACAGTGAGAAGCAAAAAAAGGATAATACTGGTTCTCCAGCATTAAACAAAACAAAAGAAGTAATTCCCAGTCCGGGGATCGAACCCGGGCCTTGTCGGTGAGAGCGACAAATCCTGACCACTGGACCAACTAGGAAATTGCTTGTTAGCTTGTTGAAAGCAGGAATTTTGGCTCCTAGTCGAGAATACGCTCTGATTTCTGCAATTATGTGGCTTAGAATACTCTCTTTCCCACACCAGATCGGCCTCTGGATCAGGATCTAAAATGGGTCCCGCACGCCAAAGCTTTCGCCCTATTCTTTCGCAACACTTGTACCTCCGCTTGTGGTACTCAGACTTGTAAGGAGAGCAATTTGAAGGCAAGGGTTTGACCTTTTGTTGTTACATTCTTTGTAAACACAAATATTGGTGAACACTTTTATTGTAGTTAGTGACATACAAGGGAATGAAACGCAGAGTCTTTAGGACCCTAAATAATTAGCCTCCACCAACTTAAGCTTAAGTGCAAGCCAGTGAACTGGAAGAAGCAATCCTTGACCTGATCTCTATCTCTCTCTTCTGTCTCTCTTTTGATCACTATACAAAGAACGGATCCATCTGTTGCGGGCTTGAGTTAGAAATAACTCCTCCTGCTCTCTGATTTTTATTTAATGAAGTAAGCCGCCGGGGTTGTCTGGTTTGATCAGAATAAAAGCTTGGTCAAACCAGGCACCTGAATTAAAATTGAACTTTTTCACTCGTTACTTTCCTGACCTATTCTTTTTCACCATCAGCGTAATAGGTCAAATATCTTGAGAATTAACCCCAAGTTTGGAGTCATGATTCGAAATTGTTTTATCCATAGCATTGTTGCGGTTTTGCCTCTGACTCCTCACTGGGCCACCATACTTTTATTATATATTATTAACTATTAGCCAACTCTTATGACAACGAAATCAATAGTCCTTCTTGGTCCTCCTCCTCCTCCTCCTCCTCCTCCAAAAAAAAAAAATAAAAAAAAAAATAAAAAAAATAAAAAAAAAAAAACAGCAATCATTCACGAAAACATATCATGCAACACGCTGGAAAAAGGCCGTGGAGTTGTTCTATCCAGCACAGCTACTCTCATCACTCTGGATCACTTTCATAGACTGAATAATTTGCTTATGAACTTTTTTTTGACTTTGAGAGGAGAGTGGCTTTTCGTGCAACGTTCCAAGAATGAAATATTTTGTGAAATTCTTCCAGGACTTTATAGGTTAGTCCAAACATTCCTTGTTTTCGAACCCAAGACTGAGGAAGACTAGTCCGTTTTCCCTCGGGACCATTCTGGAAGACCCACACAGCATGACACAAGAATCGTACAATTCTTCCCTTCACTGGCATACACAAAAATCATAAACAACAGAGATGGTTTACAGCACCTCACAGAAGAGACTTTGAAAAATTCGAAAATCGAATAAAAAGTAAAATTCACAGAAAAAGAAATCATTTCCTTGGCACCATCATTAACATATATTGCCACCTGGCCGGACGGCTTTAGGAACAGAAGTCATCATCATTGCTTCTGCTACCTCTGATATTCTACTGGATGGAGTATGTTGCGCGCAATGTATTAGTATAATAGGACAGCAGTCAACATCCCTTCGTGCTATTCTCGTCTGTTCAGGGATGAAAACGAAGGGGGAGTAGTAGCGACAAATGACGAGGTGATGCACGAGGTGAAATTAGATTTCTTTTTCTGGCAGTGGGGACATGTCCATAACGAGATAGCAAGATGGGCTTCGTTGTGATGTGAAATGGATTGTTCATCCAGTAACCTTTAGTGCTTCGATGTGAACGAGAATGATTTTTGTGTAGTAAGCAAGTAGGAGGTAAGAAATTGAAAAATGCGCTCAGAATTGGATCTAAGCCGTACAATATCGGAGAATCAGAATGTATTCTCAACTAGGAGTCAGAATTCTGGTTTTCAACAAGCTAATAAGCAATTTCCTAGTTGGTCCAGTGGTCAGGATTTGTCGCTCTCACCGACAAGGCCCGGGTTCGATCCCCGGACTGGGAATTACTTCTTTTGTTTTGTTTAATGCTGGAGAACCAGTATTATCCTTTTTTTGCTTCTCGATGCAACATATTGGCATATGGCCTCTAAATCTTTTTCTTTTTTTTTGGGGGGGGGGGGGCCATGGCGCCTTTGGGGCATTTTTATCAACATTGCGCATCTAACAGTGCTACATGTATCCAAGAATAATCGCAGACCACGCCCCGTTCCAGCGCTTCAGGGCCTTGAGATCCAGCACACCAGACAGCTCCACAACCTGCACCATCTTGGACAGTGCAAATGCGTCCAGCTCCATATCCTCCGGCGCCTGCAATATACACATTAATTGCATCTCATCTGTTTTGACATATTCATGAATATGTCTATAGCTCTCGACTTGCTTTGGTTGCGGACTATTTTGACTATTTGTGCCAGACGGGAATCTCTTCATTGATGACGGGATAGCAGTATCAAGAAGTTGAGAAGCCATTATTAGGTTCTTGAAGGTGATGATGATGAAGTCAAGTGTTAAGCACCCTGCACTGTTCAAGAGTGCTTATGGAAAGGATACGAAAGACTGATCCAGTTAATATCTACGCTTGAGAAAATCCCTTAACTTGAGGTTCACTTTCCTATCGTCTGTTGCACATGTCTACTGAAGCTTGGAACTCTGGTTAAATATTTGATATTGCTTAGCCCACTTTTCTTTCATCCACTGCTCAGTCGCCCTCCAGAAGGCGAGTTTCTAGCTGTCCAACCTCTCAACAAGGTCTTTCTCCACCATACAGTTTTCTGTGAACATAATCGCTTCTTGCTTCTGACGCCAACACCAATATCGCTCGGCAATGACGAATTCATGCCCTGAGAGAGCCCAAACCGCCGACTGATCTCACCTCAAGAAAACAGGACGTAGTACTCTGTCATCAGACGCGACAACTGCTGCTCCTCGTCCGTGTGCCGGGGAGCATGGGTTACACGGAGTTAGTGCGTGTTTTTACTTAACGAAGAGCTATCTCGTTACTGCGACGACTGTTCTACAGTATGTAAGAACAAGCTCGAGCAGAATGTGAAAAATAAATTCTTTCACACCGTTTTCGTTACTTTTGGGAACCAACGTTTTTATTTTGACTTTGCAGAACTATCTACACTCTCAACACGCTAGATGTGAAGGAATGAGAAGTGAATTTAGTTAAATAGTGGCGTTTTATATCGAATTGTTCACTTTACTCAAAATTGTGGGGTAAACGAGAAATTGCGAACAGTCGCTGTTCAATGTTCTTCCTTGTTGTGAATTGACAATATTCTTTTGGTTTTTATTGAAAGCAATAGGTGGGGTATATGGTACAGAAGTTGGCTAAAAGTATAGATGAAGAGTGGGTCAAAACACACCCATTGAAGAAAAAAGTGCTTGGAAACAAATGAAAGGAAGGAGCCAGTAATAGCTACGGTTCCGTTCGAAATGAAGAAAATCAAATAGCAACATGGACGATAGAGGGGACTAGAAGCGCTCTGGATCTTCGAGAATGACGCCTTGAGTCTCGTAAATATTGCTGGTCTGAATTGCCTGCTGAAGCCCCGAGCTGTAGGTGCTGCTCCTGTACGAGTGGTGCTTGTTCAGTCCCAGCTGCTTGATCGACCACCGCTGAGACAACGATCTTTCAAACTCGGCCAACTTCCAGGAGCTGGCAATGCCCTTGAAGATCTGACTAACCACATCAGCCCGCCAGAGCAGTCCATGCGTGCCCCCTTCGATAACACTGAGTGTACACTGAGCTAGTCTCTGCTCCATCCAGTCCACGGCTTCCCGTGAGATGACGGCATCCTATTCGAGAAGAAGTTAATAATGGTGAGTTAGTTACTCGGCATATGATGCGCGAAAGTCCCGATCCACTGTCTCGCGTATAAATGCTTCTTAGTCTCAGTTGTCTCCGCTTCTCCGGATTGTGATGGGAATGCCCCCAATTCTTTACCTTAGTGCCCCAGAATACATGAACGGGCAGAGTTACATCCTTGTAGCTGAACCCAAATGAGTGGTACAACTCCAGACAAACCATCAAGTCATTATTAGCGCCCTCAAGACTCTCCGCCATATTGTCTTGCAACATGGCCTTGACCAGTTTTTCGCGGTCGTAATTGAGGATGTTGGGGTCGGATTTGCATGGTGGTTCTTTGGCGGCTACGGATAGGGTCTTGTAAAGCAGTGACGCAGTGCTTTGTGACTTGAGCAAGGTGGTTGGCACATGGCGAATCCACTTCATGCGCTTGGCGAGGGTCAGATGGACCCAGGGCGACATCAACCACACTGTACCCACAATCCTTGATTTTAATCGCAAGGCACAGGCCATGGCATAAATCGCTCCACAGGAATGACCCATCACTGAGAACTTTTGAATCCCGAACCCATCCGCCATCTCACCCACAATCTCGGCCATCCGCAGAGGCGTCCATGACTATGGCATGTGTATCAATGCAGAAGAGGTAAAGCATGATGTTATTATCCAGTGATACGCCACGAACATGACAGAAAGGGCCATTTGCTTACTTCTGGCTCGACTGTGTGAGACATGCCTACTCCTGGGCGGTCAATGCAGTATATCCTGAGGGAGTGTTTGAAAGCAAGATCTTCCAAGATGACGGAATAATAGCGCATGCAACCCAGCCCAAGGCTATTGGAGAGATTGTGAGTTTGCCCAAAAAAAGATGACAAGGACAAACACAAAGGTGAGTATTCGCGATAGATCATCAATCACCTTATATCATCCAGTTGATTGGTGCGTCCTCCCCACTTCAAAATGGCAACTTACAAACAAAAGACAGGATGTCCGCACGGGTGGCCCACCTCGGCAAAAGAGATGAGTCTGCCAGAGTAGAGTTCATAGCGCTGGTTCATGTCGACACATCCCAGGGTGGCCTCAACATCGGCCATGGTTGGGATGCTGTCGAATGAGCGGATACTTGCCGTCTCTGACATTCGCCGGGACATGATGGGTTGTGCTTGAAGTGATGGGTCGAGTTTGAAGATGGAATGTGAGTGGAGGGAGGGAGGGAGGGAGGGAGGCGAGAGTGATGTGATGTGGGCAGGTGGCAAATGATGTGCGCGTGTGCGTGTGCGTGTGAGTGAGAGTGCGGGTGAGCGTGCGGGTGAAATGCGAGTGTCTGGAATAGGACGTGATGTCGAAGTGCAATGGTCGTAAAAAAAAAAAGAAAAAGGGGAGAGGAAGGGTGTTGTTGACTTGCTATTGTTTAAGCGTTCAGCTTGTATGCGCAGCTATGCATGGGAAGAGAGGGAGGCCGATGTGGATGGGAGAAGTGGGTCGATTCTCGTAATGAAGTTGGAGCAAAGAGGATGATGTGGTGCAAGAATGGAGCTAACGATGAGAAGAGGGGAGGAGAGGGAGGGAGTTAGGGACAAGGATGGGCAATGGGTGTGTATGGTCGGATGGATGGATGGGAAGATGAATGGATGAGAGATGGGAGGACAAAAAAAAAAAAGTGGAAAACGGCGAAATTATCGAACACAAAAATCGGACGATGGACGCTCTACAACCGTTGAAACAAAAAATAAAAAAAATAAAAGTCCCAATTCTCAAACAAACAACAATGCAGCAATGGAGCATGGGGGAGCATAAGCAATCGGCATAAATAATAGCAGACAAAAAAGAGGCGACATCCATCGAAAAATGGAAATATGGGCAGAACCATGCGGGTGGCGGGAGACCAATGTTACAGATGTTGCAAGCTCGAAAATTTTGGCTATTAGCAGCAATCACTCAATGGGCATACCCATGGTCCCAAAGTATTATTAATTGCGTTGATGCCATAGCAGAAAAGACAGGGCAAAACAAATGGATGAGCAACATCGTATCGATAGGCAGAGGAGAGGTCCCCGATCCAAGTTTATGAATGAGAGCAAAACTGAACTGCAGGTTGTCTGTCTATTGTCTTTCTCTTCCTTTTAAGTTGGAGCTGAGCTCTTCACTGAGCTGGGGAACAGAGGCGAGGAATGAGAAGAGTAAGAGGAATGGATGGAGTGTGAGCAAGACGGTGTGAGACTTGTCCAGGAAGGTGTCTGCTCTGACTATGGCGGATATGATCCATTATGCCTTATCCGAGCACTCCACCACGACTAACATCCGATGGTACATTTCTCGATGCCTATTCTATTGGTCGCAGCGCTGGGCACACAAACGGTCGCTTTTGTCCAATTCTTGTGCCAAATCTCTCCTTTACAAAGAACGATATCTCATGCAAGGCAAACAGGTTTTCATCAACGATGGAGATCTCATCCCACCATCCACAACTCTCATCGCCTTACTGTGCCATCTTCTGTATTGTCCTAGACTTGCAATTGAGGGCGCATGATTGCTCAGAGATGGAAAATTGGCCTCGGATTGGAGACGCAATCTCTTTATTTCCTTGGCCATGAAAACGTGCTTGCGCGCCAATCTTTTTCCTTTACTTGTATTCCCTCACTCACGGACGATAAACGTTGGTCATCGTGTGCACCCGTCCTGCTATTTTCTTTGAGTCTTACGTAGTCAAGTTTATCGCCCCTGGAGCTTCGTAATTACTTGTGCCCATTGCTCAAGGTTCCAGTCCACTCCATAGAATGTTGTTCCTACAACGGCACAGCCAACAGCTTTGCCACGAATATTTGGTGGCAAACATGTTTCAGTTTGTCACTGTCACCGTTATAAAAAAGTAGTTCACGGAGACGAAGAAGACAAGAAAAGTCGTCAAATCGTCATCTCCTTGAGCGATGAACGACCAACACATTTACGGCATAGCAAAGTCAAGAAAATATGTTCATACTACACGGGTACCTTTGTCAAGATACCTTAGTATGTACTTCACTGAGCAGAAACTCTACTTTGCGAGCATGCATGGTCATGGATGCAACACTTGGCTGCTCACTTTTGTAGTTCATATAACTATAAACGACACCATGCGGGCGTATTGTTTTTCATACTTTGAATTTTATTTCTCGACTCGGAGGATGCTTTGGATGGTCAATCGCTTTCGGACACTAGAAAAGAGAGAAAAATCAGACTGTCTGGTGAATGCGGAGAAGACGACTTTCAAACGAATTTTACCATAGATTTGTATTACCCGAGCCGTGATTAAAAATAGGAACCATGTGCGAAAGAAGACCTGGCTGGCGTCCACTCTATCGAATTGGCCTAGCTCAGTCAAACACAGAGCTTACCAACGTATTCTTCAGAAGGTATCAATATGAATCTTTGTAAGGAGTTTGTCATTTGCCAGTTAGGCGGTGAGTTCTGCTGTCGTTCTGATTCAAGTGTCGAGGGAGTAGCGGTGATATTTTCGGTGGCAAAGAGCAAAGGAACATGGGATTGTCATCATCTGGTCAAATGCAGGGATACTCAACTTCTAGACGGTTATAAAAATTTTAGCCGGATGTTCTCAACTTGCCAACTATTTAACTTTTTCAGCACAATGTATGCATCCATATTAGGATCCCTCTCAACCAAGCTAGGCAATAGCAAGGCATCCCTCCCACAAACGCATCTTGGCAAATGCCAACATGGAGGATTCGTCTTTGTGCGACATCCATGATGAGCGGTGGGAACGTTTTCAAATATTTGTCCTTGCATCAACCAACCACAGCGTTTGTTTGCCCCTGAAACCGATATTGCCTTTGTCATCCAAAGCTTGAATATGCAGCTTGCAGCGTGCAGGGACATTTGGACACGGCATGGACATGAACATGGACTTGGACAAGGGTGGAGACGATGTGATGCATTTGGGCTACCTACCTCCTGTTTGCCAGGCCGTGATTGAGCCCGTTCTCACTCGCAATCGCATCCTCTCGTCTCCAACTCAGAGAAAACAAAACAACAACAGGAAAGAAAGACGGGCACGAAGAGCTAAGGGCCATGGGGGAAGCAAGCGAAGTGAAAATATACTGCTTTGGGTCCAACTTCAAAACATTCTTCCGAAGCAAACAGTTTTTGAGCATGGCGCGCAACAAGGAATGTTGACCTAGTGGGGGATCTGGAATGATTAGGGAACGGTCTCCCCTTCGGCTTTATTTTGACCAAGCGGAAATGGGCAAAAAACCAAGAAAGAGTGGGTGACAAACAGGCCTGCTCGAGAGCAAGAAAACCATAACAAAATTGGGACCCTACCACTTTGGTTACATTCCTCTTTTTACTCCACATTCGCACGCAACGAACATGCTCAGCTTTACGCTGGCTAACAAGCGCGTTGTCCGTTGTTCAAAAGTAGTATTTGTTCATGTTTCGAGGCACTTGCTCCACCTGCACCACTCTAGTGTTCTTTGATCGGCCAAATGCAAATGGACACATCCCTCCACAGTACTTCCATCACTCGTTCTCTCTACCAACAAATGCAACGTTCAAGGGGGGGGGGAGCGAGTAACGACAACAAAAAAAGCAAGGAGTAGCAAGCAAGGAAGGGTGAATGAGTCTCGAGCACAACCATCGATTATGCGAACAGGTCTGCAGTCAGAGTGTTGCATATTTGTTTGTTTGTTTGTTTTGTTTTTGTTGTGTGGTTATTGTTTACTGTTGTGTTCGGAACCTCCCAAGAGTAATATTTTCTTTGTTCCTATGCTTTGGATCCATCCACCGTTCGTGTTGTCTTTCTTTGCCAACAACAATAACAGCCTCCTTCGTCTTCCTTTCCGCCTTTCACAAGCTAGCAATGGGCCAGGACGCGAGTCTAATTGAAACCCCCCCCCCCCCCACCGAGTCGACCCTTCATCAGGGTATGCCCGTACATGTTGGGGTTGAGGTTAGCTCTGTCTCACCACCTCGGCATGGGTCAGGCTAAACTCAAATCCTGAACCACCTTTTCGTTTAAAAAGTCCCCATTTCCACCTTTTCCTCTGGCTCCTTCAACACCGTTCCATTGTCGCTCATCTTCACCACCACCTCATTCTCCTCTACAGTTCATTTAAACCATCTTTCCTCCGCTCTTCACGCACAAACAAACCGCCCAAAGATGAAACATCTCTCTATCTCGGCAGCCATTGGCGCTGTCGTCCTCACAGTCCTCCAACTCGTCGAGGCTGACCTGTCCAAGGTCGTGCGAGTCAACCCAGACACCCAGCACTTCATCGATGCCCAGGGCCGCTCCCGATTCTTCCATGGTACTAACATGGTAAAGAAGAGCTTCCCTTGGCATTTGGACGTGAACCAGTTCGTGCCTGGTCGGTCCATTGTCGACAAGGACATCCAAGCTCTGAAAGCCCTCAACATTAATTCCGTGCGCCTTGGTATGTTTTTTTTGTGATTGCTCTAGGCGAATTTGTTTGTGTTCCCTGCGAGAAATCATTCTGCGTTTTTGTTAACCTTGCAAAGCTATCCATCGTAATAGGTGTCCATTGGGCTGGCGTGGAGCCTGTTCGAGGACAGTACAACCAGACATACCTTGATATCTCCCGTGGCATCATCCAAAAGCTTCAGGACAACGGCATCTACACCCTTGTCGATCAACACCAGGACGTCTGGTCCGCACAAACATGTGGACATGGTGCACCGTTGGTAACCACCCTGAACTAGACCATCTACGACCTATCGTAACACGTTGCTTCGTGTTCTCACACATTCATGGTGATATTGCTCTACAAATGTTTAGTGGTTCGTCAAGTCGGATTGGGTGACCTCCGACCACCGCATGCCCTACCCTCAAAAGGCACCCTTCGCCGTCGATGCCAACGGTGTTCCCTCGGATGCAGACTGCAACTCGATCGACTGGTCCACTTCGTATCTTGATTACGCTGTTGGCAATGCGTTTGGAAGGCTCTACAACAACTACGACAATCTCGGCGACGCCTGGGCGCAATACTGGAAAACCGTCTCCAGCAACGTTAAGGATCTTCCCGGTGTGCAGGGATATGACTTGATGAATGGTATGTACACTCCTCATGTTTTATTGCTGCGAAACCATTGGAGAAAGGCTCGTGCGACGCAAACCAATGAAATGCCTGAGAAATTCGCTCATGCTCCCTCTCATCTCCTGTAAATTCCACAAGAACCATGGGTGGGTGACCACATGGCTGACCCAACGCTGCTTACCCCAGGCGTGGCGGATCACGTCAACATGGAGCCTCTCTGGAACAAGGGCAACACCGCCATCCGCACCGTGGACCCTACGACGATTGTGTTCTTTGAGGGGTCGACCTACGATATCCTCTCCGGCTTCAACAATGTCCCTGGCGGCGACGGTTCCAAGACTGCACAAAGCTACCATTACTACAACCCCCCACAGTTGGGCAAGATCCAGGACACGCTCACTAACCGCGTTAAGGACGCCACTCGCCTCAAGACAACGGGAATGCTCACCGAGTTCCAATTCTGGGACAGTGGCGCCGATAGCCGTGCCGCTATCCTCAACACGGCCAAGTACGCTGACACCTTTTTGCAATCTTGGCAAGGGTGGGCCTATGAAAATTTGTGGGATGGCACGACCCAGCAACCCATCCCTGAACTGGCCCGGATCTACGCGCGCACATATGCCGAGGCCACCGCTGGAGCGACCAAGACATTGTACTTCCAGGATGAGACTGCCAAATATTGGGTGTCCTGGGTGGCCGACACCTCCATCACAGCTCCAGGCCTGATCCGTATTGCGCCCCAAATCTACTATCCCGACGGTATCCGCGTGTTTTTTGTGCCTGTTGGTACTGGTACTTATACTATGGATGGCACCAACACCGTGCAGCTGCATTACACCGCAGCTGCACAGAACGGCCAAACCATCCAGGCTAGTGTCCAGCCATTCTTTCCCACTGACATAATCAAGAACCCTGCATCCGGCAAGTGTGTGGACAACGGCAATGGCTACGTCACTTCCGTAAGCGTTTCTACATTTTTCTCAGCAACTGCAGGCCCTGTGGAGGAAGTGTGCCATCTGTCCATTAACAAATGCTCTCTCTTCCTCACTAGCAGAACAACCCAGTCATTCTCTGGACCTGCTCATCGGCTGCTAACCAGGTCTGGAAGTTCAAGAACGGAACCATCTCTCTGGCATTCGATCCCAGCCGTCAGAGCGACACTTACTGTCTGGACACCATGGGTGCTGCCACGGCTTCATCCCAGACCGTCGTTCTGAACCCTTGCCAGGCCGGATCGGCCTCACAGCAATGGAAGGTGACGCCCACTGGTAACATTTTGAACAGTGCCTCGAACAAGTGCTTGGATATCAATGGCAGCATCTACAAGGATGGAACTGGGCTTTTGACATACGCCTGCGGCGCTGGTGGCGCTCAGGCCAACCAAGTCTGGACCCTCCCTCGTGGTGCCGACGGAACTTGGTAAACCATAGAGCATTCCAAAGATATTTGGCTGGGTTGCAGAACAAAGTAATACACACACGATAATACAAAAGAATATACTTGTTACGATGGTCAATGGTCCTCACTACATTGTCACTATTTCCGCTTGGGCGATGACGACTGCTGCTGCTGCTGCTTCTTCTGATGTTCCAAGTCACGCGCACGACTTTCCTGGACAAGCTTTCCGATCTGAGTCATAGTTAGTCCTCCGGGTCCCTTGATCTTGTCTGGATCGAGAGCCGAGTTGGCGAGTTTGCCGACACCGGGCTTGTTGGCCTCAACCGTCTGCGACGTGCTGAAGGACGCGAGCTGATTCAGATTCTGTTTACGTACGAATGTGATTCCGGCCGCACCGGAATGTAAAAACCGGAGAGTAAGAGAGCTGAATCCAATGGTTGTGATTGCTCTGCTTAGAGCAAGAGATGCCATTTTGTAGTTGAATGTCAAAGAGGTGCAGAAGCATAGATGCCGCTAAAAACTGAAATGGCCCGAAAGAAAAAAATCACGGGACCCAAGATTTTAATCTAGTATCCAAGTTGTCTACTCGTCTTCTTCATCTCCTTCTCCTTCGTCTGCGCCTGCTTGTGGATCTCTGCGGACACGTCTACGGCTGACACTTGAGGGAGCAGTGGTATTGTCTGACAGTCCGATCAAAAGCTTGCCGTTCCATGGGTTATTGCAGGTAGGACACGCAGGGTTGTTCATGTTCTGGAAGTATGTCCTTGCGCAGTGGTGGTGGAGGCGAGAAGCACAGGCAGATGTGGCGCAGCGCTGTCCCTTGGTGATGATCTCCATGCACAGTGTGCATTCCTGCATCTGTTCTCCGTATGTCTCCTTCAAATATGTCTGTAGTTCCAATAAAGATCGCATCGACAGTGAGAGGGCTCCAGCTCTAATAAAGATAACAAGTGGATTCTTGATATTAATAGTGTCCACGTAGGGAAGAGGTAGCTGTTCAAGCAAACATGGGGTGTGCTTACTTTGACTTAATAAACCACTTATCCGCGACGTATCGATCCAACAGCGCGTCGGCGTCCTTCTTTGAGAGAGTCAAGGCCTTATTCTCTTTATTCTTGAGCTTTCCAGATTCGTTCAGTGCCGCCGTTGAGCTAATGCAGTAAGCATCATCTTCTGCCATCACGATCGCATCCAGCTACGTAAATTCGAAGATGGAAGATCCAGGACTATAGTTAGCGTGTTTCCCAGTTTTCGTCCGCACGAGTCAAAACCGTTCGCATGACATCATGCTGCCATACCAAGTGCTTAAAGTATTCCAGTTCTGTAGGGCTGTAGGAGGTGGCGACCTGCGCAATCTTTTGCCCGTTTGTGTTTGTCTAGAGTGTCCCAAAAGTTGAAACAGATCAGGAGGATGTAACCAATGCCAAATATCATGCCCGACCAGTACAGAAAAAGTCGAAGTAGGGCGCTTACAAGGGCAATAATGGGATCGCCGTTGGTTTCGTCCTGGGATCTTCTGAACTCGAACTCCACACTGTTCAAGCCTTCGTTGAGCTGTCCGATGAAGTCTGCAAAGTTATCCTCGCTGTATTGTTCTATTGAAGTATTCCAATAAACCTGGTTAGTCTCCTTTGAAAGTTGAGTTCCCTTGCTCTCCGAACCAGTGTTTGCTAGCACTTAAAGATAAAGTGAACACATGCCTTGGGTGGCCAGGCAGACCTGACTGTAGAGATCCTGGGCCGCATCCTCGGTCATGAGTCTCCGAGAGATGACGACCTGCAGAAAGAGTCGATGTGTGTCTTTGAATCCTGATGAGGTCATGGTTGTCTGGGTTTGAGAGTTGCCATTTCGCCACCATCACCCACCATTCCAGATGTTTTGAGCGCAGGAGACGGTCACGCGTGCTTTTTTTCTTGGCCACCAATTTTTTTTGCTTTTATTGCCTGCTTTTTCCATCACACCATCAGCACCTTCCCATCTCCAGCTACCAACACAATGAAGGAGAAGGATCTCTTGTCATCATTCCTACTCGGAAATGAACTTCACGACAGTGTCACCCTCCAGCAATTTACACACATGTTTCCGCCAGCATTCCGGACACACCCAGAAGTGAAAGACCTGTACAGAGCCTACCTCAACTCGAGACACCAAGTCAAGACTAAAATCAAGCGAAATATCGATATCGAGGTCCGTCGAAACCCATTCCACCTCGCAGTGGATCAAACCGGTGGACGGGACGCGTCTTCCAGCTCCAAGAAACGTGGAGATGATTTGGATAACATGAACATCGAAGTACGATATTGCTTGACAACATATTCGTTTTAATTTCATCTTCATGCATGGAGATTACTAGTGCGACAGCTAATCATCTATTCACACATCAACTAGGATGTCGATAAACATCTGTCTCTGGATCAGGCGATTCAAGAACTCTCGGCGGCCGAAAAGATCTACAAAGAAGAGATCCAGAGGCTTGAGGACGAGTGTGCTTCTTTCGCTCAAGACTTCCAAGAGTATGGACGGCTCATTTGTCAGTGTGTGCATGTGTATGTAAAGTGTAGAATAGCCTTGCACTAACGACTAATTCGATTTATTTATTCGTTATCATCGTAGTCTGGACAAGCAAATGGAATCAACCCATGTGCCCCAGTCTTCGGCGGATGGATTCAGTGACGAGGCTTTGATGGTAGATCTCCAGGTAACTCACCAGCTTGAAGCCAATGCACACTGATCCTTTATGTAGTTGCTCACGCTGTCGTTGTATGTCATCCGAACAATAGGAGCTGATCCGACTTTGCGACTCAATCACGGACACTGTGACCCCAGAGTAGTGCGAGAGAAACCCACGTTTCGGAGCAATGCCGCTACAATTGTACTTTTACTCTTCTTTCCCTGTATTCTAATAAATCGCGACCTGACTTCACCAACAGTTTGCCTGGACAATACATTAGCTCCGCATGGGATGTGAGTCATGTTATTAGTTTATTGCTTAGGCCATGAACTGCTGACGGAAGGCACTCTTATGATCGGAACAAGGAGCACTTCTTGAATGCGTCCTTGACTTCCTGGTTTCGACGAATGGGCGATGTGGAAAGACAGGTCAAGATGTCTTCAGGCTGCTCTCGCCAGGTGACATGAGGTACGTCGAGTCCTGAAAGGCTTGCAGCAAGTGTTTCTAATTGTGCCACATTCTTGACCTATGAATGATAAAAATTAACACAGGTACCTTGCTCAGAAAGTAAGTAGAGACCAGGGATCTTGAAAGTTCGCATTGTAACCTTATTTACCTCCAGGATCACCTTGTGCATGTTGTTGAGATCTGCAAGATACTCTCGAGTGTCAGGTAATTCTCTAGTCTTGTGCAGAACGGCGGTGGATGCATGACACGCCTGAGCAATTACGCTAAGATGAAGAATACTGCGTCAGAGTGGTGATGTCCTTTTGTACTGCATGATCCCGACCGGTCTTACGAAAGCCGGTTTTTACCTTCCTGTAGACCATCCAAGTGCCTGAAGGAAAATCGATTACTACATTAGTCGGATTTCTCCACTTGATCCACACACATACGTTTCAGCAAGCAAGTTTACTTTGATGAGGTCCTTGCGGATGACAATGAACATAGTCAGCGGATCGGCCATGGTATTCAAGGTATCTTGTTGAACGAAGGTTAGCAGTGGGTTGGAGGAAAAAGCTGAGAACGGAAAGTAAAATAAAATAAAATAAAATAAAATATGCGATAATTTTCGTCTACTCGCTGTCACAAACGCTGCATGAAGGAGTTTCGACGCATCTGCAATTCGTTCATCGCTCCTCCACTCTTCCCCAACACCATCCATCAATTGTTTTGTGACGAAATAAAGCAATGTCGATGAATTGTCAACCAATATGAAACTGTTCTTCTCCAGTAGGATCTCTTACTCCACTACATTCCACACTCACCCTAGTTGAACAACCCATCGTCTTATCGTTAGACCGCATGTGGCTACACAACTGTTTTCCAGGGGAAGATCAAAAACTACACATTCCCGTGCATTTTACCTGGTCATTACCTTTTGGCTCGCAATGCCATGGCCATCACTCTCGGGTTTGACATTCCATCATCAATCTGTTGTTCTTTGGTTGATCTGAGCTATGATAGACATTAGATAATACCAAAGATTTAAAGTTTGTCGCGTTTTTGTACGAGCGCCGGAATGCTATGCGACCAGCCCCCTGCAGAAAAATAGCAAAACCAGAAATAAAGAAATATCATGCGAATACTGTTTCTTTGTGATTGGATGAGTTTACTTACATTCAAGGGTTGTGAATGCGAGTTACGGTCTGGGGTTGTACGTCACCAATACCACCGAGTGGTAGCTGGTAGCAAGAGACAAAGAACCGATAAAAGAGGCGTTCTTTGTTCAATTATGTTGCACAATTCTTTTTTCCCTTTCATTTACTTCCCTTAAATCCACATTTGTCCCCTCCCTTTGTTTTCTCCCACTCCCTCCACAATCCGCGCATTTCCCCCCCCCCCCTTCCTCACCTTTCCATCACTCATCCACTCATTTTTTTCCCTAATCCCATCCCCACACCATTGGCACGGACTGGAGTGGCAACAGCCTGATCACCACCTGTCTCGACAACCCGCCCCACTAGGTTCTGAATGAACATCGCCATGCCGTTTCCCACAACAAATTCAAGCAGTCTCATGGAAAGTGTCATGGGAGGTTCCTTGCCTACCATGCCATCAGCAACCATACCTGGCTCCACATCCGCCAACACCTCGCCCATTAAGAAGAAAGACAGAGAATCGACCATGCCCAGGGATGGCACCGTCCGACTCTTTTACTCACTCAAGGAAAACCCCAATGCCATCATCTCGTACTCAGAATTACTCCGGCAAGAGCAGCGACGTCAGCGCCTTGCCACCACAAAACACCTCACCACAACAACCAGCCCCCTAAAAATTTCCAAGACCACAGGCACACACACAAACCAGTCCTCTGGCCCATCAAGTACAGCGATGGATGTGGATCCCCCAGAAGGCGAAAAGGCCGAGGGCGAGGAGGCTCTTGGTGAAGGCGACAGCGAGGCAGAAGACGAGGATGACGACGAAGACGACGACGAAAATGAGAACGAAGACGATGCTGAAGCCGAGGATGAGGACGATGACGAAGACCCAGACGACGACGAGGATGACGATGGCCCAGGCACCGAGCCCCGTTCATTCTTGGATACCCTTGCCGAAAAGTATGTCGAGGAGAACGGCAATGAGGGCGAGGATGAAGACGACGAAGACGAAGATGACGATGGCGAGGTAGGATACCCAAGAACGTTTTCGAGTGAATGTGTGTAGATATTTCGCGGGTAACCTTGCTGCATGGTGGAAGGCGACATGTGCACTGGTCGACCATTGACGGCAAATATAGCTCGCCTTCCCTTCCCGATCGCTGCATGACCGATATTCACTCGATGGGTGGTAAATTGCTCTCACATTGAACAACGCATTGACACACGCACTTGCATTCTTGCCCTCTCTCTCGTTTTGTCATGGACAATGTGCTTCTATAGCCTCGAGTTAAAAAAAAGTCCAGCCGATGGGACCATGAGTACTATGACATCGAAGACGACTTTATCGACGATAGCGAAGCCATGGCCGAGTCAATTGGTATGGTCCGACCCAAGTTTGATGGCTTCTTTGTCTACAGAGGCCCAGTCGAAACCACCAACGAGGATCCGTAAGTTGCAGGGACCACAGAGTGTTCAGCTTCTTTCGTTGATCGCCTGGCCATTCAATCTAACCATCACAACGCCACATTGCTTCGCTACTACTAGAGACTCATCTGACGCTATTAGTGGGGCTGGTTCACGGTCAAGGCGATCTTCAAAAAGGAAACCAACTGCAGGAGCCTCGCCACTCGGCACTGGCAAATCGATCATTTCTAGGGTCAAGAGCTCGAATCTAGCTGTCGCCGAGTCAGCAAACGACTCGACTTCAGAAATGAGTGAGATGGAGGACAAACCAAATGCAATGGCCACTACACCTTCAACTACGTTCACTGCGGCCACCGAGGGGTCCACATCAACAGCAGCCGGAGGCGAATCTGGATCAAAGAAGAAAGGCACCCCTTCAAAAGCCAAAGTTATGGACGGCAAGGACTCTGACAAGGAATCGAAAGCTAACGCGATCAAAAAAGCACGCACTAAGCCAAAGACCGTAGTGCCTCTTTCCTCAGCTCCCTCATCTTCAACAACTGTGCCTACAGTTCGAGTCGAATCTCCAGCATTAGAGGATCCCAACCCCGACCCTGACGACGACAATTCAGCACCACCACCGACTCCGTCGAGATCGTCTTCGCCATCCAAATCAAAGCCAAAGCCAAAGGCGACGCCCCCGGCAACCGCAGAGGCAGATTCATCAATCGCAGCAATATCATCTACATCAGTCGAAGCCAGTTCTTCCATAACAACCGCCCAAAAGGTTCTTCCAACAGCTACGGCACCCAGAGCTGTGACAAAAACGACTCCAACATCATCAGAAGGGGCGAAGCATAAGCCGCCAAAGGTGTTGGAGCCACTGGTCCCAGAAGTGAAGATAGCTTATGACGTTGTGGTTGACCTCGCAAGGAATGGTAATTCTAGAGGCAGTTTTTGATCTTTGTTTATGTGGCTACGCAAGGAATCTATTCTGATAATTCTTCTTTTCTCGAATGTAGAGACGTGGGAGGTCAAGACAAAATTTCCTCCGCACATCAAACCGCCTCTCTTTGAATGTGCAAGGCTCGCTCTATCGACGCGGACATCGGGTTATGTCCTCGATGACAGTTTCTTCGTCCACTTACAGGCTGTTCTCCCGTATAACAAATTCACGCTGAAGGTATCCTTCTATCTCATGATCACAAATCACACGCACTACCTATACACCAACCCGTCAATCACATCTTGCTCACTAGTCTGCTTTATGACAACTACAACAATAGAAATTGATCTACAGGAATGTGTTGCCACAATGGATTGAGGATCTCGAGGCTCAAAAGGCGAAATATATCTCTATGTTCACGACAAGGGCCAGCATGGTGTGGAAGCAGTCTGGTCTTTCCAGCCACGTGGACGCTGAGGGCGATACTCCAATGGAGGAAGAAGGTATTGTCGCTGCTTTTCTGAAAGAGAAAGAGTATTTGAGTGTCGGTCAAATTTCGAAATTTAAACTGATTTTTTTTGGGGTCAAATAGGTCGAACTAGAAAATTCCCTTGGACTCAGGATCTACGACTCTTACTATGGGAAGTCATGGAAAAGTTTATGGAAATTCTAGCCGCCAAGAGCGAGCTTCATTCGATCGACGACACCCTTCCAGTGCCACCTTCGGAATCAAAAACAAGAAAAGATGCTTATCAAATGGTATAGTAGTGTACTGGGGGTGGTTTCTGGACATTCAAAGACAGACCTTGTACTGACAGAGTATCATCTCTCATCCCTGCAACTCACATCATAGTTGTTACCGGCCTTTCCTCCAAACTGGATGACTTCGTACGAGATTTCGCGCCAGTACAGCCAGCTTAAGGAGAAAGTTCAGAAGCAGGAAAGGAGGGAATCAGAGTCGGCTGCGACAGCCTCAGCCTCAAAGACAGGAACAGCACGGGTTCCTGCTAGTGCCTTGCGGAGCAACGTCAGTCCTAGTGTTGAAGCCTTGGCGAAGCACACCATATCAAAGCCTACTCCTTCACCATCAGTGCCGGCCGCCACTACAGGGGCTCCTTCGACATCCGCTCAACGGCCCGAGTCGACAGCGTCCTCATCTGCAACTGTCGAAGCGGAAGGAATTTCAACAGACCACACCAGGACCCCCACTCCTTTGGATCCATTAGCTGCCGCCAACAAGAAGCGCAAGGTTGCAGAACCAGGCAGTGGTATGTCTAGAAAAAGATATTAAAGGAGCGTAGTCAGTGTTGTGGATGATGTGTTCACTAATGAGTGTGTCGTTGAGTTTACATCAGCTTTAGGCCCTGCTGGCTCAAATCTGAATGACCCGATAACCATTGATGAGACACCAAGCCAAAAGCCCTCCCAGGGATCCCCAGAGACGACAGTCTACCTTGGAGGACAGGGACCACCGCTTACGGGATCTACTGCTGAGTACCCACATACTACAATCAGGAAGACGGAGAATCAGGTGTCATCACTTTATTCGTCGCCGTATCCAAGCAGCGACCCATTGAAGAAGAAAAAAATAGCATTACCAATAACGACGAATAAGACTTCAGCCGGCGCTCCCACCAGTCCCGGAGTGACATCCGCTACGCCAACGGGAGCTTATCGCCGATCACCAGTTATGGGCCATCCAAACTACAGTGGCCAGCCAGTGTCGCCAGTGATGCACCCCTCGAGCAGCACGGCTCCTTTGTCCCGCCCATCGCATCCGAGCTATCAGCACTCTTATACAAACTCATCACAGCATTCGCGTCAACAACACTACTCTCAGCCTAGCGCAGGACACCATCGACTCCCCCCTTCCCCTGAAATGTCTTTCTCCAGTGGACCCAAGAACGGAGGAGCATCGCAAGGCCCTGGCCGCGACTCAGCTGGAGGAGGACCGACACACGAGGCGTCCATGCGCAGCAGCTATATGCCGTACTCTTCCCGCCCCAACTATCAGGGACCAATGTAGTTTTAGCACAACATAGCGACTCGTATGGCTTTTGAAGGCCTAATAGCTATCGTTGCATCTCATTCAATTCTCGCTCCACGTGCATCAAAGCGAGGTGAATGGTTGCACAAAGGCATATATTGCGCATCAGAACGGTGAAGTCGCAAATATTAATGGTGGATGAGAGTGTGTCTGTGTGTGGGAGAGAGGCAGAAGAGGAAAGGATGCCAATCGCAAACCCTGCGAAGGTTGGTGCGATGTTTTTTATGTGGTGGGTATGTACCTGACTTTTTTTCTTTTTTTTTTTCCTTTCTCCACCCCAATTTCCTCATCCGAGACTTACTACCTTTTGCCACAATGTAAGGCCTGGTCCAAACGCAGAGAAAATAAGGAACCAAACTCGACGGTCAGAGAATCTAATTACTGTGCTCTTTGGTACACATCTCGATGTCATAGGCTTCTTTACCAGGATATCCTCACCGGGTAGGATGTAGATTCATCTAGAAACGACCATTGCCATCCACACCTCATCATTCCGCATTCATGCTTCCATCCACCGAAAACCCTACCAATTCCCCCCCCCCCCAAAAAAAAAGAAAGATATTTTTTGCTATATTTCGCACTCCTACTGACTATGGCCCTTTTGTCCATTCCTTATTTTGTTTTGTTCTGATCATTCTAGCGACGAGCTTTTCTCTGATGCCTTCCCCATGAAGGTGGTCGGCGGTGTCATCGAGATTGATTGCCAATTGATTCAGGTCAAGCAGGGTGCCGATGTCGATATCGGAGCCAACGCTTCCGCCGAGGAGGCAGATGAGGTGTTGGAGGATGGTGTCAATACCGTCAACAATGTTGTCTACTCGTTCCGTCTCCAGAGCTCCTCCTTCGACAAGAAGAGCTACGGCGTCTACCTCAAGGGCTACATGAAGGCTGTCAAGGCCAAGATTTCGGAGGCTGCCATCAAGGATGGCAAGGATAGCAAGGATGTCGAAGCCATCGTTAAGGCCTTTGAAACCTCTGCCACCGCTGAGGCCAAGAAGATCCTCGGCGCCTTCAAGGACTACGAGGTGAGAGAGAAAACGCGTTCAAATCCATATCCAGACCATGGCACTAAAAATATTTTTTCTCACGCAACCATTTCTCTGTATTCTATGCATGTAGTTCTACATCGGTGAGTCCATGAACCCCGATGGTGCCGTCATGCTCCTTAACTACCGTGAGGATGGTGTTACCCCCTACTTCACTGTCTTCAAGGATGGCCTCAAGACCATCAAGCTCGTAAGGTTTTTTCCCCTGTATTCTATCAGCCGTTGGTTGTTAATGTCAACTTTCACCGTCTTATGCCAACGAATTGTTGTTTTGTTTCTCTCTGATATCTAGTGAACGTCTCTGGACCTCTGTTACCAATCGCACAAATAAAAAACAAAAAAAGAAGGTTGTTTACGATCTCAAAGAACAGATAATCAACCACAAAACAAACACAAACGTACAGCATAACTTATGTCATATCTCGTTTGGCTCCAGGGCATTCGCGGTTACTACGCCGTGCTAGTTCAAAAGTTCATTCTCTTTCTTTTGCTTCCCTTCTCTTTTTGCAAAACATTCCACGAACAATTCAAGCTACTGAACCATGCATCATAAAAACTTACCTAGTCTCCCGTGGGAGCTGATCTCATACATCATCAGCCTCCTGGACAAGCCAGATCTCACACGGTGCGTCCGAGTATCAATGACACCAGACATTCATTCCAGAGCTATGGTATTCCTTTGATGACGAACAAACGGCAGCCGGGAGACAAGCTTTTGACGAGTGCCTGGAAGGCCTGGGTTGGCTTGCACCCGCTCTGTGGAACTATGGCTACCACATCCGGCACTTGACCACCCACTTGACGCGAACGGTCGAGATTCTGGCCGCTGATCCTAGCATTTGCCAGGACCTGGCCTTTGCTGCTGTGCCGCGGATGTGGTGGTCCAAACTGCCAGCGACGTTCACTCGACGAAGTACACGAGGATGGGCGACTGTGCCTGATGCTTGGCCACAGAAGCATCAGAGACGGCACCCAAGACGGGACCCAGACGAAGTAGATTTAGACGAGATGACCAAGGCAGTGATCACGGATCCCAGGTTTGGAGACGAAGTCTTTCAACTCTCGGGCAGGTGGTTAACGGACAGTGACGAGGCCGAGTTCCTGCATGTGCAGATGCTCTGGCTCTTGCTGCTGCAGAGCCGTTCGACGCTTCAGCGACTGGAGATCTCGGATTCGGCACAGTTGGCGGTGGCACCCTTCAAGAACACAGCGACCCTGGCCGGGGTCTTGGCGGAGTTGCCGGTTTTGAGGCATTTGACTTTGCCTTGGCCAACGAGAGGCACTGCTGGCGGCTTTACCAAGACTCGAGAATCTGAAAGTGTAAGATCCGATCGTGAAACCCAAAAGGCGGATCTTGCTGTCGCGCGCCCACATAATGGACACGTAAGGGTGTTACGTCGTGGAACACTATGGAGATGGAAAAACCGCAGTTTTTACCTACGAGCCCCGAGACTGTTGTCCCCTGAGCGGCGACGTTATTTGGTATTCAAGTACATAAGGGTGTGCTGGACACAAAAATTTCGATCCCATGATTTCTTTATTTGTCAGTTTTTCGAAAACGATTGACCATAAACTTTTTCAAAGCTCATTGTTGTGAATTGCCTCAACATCCTCGAGCATCTCACTCTCAGTGTACTCCCCGACGAGTGCAAAGTAGTGGTTATCAAACAGGATCTTGCCCTTGAGCTTCTCGTGCAGGTTGTGGCTCAGATACGTGCCGTTGGGGACATTAATGAACTCGCAGAGAATGCTTGGCTGTTCGTCCTGCCGATACTTGGTCAAGAACCGGTTCTCGGCCGAGCGCAGACTGTTCTTCATCCGCGAGAGGATGTAGTATTCGCGTCGCTTAAACATGACCACCTGTGGGTACGCCAGCTTGTAGATCCGGAACACTTCGCGAAGTTTGTCCGATCGCGGGAGGAGGGTTTTGGCAGCTTTGCGCAGATCTTCGTTTGTCTCCTCCAGCTCCTTGTTCAGTGCTTGGGCCTTTCTCAATTCTTCTTTTGTTCTCGCCAGCTCCTGCTCTATATCGGTGGCAGCCGTGGTTGTTGCTATTTCTGTTGATGTTTCTGTTGGGCGCTCGATATGCTTGATGATTCGTTGATACTCTTTCAGTACCTTTCGAGCATCTCGCAGGTTATCGTGAGTGTGCTTGAGAGTGTCTTGAATGCTCTCCAAGTTCTCGTTCGCCTCTTGGATATCGCTTTCAGTCTCGTCCAGTCGAATTAGCAGAGATTTCAAATTTTCGTTCAACACCCTCTGTCCATCTTGGCTGGATCCGGTGCTTGCGTCTAAAGAGATAAGTGTGACCAGATCTGTGTAAACAACATATCTTAAACAATGTATTCCCTGACATGGTATCATGCATTGTTTATCTTACGGGTCATATTTGCGTGTAGTGCATGATTTGGAAGGAAGGAAAGAAAACGAGTAAATGTTGCACACAGACTAACTTATGGGTAAGGGCACGTGCGAAAGGAAGTCCATTGGTCCATTGAGCCACAACAGTCTAGAATAACACTGACCACTTCGCGAGCACCACGGCTTCGGGCATCATTGAATTTTTTTGTCGTCTGTAGAAGCCATGCTGTCAAAGGATGATGTAAGTGAGCGATCCTCCAGCCAGATAGATGTCGCCTTCTTGTCCATTATCCTGCTCGGCTTTTAGTCCTCAGAGAGTGCTCGACTGGCTTATTCGTCATCCTCATCCTTTATTTGTTCATGCTAACTAACGGTGGCAACCAGGGAGTTATCTTTGCTTGGAGATCAGGTTAAGTTGATCATAAGAGACGCGCGCGCGTTCATGGACCATATCTCCTGATATCCCTGCTCTATTTGCGAGGTGAAAACCTGTTAGAATAACAAGGCGAAGCAGATGAGGATCTGGTCGAGGGATGTTCTGAACCAGGGTGAGATCAAAAGCGACTGAGCCGTTGAACCTCTGGACGGTGGCATTGAAAGATCGCCCACTATCTTTGTGGTTGGAGAGACGGGCTAAGGTATCGGAGGATGAAGCCTTGTAGAGAGTGTAGACGACTACACCACCGCATCTTGAACACTTTTCTTATGATCAGAGAATTTTTTTTGTCGACTTTTATGGGAGAGGCATCCTCTCCTTAAGAAATCGCACTGACCACTCACCGTTGGCAAATACTATTGTTCTTCCAGCGCACTCTCGAGTGTGAATGCCATGGCTGGATCGACCCCATATCTCACGAACCTCTGTAATATAACACAAGTCATGACCGCAGTGTGCGTTGGCATGTATGCTGATTACTTGTTGACAATGACCAAAGCACACACTATCAGGAATGTATTTGACAAGGCCGAGGTGTGTGTGGCGTACGTGTTTGGTATCCAGACAACAAATTGAAAGTTGGACGCACCTGAGAACATGACAGAAAAAAAAGTTTCAGCCTAAAGCTTATGGTCAATATCAATGTTGTTGTGCATCCTTGACCAAAGCTTTTCAGCGATAAGAACGAAAAAGAGTTTCTTCTCATGGTAATAGCAGACTGGGGATTCGAATTTGACGTGGGTTTGTCTTTCTGCAAAAGAAGCAGGGGCGCGGTTCAGCCTCCGCTGTTCTCCTTCAACAGACCATGAACATCAAGGAGAAAAGAAAGGTGAAGCACCTAAACAAGTGAGCCCATGGAAACAAAAGAAACGAAACAACCCTGTTGAAATGTGGTGTGCTGTCTGTTGCCATCGACCCTGGAGTGAAGTGGGCAAAGTGCAGTGCAAGGAAGCATAGTGAGATCACGTCAGAGTGCAGACAGTGATTCCAACGATGGGCAGTCATTATTTTATCAGCTGTGACGATGAGCAATATTTGTGGGTGAATGCGCAACTTGAAAGGTACCAATTGTTCCAGTCGAGAGACTTGTGGTGCGAACAACGGCTAAATTGTGTGGTTGCGCCATTCGAAAAGTGCTCGTGGGAGCAAAAGCTTCCAACTCAGCAGAGGCCACAACCCAATTTGGTCGCACACGAGGGAAGAAGTGGAAGGGGAGAAGGCGCAGAAAGAGACTTTGTCTTATCAGATTGAGGTGAGTGACTGTGGGAAGAGGAGTTTCGACCAAAAAAAGACATCACAGGAAGCACCCAGGAAGCACCCACATGCCAAAAAAAAAGTGAGAGCCTTATCAGATTGAAATTCTAACGTTTTTTTAATCAGATTGAACTCTATTATGCAAGCCACCCGACTTTTTTTCTTGCGTGACTGTCACGCACCCTTCGTTTTCGAGCTTTTTTTTTAACACGCCTCCCTCCACTTTCTTCTGTCCTCACGCAACTCACTCCATCTCTTCACATCCTTCACTTGAACTCCCTCGTTTCTTCACACAGCCTTCCCTCTCTTCACACCACACCACGCTCAACAGTACAACTGAGTGTATATTCTGTTTACTCTTTTTTTTTTTTTTTTTTTTTTTTTTTTTTTTGTGTTTTCGCCCTACATTTATTCTTTAATTTTCCATTCATAATCAAGACACCATGGCCTCCAACAGTACTTTGATGAACGCTATGGTTCGATCCTCTTCCTCCATCTCATACCGCAGTCGCCTCTTGTGTCTGACTAGACCAAGGGCATACAACTTTTCCACTTCAAAAAGAACCTACAAGCCCCTGTCCAGTGCTCCAGCTGCTTCGCCCGCTGTATCGTCGCCTTCAGCCATTACCGCTGCCTCGAGAAAGCCACCATCACCACTACCTGTTGCAGCAGCAGCAGTTGTGTCCTCTAACAATGCAGCCTTGCCATTTTCATACGACCCTACGGGACTCTCCACCCAGGCGGTCAAGAAACCGTCCTGTGACAACCTCAATCTCAAAAACTCCTTCTACAGACGGAAGCTCCCTGAGCACTTGGTCAGCTTCACCAGTCCAAAGGGCAAGCAACTATTTCGACAGATGCTGGAATCAGGTTACGGTAAGCATATACACATCTGCTGATTGACTGTATTTTGTTGAATTCTGAGGCAGTCGCACTAACGTACCGCGCACGCTCTTTGAAATTTTGTATACCAGGCGAAGGATACTTCTCTCTGGTTGGCAACTTTACAACTCAGAGTGAGCCAGCATTCTGTGGACCTAGTTCCTTGGCCATGGTATTGAACTCCCTCGAGGTTGACCCACAGCGCCAGTGGAAGGGAGCATGGCGATGGTACAGCGACGAGCTCTTGGAATGCTGCGCGCCAGCGGACCAGGTCAAAGCAAAAGGAATCACCTTCAACCAGTTTGCCTGCCTGAGCAAGTGCCACTGTGATGTCCAGGTCCGTCGTGCCAACCAAGTGTCGTTGGAGCAGTTTAAGAAGGATCTGGAGATGGTCTGCAGTCGAGATGACATCCACATGGTCGTTTCCTTTTCAAGAAAAGCACTGGGACAGACTGGTGACGGTCACTTCAGGTAACATAATGACTTGACTATATCGCATATTCGTGTTGTCTTGGCATGCATATGAGCTTCTGAGATTGACCTAGAAACACCTATATTGTTGTGCAATACTTAGTCCCATTGGTGGATATGTGCCAAGTGCAGGAATGGTGCTAGTGCTGGACACCGCACGATTCAAGTACCCTTCATACTTTGTATCGGTCAAGGAGCTCTGGAAGTCATTGTTTCCAATCGACGTGGAGACGGGATCATCTCGTGGATACTTTCTCCTATCTGCCAACCCTGACCAACCTGCCATCTCTCTGTGCAAGATCCCCAAATCGCAACTCCCTGAAATTTCCAAGAGCAAAAACTCGGCCAGCAACCTGCAGTCAGCCGTCCAGGATTTTGGGAAACTGGATATCAGCACGCCCACATCTCAAGATATTCTTCAGGTCATGCAAGCAACCGGAAGCCAAGCTCAGACACACTCAGGTGCGTCACTCTCAACTCCTTCACCAGCAACAACCTGCACCTCTAGTCCTACGGCGGCCACCGCACCGATCAACACTGTCGACAACAAGATGAGCTGGACCTCTCTTGCACAGACCTTCTGCAAGGATCTGCCCTCGCGCATTCAGTCGGAGAATCCTCAAACCCTTGATCGTATGATCTCTGTCGTCCTGCAGGGAGTGCCTCGCGAATATGCCTTCTGGATCAGCCAACAACAAGCGCACCGTCTTCGAGATACGACCGAGCTCATAGATTCCATTCGCTCCACCAAACTGTATTCGTTGGTCTCGTCTGCCTTTCCAGTCCCCTCTCCAGATCCCTCCTTGTATCCAGGAGCATCCCAGAAGCAGCGGGAGCAGTTGGTGCGTCAACAGCATGAGGGCGCTCTGGTCTTTGGAACACTCTTCCTGATGAGCTCTCCCAGCACTTTGTTCCTGACTCTACCCAACAAGGTCAGCAAGCAGTTTGAGCAGCTTCGGAAGGTTGCCCTGGAGTCGCCCGAGGGCGAGCACCGGGTTTTGAAGGAGGAAGTCGAACAGATGCGATCAGGCATTGTCGATCTCGTCAACAGCTTCTGTTGCTGTGGTACCAAAACTGGCACGGTGGAGACTGGAACCACCCCCACCCCCACCACCGCTTGAAGCGGAGGATATTTACCATGTCACTATATAGAAACGCGACACACACCTTTGTAAAAACATCCACTTACCCATGTACAATTATATATAGAACTTTTCCTTCCTAACGTATGTTACGACTTTATGAATAAAGAACGTCCCATGTATCAACACTAAGTATGAGATATACATTTATGTATGAAAGATTAAAATGGAAAGAGATACCCTCGTTGCAATGGTCCTTCGTTCCTGGATTCTTGCTGCATCCGTGGCTTGCGGTCATGGACGACGTGGTGGTCCTCGTCCTCGATCCAGTCCATCAGCTCATCCATGTCGGTCTCAAGGTCTTCTTCCCACTCGTCCACCATCCACCCTCCACCATGGTTCTGCTGTTGGTGGTGGCGCCTTTGGCTCATCATTCTGCGGTAGCGCTCCTCTTCCTCCTCTTCGATCTGGCTATCGACGGCCATATTGCCATCCCGGATTCCGATATCGTCGCCATCGTCCTCCTCAAAGAGGTCCAGGGACGGGTACTGTGGCTCAATGATTGTCGAGTCCTCGTCGTCCTCTTCGCCGTTCTCGTCCTCGACCCAGTCGTCATAAAGATCGGGTGCATACCGCTCTGGAGTGTTGTTATTAGTGTTGTCGTTGTTGTGGATCAAGTACTTGTCGCCTTGACTTTCGAGATAGCCGTCGTCAGAGAGCACGTTCGCTTCGCCCATGACTGCTGGCCGGCGATACCAGCTCTCCCGCAGCCGCTGAACCACCTCCTGATTGTGACCAAGGCCTTGATGTTGTTGGCTCTCTGTTGTTTCGTCAATGTCGTAGATTCCCGAAAATAAACTTCTCTTGCTCACAACTGGTCTCCTGGCTTCTTGCTCACCAGGACCTGCCTGGTGTCGTTTTCGGCGATGGTTTCCAGTCTCGAGCTGCTGGTTCCTGTCGGTTGAGACTACATACGGTGAGTGGGGCCCTGTTGGGTCGTAGCCTTCCTGGATCTGTGGGATGCGCTTCCAGAGCTGGTTAGGCGCCCTGTGTGTGTTGGAAAGTGGCGTAGCATGGGCGATGGCGCCGCAGCTTCCTTGATGAGAGTGGGAGGAGAGCAGACATAGAGCCAGGAGGGACAGGCAGAGCCATGATTGTGTTGAGCGTTTCTGTGAATGTCTGGTGCGTCGTGTGCAGGTTTGGTTGTGAGACATGCCGCCGCCTCTGTTGTTGGTAAACATATTCGTTGGCGAGAGTATTAATAGCGGGAGAGTGAGAGATAGAAGAAGAAAGAGAGACGAAGGTGAAGAAGGAAAACAGAACTACGTCTAGGTGTACAAGTGTTTGATGGGTTGAGTCGGTCAAAAGGGCCAGAACAGTAGGTTTAAATGGGAATTGAAGATGACAAAAGAAAATGGAAAATAAGGGGAAGAGGAGGAAGAAAAAAAAACGAATGAACGAGTGAACGAGTGGGAGGGTGCTGTCCAAGTCGTTTTTTCTCTCTCTTTGTTTTTCTGGCGTCAATAGCGATGAGGTCGCATGGGGTAGAAAGACGAAGTAAAGCAAACGAAAATAAGATGCAAAGAAAGTCTGGAGGCAATGGGAATCAGGGTGAGAGGAAAACGAGAAGAAAGAGAGTACGCGAGGCCTTTGCTTATTCTTTGCGTGAGATGGACGATCAAGTGGAAAGATAGAAAAAAATGAAAAGAAAGATGAAATGAAGTCGCAAACGCAGGAATTGAGTGAGGGGATTATTTATGTGCTGCCTTTCGGTTTAAAAAAAGAAACAAAAATACGGGGCTTCGTGCAGGGTGCCTCCAGGATCCCAAAAAAAGAAGCGGACGGCAAAGAGAATCGAGAATGACTAGCAGCTGTGGATGGAAATGGACAGGATAAAGCTGTGTGTGTGATGGAAGCTCAAAAAGAAAGAGAATGTTCAGCAGAACGACGCCAGAGAGGTGAGCAGGAATCAGAACAATAACCCGAACCAGAAACCAGAAACCAGAAACCGGAAACAAAGTGGCACTGTAGGTATTCACGAACAGTTACTGTTCGTCTGTATGTTGTTCGATAAACCTGCTGTTTGTGTTCATGCAGCCAGAGCCTACAACAGAGACAAAGACGGAGGCGGGAGTCGGAAGGCGGAAACCGCCTTCATTTTCTGCTCTTTCTCCCAACAAAAGGAGCGCGCTTTTTGTAACCCGAAATATCATCACTGTGACTGGGCTGGGCACCAGGGTGCCAAGAGGGCGGTCAAACAGACATGAAGAAAACACACGTCATGCGACACAACAACACAATAACACAACCTCCCAGCCAGACATGGCCTATGCTCAAATGCTTTTGAAAAATGGTTGCCAGATCCCTTCTTTCTTTGTCTTCTTGGGGTATGTCACCTTCCCCCCCCTCTCTCTCTCTCTCTCTCTCGCTCTGTCTCTCTCTCGCTCTCTCACTCTCACCTTGAATCCCCATCCCCACCTCCTGACACTCGCTCCAGTCCCTGTGCCTGCGCGTCCTTAACCCTTCTCTTGCCCTTTTGTGTTTGGAGTGGATGGATACATGGAAAGGGGAAGAAAAAATGTCCGAGATCCGCCTCCTTCGTTGCGCCTCCTTTCGTTATCACCGAACAGGTCTAAAATGTCTAGGCGTATAGAAAGACATCATATCCCAGGGACGTGGAAATTGACGCCCTCTGGTCTGTGCGAAGAGTCGTAGTTTTTGCCGCGACAAAGTCATGTCATTCTTTCGTGCTTGGTTCATGTGGAGAAGATGTAGAAGCAAGGGTGCACAGATGACAGAGGCTATGCGTATTTTGGAGTTGAGACATGACTTGGCCTTGGCTCTTCTTACCCACAAGAGAGTTTTTTTTTTTTTTTTTTTTTTTTTATGCCAAGAGATTTGGCGTCTGCAAAAGGAAAGTCGACCACGTAATGCCAGTCACAGGGTTGTCGCTGCAGCTTTAAAAAAGACTTCTGTCGTCCCATTTCTTGTCAATCAACCACAACCATCACAACCAAACCAAAGAATCACATCACAGACCATGTCCGACAAGAAAGGCCAATACTCTCGTCTGCCAGGAGACGCCAACGACGAAGACCTCCAGCACAACAACCAGCCTCCACCATACACTCCGTCAACGGCCCCGTCCTCGCCTTATATCACACCTCACCAGATCCCATACGCCTCGTCCTCGGCCTCTGCGCCACCGATTTCCGGCCCATCGCAGGGCCACTCGTCTCTCTACCCTCCTCTGAACTATCCTCAGACCTTACAACACCAGATGCACCCTAACTACCAAGCAGCCTACAAGCCCGACACCGCAAAGCCTCCACCTCCACTGCCCTTCTCCCAGCCTACCAACACAGTGCCTTCGCCACAGATGGTGCTCGTTCGTCCTCCTTCCAGGATTGAGGACCTCCGTGCCAAACCCGGAGTCGTTGTTTGCCAGCACTGCCGTCACCTTGTCCTCACTGAGACCGTGCCAGAGAATGGTAAGTGTCTGAGTTAGTCTTTCGAAAAAGGCCTTTAGCATGCGATTTTATACTGCATTAATCATCTCTGCATGGATGACTGATCTTATCCCTTTCTTTTTCGTCTCTTAGGATCCTGCACATATCTTGGCATCCTTGGCCTCATTTTGGCTGGTGTAACCTCGTGTGGATGCTGTCTGCTGCCCCTGTGCTTGACCTCGTGCAAGGACATCATGCACTCCTGTCCAAATTGCCACGAAGATATTGGACTTTATAGTCGGATTAAGGAAAAGACCTTCCCTTCTCGCGTAGACCAGTAACTGCTTGCAAGACCGAAAATCCATCCCCTGTACACTAGTGTAGCCGAATTCCTTTCGCATTCAAATAAACAACCTCGATACCAGCTGAACTTCTACCTATCTCTAGGCGTGTCGCTCGTCTACGAAAAAAGCGTCCTATTTTTGACTCTTGCACTCTTCCTCCATCCTCCATCCAGGGTCCACCTTGCAGCACTTTGCTGGAAGGTGGGCTGTGATTGGCCAGTAAGCTCTGTGAGGGCACCCGTTTGGGAGATAATTGACGTGATTGGCTCTTGAGAATGTTCGCATGGGATGTTTTTCTCAAAGACCAGACAGAGCACTTTTTGCTTTGTCAAGTCTACAGAGGGACATTCACTCTGCTTACTTTCCAAGAGGAACAGACTCACAATGGTACAAGGACACGGCGTGCATAGGGAAATAGTCAAACCGCGAAGATAATGCATGACAACAGGGCCATAGTGCCGGTTGTAATCTTTTGCCATTTCGGGCGAGAAAGGGGGACACAAAAACATTGATCGTCTATCCGGTGTCGTGGACTATGAACGTGAGAGAAAACAAGACTTGAGACAAGACAAAGGTGTGAGTGTTCAAGTGAAGAAGAAAGAGAAGAATGGGGGTATGAGCAAAGTGTGGAGACAGTGGAAGGAGGGAGGGAGAGAGACGTATTTTGTTTTGTTTGAGAACTCGCGATACGCGAGGATGAGCCATGATGCCGTTCGGAAGATTTTCATTCGCCCAAATCTGGACAGTTGTGTATTCATTCCAACAAATGCACACAACACACACGTTGCCCACCTGCAGCGCTCATTTGTGGACAGTGGTCGCTTGATCCCTGACCTGCCAAGTTTTGCCAATAGCATACGCAGCATTCACCGTGGAAATAGTTACTTTGTCTCTGTGTGTGTGTGTGTGGAAAGAGCAACCAAGGGGAGGAAAGTGAGGTGAAAGTGTGCGGTGGAGTGGTTCTAGAGGTGTTATCGAAACGTCCAGCTGGCTTTTTGCTTTGTGCTTTTGATTCGCTTTGCTTCTTCGATCTGTTGGCCCCCATAAAAAGCACAAACGACGATTCACTTTCCTCCCTTTTCCTCGCCCATCACTCTTTCACACCTCGCTCCACCAACATCCCATTTTAAACCTCATATCATTTATACCTCTCACCACATTCACAGTTGTCCACCAAAGAAAACTAGTCGAATTTAACATTCTCAAGTCTGTTGGTGTCCGCTATTACACCGCATTTGTCAAAACAGGTAAATTGCACCAGACTCTGTGATCAAGTCTAAGTGGCAAAAAAGTTCAAAAACTCATCGCGATCCTTTTCTGGTCTCCATTCCTCATTCATCCTGAATCTACAGTTCTCATTCACCCACATTCAAGGCAGAAAACCATGTACCAGCCTAACGAGACTCCACTTTTCAGCCTCAAGACCGGCGATGAGCCCTTGGCACCAGGACACCCACACTCACAGGATCGCATTGAACCGCTGGCCGCTCCCCAAGGCCAGGGCCAGGAAGGCCAGCAGCAGCCAAGCCGTACACGAGGCTCGCTGACTCCCGGCGGCGGGTCCATCTCCAAGAGCGAACTCTCGTCCATGGCCTCTTCCATTGCCAACAAGCTGGATGAGTACCTCGATCGTACAACAAACGGAAACGGAGCTGCACGCAAGGATCGCGCAGGCTCCAATGACTCCACTTCTGCCAACGGACTCTCGCCAAGCTTTGGTGCACAAAAGACAAACGATCACCTCGACCCCAATAGCGAGATCGATCACAGTCATGGCCAAGTTGACGAGGATTTTGTTCTGGCCAATAATCTTGCTGCCATTTCTCTGGCCACCCAAAAGATCACAGAGAACATTTTCACGGAGCCTAAGCTTAAAAAGTCCGCGCCACCACAAGGCCATCAGGTCAGCCCGGAGCACTTTGAGCCTGAGAAGCACTTTTATCCTCGAGTCCTCAACGCCCAGATCCACCCCATGGTCGGCTACTTTTTTTCCCTTGGAAACGAGCGGATCGTTGCGAGATACATACACTTAAACCCACAGGTCAACGAAGAGGTCTTGCGCAAGTGCCTCGAGTACCGTCCCAAGCACTTTCAGTGGGCTGGTACGCCTTATTTTTATCGCCTGTGTGTGCGCCATGTTTCCACATTGGAATAAGAGTCGAATTTTGGTCGATTGACTTCTTTGTTATATTTCTTTGTTTCCTCTGCATGCTAGGCTCAGACTTGTTCAATGTCACCACTGCCTCAGGCCACCGTCAGATGATTATTGTTGAAACCAACTCGTGCCCATCCGGACAAAAGTCGATGCCTCTGCTCTCCGAGTCTGATGTATGCACAACAACTTTTATTTTTATTTTTATTTTGTCGTCCACTTAGGAATTTGATGGACTTGTTGGTGCAGTTTTGATTCCTGAATACTAAGTAATTTTAATCCATGGTTTGAACAATAGGAACATGGAGGCTACCGCCTTGTTCTGGAGTCTGCTTTCAAGGACATGATTGACACTGCTGATCGGGCAATGGGTGGCCTGGCTGTCGTGTACGACAAGAATCTGATGGAAGCCAGTGGATATGCCGCCACCTTGGCAGAGGTCATGAAGGAGAAAGTCTGGTTAGTCGAATATTATGAACATGACCAGGACCCTCCAGTCAAGTGGATCGACCGCGTCATGTACATTCGCGACGAGAAGAAAGGTATGGCAGCATACTCGCATCGATTAGACGAACTACGTCAGTTTGCGTAATACTCACATTTCTGTCACACCTTGCCTCCCCTTTTATCTATGATTGTAGAATGGCACTCTATCCGAGCTTGCTTCAGATACGTCACACAAAAACCATGGAATCGCTTCCCTTTGTTCACACGTACAGTCGTGATGAACCAGACAGTCGCCTGTCTTGCTGGAGGTCGCAACAAGATGATGGCCGCCAAAGCCTACGAGTTCTACAACGCAGAGCTGGCTGATTCTGGTCTTCATGTCCGAATCCCCGAGACCATTAATAATGTCACCAAGAATGAGATTCCGCTGTGGCTCGACAGCATGGGCGGGCATGCTGTCGTCAAAGTTCCCTACTCCAACGCTGGTAAGACTTTGTTCTCCCTCCTTGCTCGTTCTTCTTTATTCACGACAACCTGGTTCTAATTCTCGTACATATTTTCCGGCTTCAGGTCAAGGCGTGTATACCATTACAAATAAGCAAGAGCTACAAGAATTCATGGACACACCACAGCACTACGACAAGTACATTGTACAGTCCTTGGTTGGCAACGCCTCCTGGTCGTCCATTACCCGCCACGGAAAATTCTACCACGTCGGCACTATCCCAAACAAGAAGAACAACACGTTTGTTAACGATCTCCGCATGATGGTCGCCGGTAACAAGGACGGCTTCCGCCCCATCTGCATCTATGCCCGCCGTGCTCGCAAGCCCCTGATCAGGAACTTGGCCGACGACCCTTCTACCACATCTTGGGAGATGCTCGGCACCAACCTGTCTGTCAAGTTGCCCACAGGCGAATGGAGCACAGAGGCTGCACGGTTACTGCTCATGGACCGCAAAGACTTCAACCAGCTCGGACTCGGAGTCGACGACATGATCGACGCATACATTCAAACTGTTCTCTCCGTCATTGCGATTGATAAGATGTGCCAGCGCCTTGTGAAGGACAGCGCCGACGGCTCCGGACAGCCAACTTTTGATATAAACCTATTTGAGGCGCTCAATCCAGACCCAGCCCTCTTGCAGGAAATTATGCTGTAGGAGCGCTGCTGTGCAACGAACGAACAAAAAAAAACTTGTAAAATAAATTTCCATCGTTTTTGGCTTCGCCTCTTTCAAATTTTTGCCACCAACTGAGCGGAGGCTGCGCCACTGTGACTCTGTTTGTTGTTGCCTGTCCACTCTCTTTCGGTGCCTACCTCCTCGTTGCCCATTCCTCCATCAACGACAACTCAACGAACCGAGTTCATTCTATGCTAGGATTGCAAGGACTTGGACAGATCAAGGCATTGTCTCTGTCATTAACAAGAACTCATTTACGCATGATGTCCACTGCTTACATGGCCTCAGACAACATCCTCGCCGCAGCTACAGCTAGCATGTCCATCCATTCGACTTCGCCCAAAACTGTTGAATCCAACATCAGCCCTCCAGACCACCCCTCTGGTACTCACAGCAGCTTGACCAAAACTGCCTCTGGGCGGCCAGTAGTACCAAGAAGGATTGTCAATCCAATCTCAGTGGCACCCATGGTCGATGTTACCACCTCGGTATGGCAAACAGAAAGTGTGATTCTTCTCAGTTTTCCTTGGGTTACTTAATCTATGCAGTCATCTAACCAGGGTCGACATTCTCCACCAATAGCACTTTCTCCACCTTTGCAGAATCATCTCGCCCAACTATACCCTCTATACCGAGATGATTCACTGCAATGCCCTGATTTACCACCCCGATGATCTGTACAACTTTTTCGGCGAACCTTGGGAAGGCAAAGTTGTTCAGCTCGGCGGATCGGACCCAGAGGCCATGGCGAAGGCAGCAAAACTAGTTCAAAATAACGGATACAAGGAAGTCAATGTCAATGGTATTTGTATCTTCCATGTTGAAAATCCGTGATATCCAAAGCAGCACGACATTCGTCGAGGCGAAAGCTGACCACTCCATCTCAACTTTTAGTGGGATGCCCTAGTCCTCGAGTTCAAAAAGGTGCCTTTGGAGCAGTGCTGATGAAGACACCATCGAGCGTCGTTGATATAATTCAGGAGATGGTCAAGGTTGGGGTCACTATCCCCATCACTGTAAAATGCCGCATTGGAGTCGACAACTTGGATTCGTACGAGTATCTTTACGACTTTGTAAGTTTGCGATTGCACTGATTCATTGCAACCCGGACACTTGCTTCGAACTCCAGTAGTCACTGATTCATATTTCTCATACTTTGCTTCTGTCTCCTGTTAGATCAAACTGGTTTCAACAACGACGCCTGTTACTCACTTTGTTGTCCATGCCAGAAAGTGTTGGCTCAAAGGTCTTTCACCAAAACAGAACCGGAGTGTCCCCCCACTGAAATATGAAGTTGTTCACCTGGTATGTGACGACGCATACACTTACTCAATGTCATGCACTGTCTAGCCATGGTATACTGACTCACATGTCTCTTGCTACGTTCCTCTAGCTCGCTAAGGACTTCCCACACTTGACCATCACTATCAATGGAGGCTTTAACACAACAGAGCAGATCAAGGAGCAGCTCGAATTAGTTGATGGTATCATGATTGGACGAGAAGTGATGGACAACCCTATGTTCCTGGCCAAAGTTGATGCTGGTGAGTGTCAAGGAAATGGATCGAGGATTACCATTCTAAAGCTCTTCCAACTAACAGGCTCTATTTCATTATGTTCTCTTTCATATAGGATATTACAACATCCCTGCGGAGAAAATCAAGTCGACCGAAGAAGTCATCGAAGAGTTCTTGGGTATGCGTTGGACCAGAATAGGCGTGCTACATGTGCTCTACAAGGATCTCATCTAACTTCTTATGCATTTGTATTAGAATACGTGCTCACGGAGCATGAGCGAGGAACCCCTAACTCCAACGCAGTAGTCATGGCTCCCATGAAAATGCTCTATGGAGGACGTCGTGGTAAAGAGTACCGGAGACGACTGGCCCGCGCCATCAGCCCACGGACCAAGTCTCTGCCCGACATTGTCCGTGACGTGCGGCTCATGATGCAGGAAATGGATTATGGCGGAGTCACCACTGCATCTGAAGCAGAGGACAATGGCGACTCGGACTCGGACTCCGAGGCGGTCTCTCATTCTGTATCCGGTTGTGTTTGAGGCCGGTACTAAGACCCCTGTTTATTTCATCCTTCATGTATTTTTATCCTTAGACCGTATTTATCATACAAATAGTGTAATATACCACTGCGATGGCTGATCTCTCTAATCTTCGTCTATGATGATAGTCTTTTGCTTTCACTCACGAGTTCGAGATTCGCTACTAATTCAGTTCTCGTCCTCCAAAGTCTCTCCTGGGTCCTGCGACGTGGGTATTGCGCGGCTTCTCACTGATATACACAAACCCATCCAGTTCTTTGACATCATAAGTATCGACCACAAATCGCGTCGAATCAGATTGACCCGAAATCGCATCGAACGTCCTATCAAACAGTAAACAGGTTGGTTACTGTCAGCGCTACCCTTTTGAATTGTTATAATTGGATGGACGTTGATATGACTTGTCATCCTACCATCCATGCAAGGAACATGTTACACCAGCGCCCCAAACGATGCCCATATCCTCGATATCAGTCATGGAACCTCTCGACAACGCGGACCCTTGATGAGGGCAAATCTAAATAGAGACAACATATGAGTCCCTTCATCCGCGAAGACAGCAAGCAGTAACTCTTTCAGATAGAGAAAAGATGGGGGGCTCCTTACATTCAAGAAAGCATACCATTTGCTGTGAAAGAAACTGACAGCAACTCGCTTCGTAGGTGGATACCGTCCAGCGGGCTGAGGGATCTCGATGACTTTGATCAGATGTGCGTCCTTTTCTTCGCCCTTGACGCTACAGTCTCCAATCACAGGACAGGCGGTCGTTGATGCTAGATCGCTCTCGGAGTTTGTGTGACTTTCATCGTTGGGCGGCCCCGCAGCTTGCGATAGCGATGGTGTCAATGGCATAAAGTCGGACACTTTGCCAGCGAGGACATAGCCTGCAGGAGTCGCTGGGACTCCAGGGTCTATTGTCATTTAGGAAAGGAGTACTTGAATGTGGAATGTGAGAGTGAGAAAGAAGGAATGAGTCTTCAGGAAGTGGAAGAAGGCCCTAAAAAAAAAAAAAAAAAAAAAAATGACTAAGTTGACGCGATAATCTTTGGTCTGAGCGGGTTTTTTGTCCCTTTCTTTTTTTGATCTCTCCCCAGCTTGACACCATTACGACGACAAGGTCCGCGACAGATCTATCCCAATCTAACGTCCCGCCTCCACAACAAGCCACTTTATCCTCAGCTTCAAAAGAAACTACCTCATCGACAACCACCAACTCTACAAACCACAAGAGCAAGTCAAAAAAGTCCCAGCCCATCCAAATGAAGTTGGAGAGCTAAGACGATGCTGCCTTCACACGAAACATGTTCCGCGGCCTGCAAGGAATCTTCAAGAATCCCGACAATCTTATGCACCATTTTACTGTCACCCTCGAAGCTGTAGCTCATGCAAACTCCTCACCTTTCGAACCGGATGGCGAAAACCACTAGATCAATCTCGCCAACACCCTGAAAGCCAATAATGATGTCCTCAACAATCTCAAGCCCTGCGCTCTGGTCCGCACCGTGGTGGCTAAGATGGCACATATTCAAGACTCACCTGGGCACTTGAGCAAGCGCGTGAGAGACTGGGTCACGGCAGGAAACCTGCCAATGAGACCGAGCGTGTCGACGAACTGCTGTGAACCTTGCTCTTGCTCAGGACGCGACAGGGCAAGCGGAAGAGTGCCACCACCCCGAGATCGAACTCGGTCCCGGCAGTATCATTACAAACATCGGTGGCTCACCCGACAAACGACGTGGCGGCACAGACCGCTGCATCACAAACCCCGGTAACACCCTCGACAAATAGAGTGGCGGCACAGAATGCAGCATCACAAACACCAGTGACTAGTCTGACAAACGAAGTAGCTGCACAAAACGTTGCTTCGCACGAGAATGCGGCATCTAGAGTAAATGAGGCTAGTCCTACAGGAGACGACTGTCAATCAGAGTCATGTGATTATGAGCAACAAGAAACGGAATTGGGGGGAGAGGAACAGGATCCACAGAGACCAACGATGACATCCAAGACAGGGGCGGCTATCGAGAGTAAAGTCGTGGACCACCAGGACAGGAAACGCCGTCACGAGGAAACTTTCAGGTCCCACACGGCGCCGAGATGTCTGCCAAGGACGGAGAAGTTCTTGAGGATCGAGCCGCATTGCTTCAGGAACAACTCAGGGAAATACATGGAGTGAAGAGAAAAGGAAGCTCAGCTGCAAGAAGCATCGCAACAACCAAAGTCACATCAAAACACACAACCTACATGGTCACCACAGGGAAACCAGCAAAATACCCGACCACTCGCTCCTCCACCATTCTCTCCGGTACCACTACCACAGCTCCGACAAGCTGGAGAGATCAGACTGTATCAAGGATATGAACAACGATCGCTGGGTCCTCACCTCTCATCTCTCACTGGCGCTTTCGTCTTTGGCCCATCGAGGTACGTGCTCGAACAAGAAGCGTCAAGTGCTTCCTCTACGAATGGGGCCAGAAAACGCGATGCTTCCGCTTTTTTGCCGACATCATTTCTTCCGCCAAAGTCGCATTTATTCACGGTGGCTACAATACCTACCAGAATATCCCAGTCATCCCCGCAACCACCGGTAACACTTGCAGAGAAAATGATGGCGTTATTGTTGTCAATGACAGAGAGCCACCAATTAAGCGCACTCGATGGCCATTAAGTCTCGGGGAACCATGGTTTTTTTTCAGCCAAGGATAGAATGCACACCGGTTCAAATCCAGCTGCTTTAGCATCGACATCTAAACCTATCAGCTATCTCTATCCACAACCAATCGCCCCTCCGAACGAACCTATCATAAACACATATGCGCCTGAGGTGACACTGGGACCCGACTGGCTGTTAGAGGGCCACGTTCGACATTCGCAAGAGAACCTTGACAATTTCCTTCAATATGTGGCAGACCAAGGCGCCCTCAAGTCTCAAACATGTCACGGGATGTTTCGTACCTCAAGCGTAGCATGGACGAAATGGCGATTGACTTTACGGCCTTGCGCAACAAACACCATGATAGTGCAGTCGATGAATATGTTGGTGGAGGAGAACCGGAGGTTTCGCGAGACTGTCAAGGAATTGATTAGCAGGCTTAAAAGCTCGAAATGAAGAAAAATACAAAAATATCATTCACTTTCACACCTTTTGTTTCTATTGTAGTGATCGTCGATGACTGATTCTTATGTTTTTTTTTTTTTTTTGGAGCCATGACATCAAGCGTACAAAAATGTGCTTTCTCTCTCTTTCGTACACCTCGCACTTCACACCCTACACCTTTTCCCCCCAACCGTTTTCAAACGTACGAACACCTTTGCATCGAAGTTTCTCCCATTCACCATCCACATACAACCGTAGCCAACAGAAAAATATCATTTCACCGCTGACTTACATCATCGCCTTTTCTGTCTGCCATGTCACACTAGTATGTACGCTGTGCCAAGACCATTCGAAAAGGCGGGCAAGACCAAGTCCCAGATCAAGAACGCCAAGCGGCGCATGAATCACAAGAAGAAAAAGATGCACACCGGCGCTGATGACAACGACATCCGTGTGAGCAGCAAGGCCAACAAGCCTGGTGTCATCAAGCAGGAACAATCCGGCGCCGACTGTAGCAAAACCGCTACCACCAGTGACAAGGACGGAAGCGGAGAGCAGTTCGGCACCCAGCGTCACCTCAAGAGAAAGGCTACCCAGTTGCATGTCGCCTCCGCCGACGATGATGTTGACGATGACAATGACGATGACGGTGACGATGACGTCCGTTCCAAGACTGATGATTACGGTATCACTCAGAACAAGTCTGTGATCAAGGATGATTATGGTGTCGAGAACAAGCCTATCAAGAAAAGGTTTGCTGCCGAGAGCGAGCCATCCGTCAAGGACGAGCCTAGCACGGACGATGACAATGTTGAGACGGAGCCATTCACTGTGAACGAGTTCAGCACTGAGGACGAGAATGTTGAGATTAAGGACGCCTCCAAGGACGCGTCCAGCGCTGAGGACGAGAATATCGAGATGGAGCCTGCCTTCAAGGACGCGCCCAGCACTGAGGACGAGTCTGGCACCGACAACGAGGCCACAGCCGAGAAAGAGCCTGCCCTCGAGCCTGACGCTTGGACCCGCAAAGTCGAAGGAGATTTGATGACGGCCATTTTCAGTGATACATCCAGTGACACCTCTACCAGCGATCACAGTGAACTGCTCAAGACTGCCGGAAACTGCAAGACCGGGTCTGTCTCGTCTTTTTCTTCTGGCCAGGCTCGGAACCTCCGCAAGCTCGAGCAGGCCCTCCTGATCGCTCTGAAGCAGGCCGCGCGAACGGTGGACCGCCTAGACGAGACGCGGAAACAGGTGGTGCGTGCCCAGGACGAGCTTGAAAACACCCTCGACGACCTGGCTTTTGCTCGCGGGGAGCTAAAGGGCACCAAGAGCCTACTGGAGCGGGCCCAGATCCAGTTCGAGTTGGCGCAGTCGCAGCTCACGGAGACGGTGATACAGCTGAACGGGGCCAATGAGGAGCTTGCCCTCTCGCAGGACACGATGCGCAAGATGGAGGGTAGGCTCAAGGAGCTGAGTGATCAGCTGGTCCTGGCCCAGATGCACGTGTGAAATGCAAGGGTGAAAACAAAGCGCGTCCAAACACGGCTATGTTGTTTTTCTTTGAGTTGCCCATCATCCTTTCTATGCAAAGCGCAGCTTGTGATTATTTTTTTTTTTTTTTTTTTTTTTTTTTTTGGGGGGGGTGATAGTTTCAAGGCCTATCAACATTGCAAAACGCAGTAAACGTCAAGTCGCAGGCAAATAATACAGATCTTTTTATTATCGCGACTACAAAGACAGGAGAGGAGAGGAGGGTATAAGGAATAAATATTAAGGCGAGGTCTAGGTTGCTGTATCGATGAAGAAATAAGAGAGTAAAACGAAGACGGATCTAGAAAGTAATTAAAGGAGTGCTCTGTTTCAGGGCGACATGGCTGCGCCCATACTGCCGCGTCGCATGTTCTCTGAACTACCACGGCTGACAATCTGTTGATCAGCTTCAGACACGTTGTGGCGCCCAAGGACCAGACTGCTGGTGCTCGAGCTGTGTTGCTGCTGTTGAAAGACCATGTTGGGGCTGGCGCTTCGGGCCGAGCCCAGGCCAGTTGGCTGTGGTGGAAGGAGCCCGGTGGTCTGGATATTTGGCCGATGGCGACCACCGCCTCCAGTGCCTGAAGATCCTCCGCTCAAATAACCACCCCCCTCGTTGGCAGATTCATTATCATCCAAGGATGTCATGGCACCTCCACCAGTCTCAAAATTGATCCCCGATAACAATCCAGTCGATCGCTGCTTGTAGGATCCATGGACTCGATGAGAGCTAGTTGAAAAGGGTACAGCGCTGGCTGATCGGATAGGTGTTTGCGAGTACTGTTGAACATTAGTCTGAACTTGCTGCTGATATTGCTGAGAAGCAGAGTATCCGGAGGATGGTGGTGGTTGATGCCGAGAATGGCGCTGTTGTTGAATCAAAAACCCATCTCCTTCGTCGTCCCCATCTCCTTCTCCGCTCCATTCTTCACGCTCGTCAGCAGAGGTCGCAAACCCTGATCCAGCTCCAGATCCAAATCCTCCAGCGCTGCTTTGATGGTGGCCATGAGGTCCAAGTCCCAAGTTGACTGTCGAGGATGGTGCGGATGCGGGTCCATCCTGGTACTGCTGCTTGTATCGAGCGAGAGGTGTCAACATTGGACTCTGGCCACCGACTGAAGAATTGAAGCTCCGGGAAGTTGTGAGAAGTGAAGGCATCGGTGCATCATCCATATCTTCTTCGGCGATCCAGCCCTGTTTCCATGTTGTGGCAGAGGGGTCGGCAGAGTTAATGTTTGAGGACACGGGTGTGCTGGCATTCGAGCTGGCGCCTGAGTTGCCAGCCCATAGTCCACTAAGATTCGTAGTCGATCCACTGCGAGCCGTCAATTCTACAGAGTTCTTGGGTGCTTTCTGCAACAGTGCTGTGTTCACGACACATCCATCTGTAGGGAAGCCACGACCATCCTTGAATAATGACTGAGAGTCGCCCGAGAATCGCTTTTTGTTGATCCGGAAGAACTTTGGCGAAGTTTTGGGTGGTCTTGACTGAGAAAGGCTAGAGTGAGATCGATGGTATCCACCGTCGAATCCTGGAGGGGCACCACTTCCCTCAGGAATGGCACTTAGCCCTGACGATCCAAATGAGCCAGCGGGGGTTCCCCCATGATGTCCTCCGACAGCAGTCATGGGCATTGTGGCCGAGTTGCCATCAAAGCCATTGATGGTGATGGACTCGATCATTTCTTCTGTTCTTCCGCCGACGTCAAAGTTGTTGGGTTCAGGCCAGATGCGGCTTGTGACAGACCACCAGACGGAGCGAGAGTGATGAACAACAGAGAGATACAGCTCCCTAAGGCTTGCCTGAGGATTGAAGCTGCGACTATAAGATCCCATCGCGCCACCAACGCCTGACTCCAGGGAACTGTAGTCTGTACTCGAGGATCCTGACCGCCGAAAACGACCAAAGAACCCGCCCCCTGTGCCGCTTCCGGGGCCACTGAGCGACCAACGCCGCACAAATGACGCAGATTTGAAATACCGAGATCGGTAGCCGAGAAAGATGGCCAGACTGAAAATAACAATCGCCAAAAGCATATAGTGATTGTAGCTGTCGAGCATGCGTTCAGAGTAAGAGTCCTCATGGGGTGGGCGCAAGTCAGCTGGAGGGAGAATGGTGTGTGGTGAACTGTGTCTACCATCTGTGGTTTCTGCTGGTCCCAGCGATCCACTTGAGATCAATAGCATGGCGCCTAATGTCCAGGTCACCTGGATGTCCTTAATGGCATTGATGCTCCGAAAGGGTGGCCTCCAGTTCTTGTTCTTGATTGACTCTTCTGCCTTTTCCAGAACCTCGCTGGATTGCTCCTCGGATCCAACAGAGCCCTTTTCGCCGTATCGGGGCAGGCCAAATCCTCCATGCAGGACGTTAGAGAGCCACGCCGACTTGAAACACTGCATCTCGAGTCGATCCTGCGACTGACCTTGATATTGTGGTCTGTCCTTGATGTCGTCCCATTCTGAATTGCAAAACTCGGCCGATTTACGCTCAAATGCAGCATAGTCATAGGCTCCTCCCAAACCAAGAATGTCGTGTGAAGAGTACCAATACTCCGAGACTCCGATAAACGTGTTGACGTTAAAGTCAATGGGCGGGGTATGGACTCCGTTAAATAGACAGGGCTCGTCAAGACATTCAACATCCTTGTTCAGCAGCTTTTCGACACGTGCAAGACAATCTGTAAACGACCCCGATCCAGTAAGCGGAACATGGGGCATGGTGTGGGTCTCGCTCAGTTTGAGGTTTTTAGGCAGGCAGGGGTCCTTAATCTGGATTTGGACGTCAGGATTTTCTGCCTCAAGGACCTCTTTGTTACTCGAAAGCAAAAACTCTTTGACATAGCGACGACGAGCCATGTTGGATCCGTAGCCAAGGAAGGTAGTGACGAAGACGTGGTATTCGAGTGCTTGATTGTCAAGTGTCTTGAGGTTAACAGTCATGAGATCATTGGCGTGCTCGGCGGATGCTTTGGGCGAAGGCTCAAATGCGATTTGTGTGCTGGCACCGCCCATGTCAAGAAATCCGAGAGTGTGGCGATGAGTGGTCGACGAGTCCTCACTGGACCCTGAATCGGAAAGATGATCCTCCAGGTGCTCTGGCGATGATTCTGTTACAGACTCGGAGTCGTCGTTGTAGCCGGCTCCTGGTGCGGGTTGGATCATCTTGACGCCTCCATTATCGAAGCCACCCATGAGGTAGTTGATAGCGACCCAACCGTAGATGCCTTCCTCCTGGCCAGTGATGTTCTTGATGTGATCCTTGCATTCACCGACCATAAAGTTGTAATTTTCCTTGATGTATGAGCACGAGTTGGAGAGGATCTGTTGTCGGATGTCGTCCTGAACGAGGCGAAGACCAGCGGTGGCAAGGAGATAGATAGGCGTTGAGGGGATCTCGGATGGAGGGATGATCTTGGTTGCATGGTCCAGTAATGACTCCAAGTGCTCACCAACATCCTCGGGTCTATCCTTGAATTCGGCAATGCCTTTTGAATAGGAATGGACGAAGGATTAGAACTGTTGTGCTTGAATCAAGATGACATTGATTCGTCATTCCATAGTATGGTTTGTTTCTCTGTACCTGGCTCGGTCTTTTTTGTCCATTCACCAGAATGTTCAGTGCCAGACTCGACGCCAGGTTCGATGGTTGGGAGGACACCGATGTAGTCGCGCTGCGGGGTGGATTGGTGGATGTGGTCCTTGTTGATCCAGGAGTAGATGTGGATCCTTGAGCCAGATGAACCAGCGTCAATCACGATGCCAAACTTTCTGTGTTTGAGCCATTCCTCGCTGTGAGGCCGGTCCATGATGTGTATTAGATTGAATGAGAGGGAGCAGGTGGTCTAATATATGATGAGATGCGACGATGGCGAGATGTAGGGATGGGGAAGAGTGTATCCGGCGAGCAACCTACAATAGTTTTAATGATGCTGCATTTGAGGAGGAAGACGAAAGGGGAAAAGAGAGGAGAGAGAGGGGAGGAGAGGAGGAGTTTGTTGTGTGTGTGAGGGATGGATTGGATATGTACGATATCTTTTCCATCGACAGACACAGACACAGACACAGACAGAGACACGGGCACACAGGAACGGCAAGTCCAACCAACAGCCACAGCCCACATCAACACCACTCCGCTCTATTTTTGGTGGCAAAAATGTGGGCCCTTTTGCCCTCCTCCCCTGAAAGGTATAGTGCAATTTGGAACACATTTGGCCCCAATTTATTGCAATGACTACCTCGTAGACTAATCGTCGCCCTGGTGATAAGAAACCTTCCGCATCTCTCCCAGTACCCTGCGGGCAAGGGTCAGCTCCTTCTCCAGCTTCAGGATCTCGACCTGCTGGCCCATCTCTTTGATCTTGAACTCGTGCGCGTTCATGTTCTGATAGTCCACAGCACCTTCGCGCTTCTTCAGCTCACGGTCCATAATCGCCTTCACTGCCCGAACAAGTGCTCGGCTGGCCTCGGTCACTGCCTTCGAGGCCCTCTCCAGGTTATCCTGTGCTTTGGACATAAAGTTGGCCTTGACACGGGATGCTGCCACCAGCTGTGCCGTCGCCGCCGCTACCTCGTTCGAGGCCACCAAAAGCTGCTCCATCGAATGGGTCTTTGAAATCACTCCATCGGCAGTTTCTACCAACAGAGTTGTGGCCATAGCCACAGCTTTGGCGGCAGAGATCAAACCCTCGGTCCAGCGGTTGTTCTTCTTGTAAAAGGCTGCATTCGTCGAGTTGCCTCGACCCTGAGCAACAACTTCCTGCTGAGAGATTGTGGCACACTTGATCAAGTGTCCAATGGCTTGCATCATGGCCATGGCGCTCTCTAAGATGGATGCGTTCACTTGGAGTTCGATCGCAGACAGGTCGTTGTTCTTGGGCTTGGCCATCAGTGCCTGGAGTCGAGCCGTTGCTTCCTCGATCGTCTTGGCAGCATTACCCATCTCCATCTCAACCATGTCTCCCAAGTCCAGCTTGGAGGGATCCAGCTGGTTCGACTTGGGAATCAGATGCTCTGCAGCTTTAGCCAGACGCTCCATGGCTGATTGGACACCCTCGTTCGACCGCTCAATGGTCTTGATACTGCCTTCAGGCGAGAGTCCTCCAAGCCGGGATGACATGACATTGGTAAAGAACTCTTGAGTGGCCACAGCAGAGGACTTGGCATGCCTAAAGATGTCCTCGGCATCTTGGTCGTTCTTTGCCAGGCGAGTGATGCCCTTGGCATTACCAAGAACATCGGAAATGGTCTGTGAAAGCGCCAGTGCTGACCGGATAGCATCCACCTGGTTGGTATCGCCGGAAGGACTCAAATACTGCAGCAGCGCCAGCTCGAATTCAGTGGAAGCTGTATGAGCCTTCTCGATCATAGACAAGGTAAACTCGGGTGTCGCATTCTGATTGCCAAGCTGGGTGGGCGACTCCAGGTCAAAGACGCTCTCCTCAACCTTGCTAATGCAAGTTTCCAGAATCGAATCTATGAATTATCAATTACACGTGAGGAGAATAATGGTGATCAGCCTTCAGTGAGTTGGAAAAAAAAAAGACCACATATGAGAACATGATCATTACCTAGGATCTTCTGCATCTTCGTCTTGTGTGCTCTCGTCATACTGTCGATGCGTGCCTGCAATGTTGACGATTGTTCGCTCTGACCATGTTGCAGACTGGCCAGCTCAGCAAGAGTCTCATCCAGTCCGCTCTCCAGAACAGCCTTCTCTTCTTCATTTTCAATTTGCATGCGCTCAATCTGTGCTCGCTGATCCTCAACTCGTCGCATAAGGTCGTCGATCTCACGTTGTCGGCGCTATCAATAGTCGTAAGGCGTAATATTTGTGTTAACGCCTATATTTACGAAAAGCAAGGTAGCATTATCCCATAAAATGACATAAAGAATTTTCTTACGTTGGCCAAATCTTCCAGATCCTGCTTCTCCTTGTTGAACTTGGCAACCATTGAACCGACTTCACTGCTCTTGGATCGGCCGAGGTCCTCGACGCGGCCGTTGGCCATTTCCAGGTCCCGCTTGAGGCGCGCAATTTCGTCATTCTGGGTGTTTTGCCATCGGAGAAGCTCGTTTTTGGCACGATCGCGTTCACGGACCATATCGGCCATCTGCAGGTTCTTATCTTTGATCTCCTTCTGCATCTTTTCAAACTTGTCCATTGCCTCCTGTGCAGAGTTGGCCTTGAGCTGGACGGTTTTGAACTTGCCCAAGAGATCCAAGTGCTCTTGGCGCAGTTGAGAGTACAGCTTCGCCAATGCCTCATATTTGGATTTCCAAATGTTGATTTGGTCTAAGATGTGACCAAAGTCCAATAAAAGCACAGTAGAATCAGCTTCGTTTTCTCCAAGATATCGAACGAGCGAACATACGAACATAGACTTCCACTTTAAAGTACCTTGTATGCTTCGAATCATCTCATCCTTAGAGGCAAGTTGTTGCTGAGCATTCATGTTGATGAGTTGCATCTCCTGCTCCAGACCTTTAACTCGCTATTGGCAAATAAAGGTAAAAAAAATTTAAGCAGCTCAGTCACCTCAGCAGCGCTAAACTTGCATACAAATACATATAACAAGACCTACTCTGTCGTATTGATCGATGAGCATCTGGTCTCGTTCATACTGTCCTCGAAGCGCCAAAACATCGCGCTCCAGTTCAGCTAGACGACCTTCAGCTTGTCTTTGAAGCTGCTCTCGACCAAGCTGTTCGCGCTGGAGATTCTCGCGCTCCATCTGAAGACGCCGTTGCTCATCAAACTCTTGCTGCAACCGCAGGGCCTCCATTTGCTGCTGTTGTTGCTCCAAATCTCGCTGCTGCTGCAGGCGCTGCTGCTCCAGTTCGTATTCGCGCTGTTTTCGCGCAATTTCTCGCTGTTGCTCTGCCCAATCAACATCAGGGGTGCGTGGTGTGCGAGGTGGAGTGTCCCGTGGCGTCTCCACAGGGGTGGCGGGTCGTCGCGTGGGCAAAAGTGGGGGAGAGTCGCCACCGATCAAGTTTGGTGGGTCCTGAGGCAACTTGGGGACTGAGATCAAACTAGTAAGGTACTTGAGGTTGGAGCACTCGTAATAGAACTTGATAAGGGCGTAGTGCTGCGCATTGTATCGCTGTCGGAGAAGGATAAGTCCCTCGGGGTCGTTTGTGCCTAATTAGAATTCGTTGTCAGTCGATCCATGTTGATCGCCAAGTATCATATACAACCTAGTCATCGATTCTAAAGACAAAACTCACGTCTATGCATGGCACGTAACATGCTGGTTGCAAACTTGTAAATGTTGTAGCTCTCTTGGACAAGAGGGACAAAAGCCGAAATTCTGCACTCGTTGTTGGACGCAGGGCGAAAATTGGCGAAGACGAGCTTCTGGAATTGGTCGATTTGGTCCTGAAGATTCATCAGGTCATTAATAGTCTCGTAACTAGAAACAGTATACGATGAGCAATGGAGTGTCAGCTACGTAGCCGCAGAAAAACTGTTGGAAAGACCTCTCAGTCAAACTGCCAATTTTTCGTACCCTTCGTTTGGATCATCGATTCCTTTCAAGGAAACGTATTCATTGTAGTCAAAATTGCCACTGAACTCTGGATGGTTGTTGTGATATCGCAACTTGGAGTGCAAAAACTCGACATAAGCCCGAATCAGCGTGGAGTATCCTATTGGTTTTCATTACAAGAAGATGCGACGTTAGATCAGTCTTACTCTCTCTCTCTCTCTCTCTCTCTCTCTCTCTCTCTGTCTGCACCTTAGCTGAGATAATCCGCCAAGGACCACCATACCTCTGCTGTCAAACTGTTGAGTCGAACGAGCGCACTGGTCCAACCAGTCGGTCTGCTTCTGTGCATCTTTCAAGGTCTATTAACGAGATATAGTTTCATAAACTGTCCGCTTAGCGAAAGGGGTCTTCTTTCAGTTATCCATCCAAGCAGTTACAGCTGAGCAAGAGATCCTCGCATACCACTGGATGTCCGTCACAGATGATCTTGTGCACACAGACAAGTGCCTTAAAGGTTTGGACCTCGTCTCCCAGCATAGGCTGCGAACGGAAACCCTGCCACACCGCCGCCGAGGAGCGAAAGTCGTGGGTGTAAACGATGCAGGCTATTAAACATGGCAAAAAGAATTACCCGTTGTGTGAGAATAAAACCTTTAGTGTACGAGTAGCAATCTCATTACAAGCATCATCCGATAGAGAAAAAAACGGGGTAAGAGTCGCCGGATATCTGGCAGTGAAGCATTTCATAGCGCTACCACAAGCACCAGAAGCCCAAAGATGCACAACACTACAGCGTCAGCCACTTTCTCATCCCATGGAACATACCTCGCACATGCTTCTGCTTGGGTGCAGTTTCCTCTGGGCTTGTCGCCTTTTTGATGTGGAGAACAAGATCCGCCTCAGCTTTGTCTCTGTTCAAAGGCCTGCTCATAGTACTTGTGAAGCAATTTGGGTGTAAATGAATCGGTGTTGCTCTTGCTCCCTGTTGACGAGAGTATCCTTAGTATCTATTGTCAAAGAGAGCCATGAATGCGAGAGAGCTTGAAATGAGTTACATGCATTATTTGCTAAGCGAAAGCATTCTCCTCTCAGAAATGAGTCAAAGACATGCCACGCAGAAAATAGTAGTACCTGTATGTGTTGCAGCTTCTTCACTAAAGACACTGTCTAATGATAGCGGCGGTAGTGGATGAATGTATTTGGGGAAAAAACTGAAGTTGAAGAGTACGAAAAAAAAGAAAAAACGGCGAGGTCAAGGGACCATGGGCAAACGTGCACGGATCGATCGCGGACTGCGTTTTGGGCTGTAGAGTGAGGTCGTTTCATGATGACGTCTGTCCTATCGTTCGCCTGGTCCCATCTTGAGAAGTTAGAATTATTTTCCGGATGTACGGATATGCCAGGATATGAATATCTGGCAATGGTACAAGAAACGGCAGATGATGCATATCTGTCTCTTACGCAGAGCCATTTTTTCTCAGAGTTCGTATGTTCATGTAGACTGCCTTTTTTTTCCTTTTTTCGAAAAATTTGAAATTTTGCTTTTCAGGCCCCATGGAGCAAAATCAAAATCAGTATGACTTGCATTTCCAGGAATAACAGTCACGCCTGAATTGTTGTATAAAAAGAACCGCACCTCGTGCAGAATTTGTTCCCCACCCGCTCTAGCTTTTTGGCTAAGATCAAGTGTAGTATCTGTTCTTATTATTCTAATCGAATAATACTGGGTCTACGGACCCAAATCGATTAATTTCATTTTTGAACTGCGCTGGGCTAGCTCTGGCTTGCCATCTGGCCCGGCACTGGTGTCCTCGGTCTCGCACTACCTCCGAGTTGTACGCCGAACCATCTTATTATCTCAAAAAAAAACTTTTAACAAACATACACTGTTCATTTGTGTGTTGTGACAACAACCGTCTTTCCTGTTTTTTATTCTCCAAGCATATGTTGCGCAGCACATTACATTGGGGGGGGGGGGGGTTCACACTATCGCCGAAAATATCCACATCCAACCACGTCGGGAGAGTTGCTCAACGTCTCAACCATTTGAATGACAGGGTAATGCTGCTCATTCAGATCGAGAGGATAGTCCAGCGAGACAGCTGGACCAGTCATTGGTGGCCCAGCTAATAGGCAAGGGTGGAACTTCAGTTCGTAGAGGAAGAGAGCTCTTGGATGCATTCCACAGGAGACACTACACTTGGGAGATCACCAATATCTTTTGATTGCTCAAACGCTTTTGAAAGATTCAAAGTAAACAAGGAGGTTGAACCGCATCTTGTCAAGTTGATGTACTAACCAGGCCCCGTCCCAAGGTCCCAAGTGGAGAATTAGAAGTGAATGAAGAGGCGAGTTGCTGCATGAGTGCTGCAGTCTTCGCATCGAAGTCTTTTTAGTCAAGAAGTAAGTTGGCAGAAGTTTAATTTTTTTGTGGCATAAGTATATGGATTGTCCGCGGAGGTCTTTTTAGACACTCGATCCCGGGTGGATGCCGAGACGATATAAGGTGCCCCCGCCAGGATGTGGCCCTCAATGAGGGAACTAATCACGCCCTGTTGATGCTCTCTTGCTAAACACTAGCACTGTAGGTGTTATGGACAAAACAGAAAGTGACTCTGTGCGAGCGTAGACATAAAGAACCCGCGCACACGCTTGCCAACTTGTGGGAAAATATTTATTGAGAGGCAGATTCAGAATCCAAGTCACTTTCGCGCTTGGCGAATGCGCCTGATTGCGTTATGGGGACTGGGAAGAGAAAATTCAAAATTAGGTTTGTCGCTGTGACGGGTATTGTTTTCGTCAGTGGCACCATGTTTGCTCCGAAGTGAAGTGCGCCTTCATGGCACCACAATTGCTTCTCGATGGTAACCTTGTCGTTTATTGGTGACAATGGATGGATAGTACTACAGCAAGATGAACTCATGTGCTCTTTTTCAAAGGGCTGGCATCTGGCGAACAACACGACCCTCGTTCTTGGCGTGCTTGACAATCTTCTCAAAGACAGCATCACCCTTCCAACGCTCGGGGACCTCCTTTTTTCCTGTGACCCAGTAGTAAATGTCCCAGTCGGGCTCGTCCAAGAACTTGTCGAAGCGTTTGCACTCGTCCAGGGTCATCTTGCCAAGGAACTCTTTGGCAAAGGTCGAGAGAAGCAGATCGGTCTCGAGGATGCCGCGCTTGCGGGACTGGTAGGTGAGGCGGGCGCGGATCGTCTGCAGGGACTCGTCGGGGTCGCGAGGGAGAGGGGGCAGGTTGGTGTATGGAGTCTGGAAGCCGTCAGGGTCGATGTTGTCCCGTGCATCGTCGTGGTCCATGACCCGTGGTGGTTTGGATGAGAAAAGAGCGCGGGGAGTGATCATGGTCATGGGTGCTGATCTCCTGAGCAGCATGGGCACTCTTGATCTGACGGCGAACATTTCGTAATGTGAGTATGCAAGTTGCTTTTTGTAGTTGTGGTGGTGGTGGTGGTGGTTGTCGGGGCGGTATGGAGGGCGGAATGTGTAGAAGTCGTGTTCCTGTTCTTGCGAGGGTGTCTCTGTCTGGAATGAGCGAATGATCTCTCTTTTCCGTGAATGTGCGTGCACCTTTTGTGACTTTCCTCCCTCGCTCCAATTTCGCTCTGACTCGCTCTTTTTTTTCGTTCGGTTGGTCTCTGATCTCACTCAAACCATGCCTCTTTCGCTCTGAGTCAGTGCCTTTTTTCTGATATTTGTATTCGCTTCGTTCGCTTTTCCTTTTTTTTCTATCCTTCATCCCACACTCCCACCCTCTCCTCCGCCATTCATCCCACCCCATATCCAAATCCATACCCATACCACCCATATTCCCACTACCCTGTCATCCTCCTTCTCCTCCTCTTCACTTCTCCCCGCTGCCAGCAACGAAACACTCACCTCCCAGAATGAGCCATCCTAACCCCCATATCCAAAAGGTCTCCATCCTGGGGTCAGAGACCATCATCCTGGGATTCCACATCTTCGACTACCTGCTCCGCGACACCCTCACCAACTTCAAGGCGTCCACCTACGTCGTTGTCACGGATACCAATCTCCAGAAGCTCTACCTCGACCGCTTCCTCGCCTCTTTCCATAAAATCAGCCAGGAACTCTCTTCAGGAACCCTGCCCCGTCTGCTCACCTACGTGATCCCTCCAGGCGAGGAGTCCAAGTCGAGAGCTGTCAAGGCCGAGATTGAAGACTACTTCCTGGCCCAAGGATGCACTCGCGATACTCTTGTCTTTGCCATGGGAGGTGGTGTCATTGGTGATCTCGTTGGATTCGTTGCTGCTACCTTCATGCGCGGTATCCCCTTTGTCCAGGTTCCTACAACCCTGCTCGCCATGGTCGACTCTTCCATTGGAGGCAAGACCGCCATCGACACACCCATGGCCAAGAACCCCATCGGAGCCTTCTGGCAGCCCAAGCGCATCTTCATCGATCTCGCTGTTCTCGAGACCCTGCCTGAGCGCGAGTTTGTCAATGGTATGGCTGAAGTGATCAAGACTGCCGCCATCTGGAACCACGATGACTTTGTCCTGCTTGAGAATGGTGCCGAGGCCATCCGCGATGCTGTTTTGAAGCCTGTCCGCAACGTCGAGTTCCAAGGTAAGAGATTCATCTCTCTCTCTCTCCCTTTCATCGTGCTTTGATGAAAAAATCGATGAGTCTTGCCTGAATATTTGTTTCGTGGGAATTAGAGTTTAGTCTTATCTCTTTTTTCTCTTTTGCTTCTCTCTCCGTCTGATCTGTGCGACTCACCCATTTTATTTTTCTCATTTCTCATTTTGATGATTGTGTGCAACTATCTTAGGCGCCACCCTTGAGTCTCGCACTGCCGCTCAGCAGTTGCTACTTCAGGTCGTCATGGCCTCTGTCGCCGTCAAGTCCTATGTCGTCACTCATGACGAGCGCGAGACTGGTATGCGTGGTCTGCTCAACTTTGGACACTCTATCGGTCACGCCATCGAGGGACTCGTCACGCCCAAGCTGCTCCACGGCGAGTGTGTCGCCATCGGTATGATCAAGGAGGCTGAGATTGCCCGCCATTGCGGCTACTTGTCCCAGGTTGCTGTCGGCCGCTTGACTCGCTGCATCCAGGCCTACGGCTTGCCTGTCACCATGGAAGACAAGTTTGTCAAGAACCACATTGGAAACCAGTATTGCTCCGTCGACGAGCTCATGCAAGTCCTCCGAGTCGACAAGAAGAACATGGGCAGTCAGAAGCGTATCGTTATGCTCTCGGGAATCGGTCAGACCCTTGAACAGAAGCCATCCAACATCTCGGACGATATCATTCGCAAAGTTCTCGCCGCCTCTACTGTTGTGCACCCTCGACCCATCAACCAACCCGCCGTCACTCTGTCACCACCTGGCTCAAAGTCGATCTCCAACAGAGCTTTGGTCTTGGCTGCACTCGGACAGGGAACTTGCCGCTTGACAGGATTGCTTCACTCTGACGACACCCAGGTCATGTTGACAGCCTTAACAAAGCTTGGCGCTGCTACTTTCGAGTGGGAGAACAACGGCGACACCCTAATTGTCCATGGCAACGGCGGCAAGATGCTCATCCCCGACTCGGAGCTGTACCTGGGCAACGCCGGCACTGCTGCTCGCTTCCTCACCACTGTCAGTGTTCTTGTCCCACCCTCCTCGATTCCTGGACAAAAGACCATCCTCACTGGAAATGCCAGAATGAAGCAGAGACCCATTGCACCTTTGGTCGACGCCCTGACTGCCAACGGCTCCGAGCTCAAGTACATGGAGGCTCAAGGCTGCCTTCCTCTCGAGGTCACTCCTTTCAGCCACGGTCTTGCTGGAGGTGAGATCCAGCTCGCTGCTTCCATCTCGTCCCAGTATGTGTCTTCGATCCTGCTCTGCGCTCCTTACGCCACCAAGGAGCCTGTCACTTTGGTTTTGACCGGTGGCCAGGTGATTTCGCAACCTTACATCGACATGACCATTGCCATGATGAAGTCCTTTGGCGTCGACGTCGAGGTCCTCCCCAACAACACCTACCGCATTCCTCAGGGACACTACGTCAACCCTGCCGCCTACTTGGTTGAAGCCGACGCTTCCTCAGCCACCTACCCCCTCGCCATCGCTGCCATCACAGGAACCACTTGCACGGTCCCAAACATTGGATCGGCTTCGCTGCAGGGAGATGCTGGGTTCGCTGTCAATGTCCTCCGCCCTATGGGATGCATTGTTGTCCAGACCGAGACCTCCACTACCGTCACTGGCCCTGCTATCGGCACCTTGAAGCCCTTGGCCCACATCGACATGGAGACCATGACCGACGCCTTCTTGACTGCCTCGGTCCTGGCCGCTGTGACACAACCTGCTACTCCCGGCGCCGAGAACATCACCAGGATTAGTGGTATTGCCAACCAGCGGGTCAAGGAATGCAACCGTATCGCCGCCATGATGCACGAGCTCGGCAAGTTTGGCGTCACCACCTCCGAGACCTCTGATGGCATCATTGTCCATGGCCATGACATTGCCTCGCTGTCTCCCCCCAAGGATGGTGTCAAGTGCTACGACGATCATCGTGTTGCCATGAGTTTCAGTGTGTTGGCTACTGTCGTTCCCGGTGGCACCATCATCCGCGAGAAGAAGTGTGTTGAAAAAACATGGCCAACCTGGTGGGACGATCTCGAGTCCAAGCTGGGAGTTCGTATCACGGATGCCGATCTTGGCGCCCCCTCGGACCATCACGATTATGAAGTCAAGTCAAGCTCTTCGAGAAAGTCTGTTAGCTCCAAGAGCGACGCTACCATTGTTGTGATCGGCATGCGTGGAGCAGGAAAGACATCCATGGGACGATTTGCCGCCAGGACATTGAAAAGACCCTTCGAGGACGTGGACCAGTACTTTGAGAAGACACTTTCAACGACCATTCCAGAGTTCATCAAGGAGCACGGTTGGTCAGTGTTCCGCGAGCAAGAGGCCAAGATGTTGACTGAGCTGTTGGCCAAGTACCCCACCAAGCATGTGATCTCCTGTGGAGGCGGTATTGTCGAGACGGCATCATCCAGGGAGGCTTTCAAGGAGTACATTGCGCAAGGAGGCGTTGTTCTTCATTTGGTCCGCAACATCAACGAGATCGAGACTTACCTGAACAGAGACACTACCCGCCCCATGTACGGCGAGAGCATGCGTGATGTCTGGGCCCGCCGCGAGGCCTGGTACCGCGAGTGCTGCAACTACGAATTTGTGGTCGCTGGTCAGCAACTGAAAGGAGTCGAAGCAGAGGATGCCAAGGAATGGACTTTGGTCGAATCGAACTTTGAGCGATTCTTGAAAGTGATTACTCGTGGAGGCAAGAACAAGCGTACCAGTCGGTCTCAGGTCGTTGCCAAGCCCACATTCTTCCTGTCTCTGACATTCCCAGATATCAGTCCGGCCTTGCCTCATTTGTCCAAGCTGACCCTCGGATCCGACGTGATTGAGCTTCGTGTGGATCTGCTTAAGTCTTCTGATGCATCTGGTGTCTTCCGCGATCATGTTGCACAGCAGGTCTCGCTCCTTCGTCGTCATTCGGATCTGCCCATTCTTTACACTGTTCGCTCTGTCTCTCAAGGTGGTCAGTGGCCCGACAAGGACATCGACGGCATGGTCTCGCTGCTCAAGGATGGCCTCGAGTGGGGCGTCGAGTATCTGGACGTGGAGATCGGACTCCCCCGTAACCGCATCGACGAGATCATGGCTTCAAAGGGTAACACTTTAATTGTGGCGTCGTGGCACGATTGCAAAGGCACCGTCCGCTGGAACTCGGACGCCATGGAGACTCAGTACAAGCTCGCCCACTCGATCTCGCCCGATGTCATCAAGCTGATTGGAACCGCGACCTCCATGAAGGACAACTTTGACTGCTCCGAGTTTGCGACCAAGCACACTTCTAAGGCTGACGATCTGCCTCTGATCGCCATGAACATGGGTGCCCAGGGGCAGCTTTCGCGCGTGCTGAACAACTACCTGACGCCCGTAACCCACAAGTTGTTGCCTGTGAAGGCAGCTCCTGGCCAGCTCACTGCCCGCGACATTCTCATTGCCCGCAACGCCGTCGGTCTCTTGCCCTCCAAGCAGTTCTACATCTTTGGCACGCCGATCCGCCAGTCGCTCTCGCCTCTGATGCACAACACCTCGTTTCAGTCGCTGGGCTTGCCTTACACCTACGGCTTGCACGAGACCGAGACCGTGGACGAGTCTGTGGTGGCCAAGATGCGATCCAAGGACTTTGGCGGTGCTAGCGTCACCATCCCCCACAAGCTCGATATCATTTCCAAGCTGGATGAGATCACGGAGGAGGCCAAGGCGATCGGCGCTGTCAACACTGTTGTTCCAATCGAGCAGGAGGGTAAGACCATCCTTGTTGGTGACAACACGGACTGGCTCGGCATCTACTACCAGATCGAGCACAACCTGAGCTCTACCTCGGTGGCCCAGCCTCAGAAGATGAGGGGCTTGGTCATTGGTGCCGGTGGAACCTCCCGCGCCGCTCTTTACGCTCTGCACCGCCTTGGCGTTGAAGACATCTCGATCTTCAACCGCACCGTGGTCAAGGCCCAGGCCGTGGCTGACAGCTTCAAGGACCTGTTCGCTGTCAAGGTCTTGAGCTCCAGCAAGCTCTTGAAGGGCGCTTCGTCCGGTTTCGATCTGGTGGTGTCGACTGTCCCTGGCACTATCGAGTCTGCTTCCTTGTTCGACGAGTCAGTCTTTGGCTCTGGCAAGAAGGGCGTTGCTGTTGAATTGGCCTACACTCCTCGCTTCACCCGCTTCCTGAAGCTGGCTCAGCAGGCTGGCTGGACTACTGTGGAGGGTGGACAGGTCCTGGTCGAGCAAGGCGGTTGGCAAGCCTTGAAGTGGGTTGGCCGCCTCTGGGATCTGGAGTCTGTTCAGCAGCAGATGGATCTTGTCCAGGCTAACCGCGAGTAGAAAAATCTTCGTACCAAGAAACCCAATGAGAATAAACCATTAGCAATAACCAAAACGGAAAAAAATGTTGTCGCAAATGAATTCTGCCTTTTCCGAAAGCAAGATGTATTGGTGCGGGATTATTTCACAGTAGGTTACGCGCTAAAACGTAGAGAACTCCCAATAAGTCGCCGGCTAGAGCAATGGGTCAAGCGTAACAGATAATAAAGATGGTGTGAATGGGAGTCAGAAACAACACAATACCTAACTACCAGGCCGAGTGCGTGCAGTTCAAGGTAAAGGGTGTAGGAAACGGGGAGGGTATGAGGGAGAAGAATGGGCGTGGAGAAGAGTCAACCTAGGGTGGAACAAGTCTGAGGTCACAATGCTGGGGGGGACTGGTCCTTTTTATATTATTTTCGCCGGCAGAACTAGAATACTAAGTACTTGGTCTAGACTGTGTTGGGGACGCCAGCATCCTTGCTACCGTCGGCCGAGCGAGTGTGATTGATAATCTAAAAAAAACTAAGAACAAACAAAAGTTGAAAGATGGCACCAGAAACGAGAAAAACCAGGCGAGTAGAAAAACCTCAGGACCATCAACAAAACGAAAGAATCAAAAGAAAGAAAAGTGGACATGCTGTAGGAGCTGGAAGGGTCATGAATGGAGTGCTGACAAAGAAACAGTGGTAGAAAGGAAGTGACGAGTAACAGAAAGAAGAAAGAGCGATTGTTATCCGGACTAGTGGTGATGTGAGCAAAAAGCGAAAGGTTCGTAGGTCGTAGAAAAGTCGCAGTGAGGAATTTCTTAAGGGCTGCTGATAGGGCAGGAGTCGCCTGAGTTAGTTTCCTTAACACGGGCTGTCAGGTTCCACAAGTATTCAGAGAACAAGGAGGATTGGCGCAATTGGCAGCGCGTCCGTCTCCAAAGCGGAAGGTCGGGAGTTCAAGTCTCTCATTCTCCATTCTCTTTTTGCCCTTTTCGGCACTCTTCTTTTTTGGATCTCGCTCCAAATAGCGATGGTTGCCTTTTTTTTTTGCTACAACCAGAACGTAGAAACACTTTGAACTAAGGAGTAATCTATAAGGGCAACCCGGGTTGTTCGTTTTTATTCGACAACCCTCTCAATTTCCGTGCCAAGTCCACGTATCATACATTTTTTTTTTGGAGTCAAAAACGTGCAGAAGAATCGCAACAAACACTCTTTGAAGCGACCTACCTTCGCTTTCCCTTGTAGCATTACTTGTGTAGCCTCAGAAGTTGTCATTGAAGCGCGCTGTTGTCGAAAATGACGCTTTTTTGCTATTTTCAAGCCCTGATGGTGATGGCAAACTCCCTGAATTGAGCAGCAAAGAGCTGGCAAGAAGATTAGCGTAAAAACGTAAAAAAAAATTAAGTGTGTATTATAAAAACAAGATGCTATGGAGATTATAAGGCAAAAAGGTGTTACATGGACTTGATACGGAAACTGAAAGGGTTGTCAAGTAGAATATCCCTTGAACTAAACCATCGCCCGCAAGGGACCTTTGACAAAAAAAAAAAAAAAAAACTTGTTTTTGCTACACCACTTAATACGGTGGCCAGAGACCGGACCCTTCTAGTGACACTTTTTCAGCCCAAAAAGCTTCTGTTTATTGAGAATGGAAAGGACAGAAGTCTCAAGGCATCTCGTTGTATTAGGATTAGGGTAAAGTAGTGGGTAGTGGGGTCGTAAATAATAATAGTATGTACAGATGTGCAGATTACTTTTGCTTGTTGCGGTCCTTTAGCTTGAGCGAGAAGAAGGCAAGGACGTGCCAGCCAAACATGATAGCCGTCATGGCCTTGAAGCACCACCAGAACTCGCCCAAAGAATACGTATGCGAGAGCGGCTCATTATGGATCTCTTGCCAGGGCCGCGCTTGGATTTCACGCAGGTAAATGGCCTCAATGGCATAGCGAGGGGCAGAGATGACCCACAGCCAGCGTGCCGCCGCATAGCCTGAAGAAGCGTCTGTGGACATAACATCGGCCAGATCAGGCGCATCACCCGAAAACACAATGGCCCAAGCCAGTGTGAAGCCCGTTCCAACAAGCGCGACTCGGTTCTGAGGGATCAGGGCAGAGAGCAGGTAGCCCATGGCAAAGGCGACGGCGTAGAGCATGATGATGATAAAGAGCAGGTAAAAGTAGTTGGATCGCTGGTGGAAGAAAATAATCAATGACAGGGAAAACATGATACCGGCAAGGACGATCCTAGGAATGTCAGCAATGACCTTGGCCAAGTAGTATGGGAAGGTCAAGAGGCCCGATGACTTTTCGCGCCAGTAGACAATCTTCTCGTTACCAAACGTCATGCTTCCAACTGAAATACCAGCAAAGCAGACACCCAGGGCAATAAAAACACCCACTTCGGTCAAGTGGTCTGTAGGACTGGAACAGCTGTACTTGAGCTGAAAAGGAGTCATAGCGCAGATGAGGTCGTGTTGGCGGCCCAGATAATCAAACCGAGAAGCTGCGATGGAAATGAAGAGTCCACATCCGAGATGCAGCAACTGATCGTACATGAACTGGCGCTGATTGCGGTAGATTTGCAAACGAGCCCTGTTGAGACAAAGCCAGAACATCATGAAAGGGTTGGCGGTATTACGGATAGGGTCCTTGCGGCGAAGGAACAGGCCCTCAATCGTTTCCCACGTCTCGGACAAGACGCCTTTCCACCACATCCGGCTCTCGATGATGAAGATCCGAATTGATTTCTGGACAGTTTCCATAAAAGTTAGCTTCTCTGGCAGTGGTGGCGAGCTGTACATCGAATTGAAATCGCTGAATGCCATGGACGCACGAGGAGAAGATGGTGTCGACTTTTGGTGGATGGAGTCGGGAGACAAGGTCACAGTCTTGTGATGGATATGGCGGTTGAAATGATGTGCCTGGGCTGGAGGGTGGAGGGTAGAGGATGAGGACGAAGGAAGGGCCAAGGAGGACATGTTGTTGATAGCGGTCATGGCCATGGATTCCGAAAGACCTCCAGTGCCTTGCTGGACAGACACTGCTGAACTGTTCAAGTTGGGATAGCTCAGCAAGCCAGAAGTACGAGGATTAAAACGTGGAGTGTTGGGTGCCGTGGCGTGAGGTGAAGGATGCTTGTAGTCCACACCAATCTCGGCATTGGCATAGAAGGTCTGCGCGCGCTTGCAGTAGGACTCCCAGTAGCGAGCGAGATAGAAAGGCTTGAACTTTTTCGTGATTCTGGACTTGACGTTGTTCGAGATCACATCCATGTAAAAGTCGGACGGACTTGCACCTTCAGGGACAGGGAAACCAATGGCGCCAAAGTACGCAGGCGCCTCTGTCCGTGGTCCGTGGAAAACAACGCGACCACCGTGCCCAAGCAGAAGAAGGTCGTCAAATTGGTCAAAGGCAACCGGACTTGGCGAGTGAATAACGGCGGCAATAGTGAGTCCTTTTCGACGGGCTACAGATCGGAGCAACTTGCAAACATCACCACTGGTACTCGAGTCCAGACCAGAGGTGGGCTCGTCCAGAAACAGAATGCTTGGATCTGTCACAAGTTCCATACCGATATTGACGCGCTTTCGTTGTCCTCCAGAGATTCCACGTCGCTCTGCATCGCCCACAACAGAGTCCATAACGTGGTTGAGTCCCAAGAAGTCAATAATCTCGAGCACCTTCTCCGTCATGGCTGCCCTCGACAGGTCCGATGGAAGTCGCATGTAAGCCGAGTGCAGGAGAACATCGTGAACAGTCAATTCTCGCATCATGATGTCCTCTTGAGGCACAAATCCTGTCAGTTTGCGGTAATGACTCAGCTCCTCCTCAAGACCGTTGATACGGATCTTTCCTTCATCTTTAGGAATCTTCGAAGTCAGCATGGAGATGAGAGTGGTTTTTCCAGAACCAGAAGGGCCCATAATGGCACACGTCCTTCCACTCCGAAGTACGCCAGAGACGTCCTACATAATCAATGAGAAATAAAAAGTTAGAAATGAACCTTTGTAGGATTCCTGGCTCACATCATAAATCAGCCGATGCCTTACCCGAAGGATAGGTGTACCGTTGGAAAGAGTCAACCCCAAATGCTCGAACTCGATGTCGAATGTCTGGGAAACCTTGTTCCACTTGTTCTTCTTGCTGGCTTGGTTTTCTGCTGCATCAGCATCTGTATCAGCATCTCCTTGCTTGCCACATGACTCGATCTCAATTACAGACTCCTTAGTTGTTAACTCTGTTGTCGAAGCGCCGAGATTCTTGCTGGAGTCACTTTCGTCGTTGTCATCAAGAAGTTTGTTGTCATGGTTGATGTTGTGGTTGTGAATCCAGCGGAGACGCTTCTCAAGATGATGCGTGCGAACAGCTTCGAAGCGCCTGTGGATCCAGAAGACAATGCATGAGCCAATGATAAGGACGATCACAAAGATCACAAGCCCGAACTTGGAGGCCGATGAGCTACCCTCTGGACACGAAGCCAACCACAGGCAGGATGTCTATTTCACGTATTGTCAATGAGGACATGTCAGTCTCTGTTCCAAGAGATGGATGCGTGTTCAATTGGAGAAGGTCAAACTGTTGCTTACCCCGCCACCAACGGATCCTGTCGGACAATATTGGTTTTGCGGACAGAGGGTCAGGGTCTTGGTGTCCTCGGAGCAGTAGTAGCCTGGGCAGCAGTACATTGGCTGTGCTGTGTTGGATGGACAGTAGAAACCTGGAGGACATGGCGCTTGGTGTTTTGGCGATATGCAAAAGTTGCTAGAATTAAAGATCATGGTGTTGAATTCGGTTAGGAATATACCCCGTCATAGAGGTGTGGTTCACAAATGTCGAAAAAACATACCCCGCCGGACATGTCCATGTTGGAGTTGTGCCGTTGTTTTGGGATGCAAGTGGCGTCTGGACGTATTGGCATGATGGACCATTACCACGCTATGTGTTGGGGAACAGGATGGGACGTTGTTTAGCCAATTGCCGGATTCTTGGTAGTCTGTGGAATGTGCACGACTACATACCACAAGGCCTGGCGCATCGACCAATTTTAATAGCGCATAGTACTCGACGGGATCCATTGCTCGTCAACACTATGATATGCAGGACTAAGTTGAGGGATCGAATCGTGAAACAAATAGGCACGTTCTGTGCGACAATGGGGAAAGTGATGCAAATGGAATGGAATGGAGTGAATGTGAATGTGAATGTGAATGCGAATGTGAAATATATATAAGGGGTCGGGATATGATAATTAAGGAAAATGAGGTTGTTCCTGGATCTCGATATTACTCGATGCCAATTTTTTAAAAAAGTCGAAGAAGTGCTGGAAAGTAATTACGAATATGAGGTTGGCAATGGCATCTCTGTTGCCTTTTTATACAACTGGCATATTGAAGGTGAGGCCGTTGAGCCCTATCAGGAGGCAACCTCACGGTCCTCACCACAGTGCAAGAACAACAACGACCATATTTTAGCCTCGATTGCTTGCTGAGAAACAAAAACGTGCGTGCGTGTGCCTGAATGTGGACCGTTGCGTCGTCCTTCGCTTCCTTCGCTTGGCAATTACACGCTGGGAGGGATACAAATGGCTCGGATGAGGAACATAGAAAATCAACTCAGCAAAAAGAGCTAAAAGCGAAAGGACAGAGGACAGGCAGACTGAGGTCCAATTCAGAGAAAGATACTCAATCTGTGATAAGCACCTGCAAAAATACATCCTCGACATACCCAAGCATCACATTCTCGTGTTTGAAAAAATCATTGCTCAACACAGCAAAACATAAAAGAAATAATAGAACTTTGGTGGCCCACCACCAACCTACCATTGACAGTTTAGGGTGATAATGGTGCCAAGACGCTCCTGAAGTGCCACGCTTGCTATCATGGCAGCAACAATGATGCAGACGTGCTTGTTTGTTGTTGACGTACAGACACTATTTACTCGAGTAATATCGGTGCAAAACTTGGGAATACAAGGGTCCTTTGTGCGTTGCTCACCAACATATTTTCCTTCGCTTTTTCACATGCCAAATGCAGTTGAGGTTAAGAATGGGACCCAGCTTTGGGATAGGATGTGTTTGTTGTGTCTGTGCAACTACGGCACCGTCGTCGCTGTCTTCTTTTGCTTTTTAGCCGTGGTCCCTGCTCTTTGTCACACATGGCCTTACACTCTGACGTTATTTTTCCCATGGCCTGATCTGTCCATGCCGAATACGGGTGATTGGAAAATCCCGATCCTCTTGCAGTCTGTGCTTGTACTTGTGCCTTTCTAACACCCTGCGCAGGATTGCCCGTGAACTGACCACCCCTAGGTCAGAAACATAATGCCTCATTGAGGAAAGGGTAGGGCGTGCGTCTCCCCTGTCTCCCAGTCAGCCCGTTAGGCGTGTTTGATCGGAGATTACGACACCCCACCCCCCTATGTTGTATGTTGGGAGCAAGGGTGTCATGACCCCTTACAGATAGCACGATGTGTGCTTGTCATGACACCTTGCTCGTCTTCATACTCATACTCGTCCCAACAAATCCAACAAAAGCGGATAGTCTCGACAAACGTTGGCTTCAATGTGATGTTATTGTACACGTTGCTTATTGCTCAGATGCAGCGGTTCGCTTAAGCGGCTGAGCCGTGGGAGACCTGAGCTGGTCCTGGGTCGGGCTTTTGTTACTGATGAACCGAGCCGAGCAATTGGCTTCTTATTGTTTCCAGAACACGACTTTGAGGTGGAAAGAGTGGAGCATGGAGTACATACGAAGGATCTGCACAAAGGCTGGTCGTAGGCGAGTTTTTCTTGGATGCGCCAATCATTTGTCAATGGACGTCATCATGCTGTGCACAGACGACACTGACTTCAGTTGGTGGCGCGGTGAAAGAACACATCAGGGATCAACCTCTCCATCCACCAATCCCTCATCAACCTCAACCGTCACATTCTCCGTCTCTGAGATGGCTGTGGTGATTAGTAACTTTTGCCAAGACATTTTCAATAGGAGAGAGAGAGACTCTTGGTAAGGAAAGGAGCCAGGGAGCTTATTATTATTCTGCTTGGTATTTGGACAGAGAATCTTTCTTTCCCTTCATTCACTCATTCAGTCATCTCCCAAACACACAATGCAACTCTCGCCTGAACCCATTTCGCCGACATCTCGTCCAATCGACATTGTCTTCTCCATCCCTGAGCTCACAGACCATATTGCGCGCTATTTGCGGCCCTTGAGCCTCCAGCAGCTTCGTCTCGTTTCCAAGCGTTTGTACTCTGCATATCAGCCGCAGCTCTCCATCTCTTTTCCAGATGCCTCCCTGACACTGCCTACGTTCGCTAGTACAGGCATTGCTGATACCAATCCTCGTCTGTTTGGAGTCCCCACCTACCGCATCCGCTCGATCTTCCTTACCATCGACGACAAACCTGCTGCCGGGCCTATTGTTCAGATCCTAGCTCACCACCCCCAGCTATCCTCACTCCACATCGACTTTCATGGCTACAACCTACGAATCTTTGAGACCGCTTTTACGCATACCAGGGACTTGATCTCGCTCACGGTCGTTTTCTACAGCCGAGTTATCATAGATAATTTTCTCAAGTCCCTGGTCGCGGCCGACCTTCGAAAACTGCAGAACCTGGTGATCGACTGCAGGGAGACAGGAAGTCCAAGCCATGCGGACTGGCAGCTCTTCCGTTCCATCTTGGAGATGACCGAAGGATCGCTCGCGACATTAAAACTTGCTGGAATGCTTCTTTGCCCTAAGACTCACGGCGTTTTCCGAGAGCCGGTCGAGGGAGAGGAGGATGGTTGGACAATTGGATCGGTTTCGTTGTCGTTCCCAAGATTGCAGTCATTGACCTTGAAGAACGGTGAACTGTCTCTTGCTCGGATCAAGGTCCTTCACCAGTTGTTTCCGCAGCTGCACACTTTGGAACTGGATGGATGTTCCGGTGATTGGCTGCCAGCCTTGATGGAAGATCCATTGCCCGAAGCGGTCCAGGAGCAGTTAGATCAACAGCTCCAGCATCATGCACTCTTTTCAGAGCTGCGATCCTTGAAAGTCTGGCTCGTTTTCCAAAGTGGCCGAAAGCGACTGTTGGATATGGTTCTTGGGCGAAGGCACCTCCACACGCTTGGGACGGACATTTTGCCTATGTTTAAGGGTGTGATCAACCAGCTGGCAGAGCATTGTTCGGCGGCCGGACATCGCTTTACACATTTGACTGTCCAGACCTACATCACCGGCGGACACACCGTTGAAGAGCTGGAAAAGTTTTACAATGCAGAGTGCTTTCGGTACCTGCAATATGTTTTCATGCAAACGGTAAGAGCACGTTGAAATGATCCTCTTATTATCGACTACCTATCGATATAGCTCTAACGCACTATCTCGCCCTCCTTTCCATCTGCAATCTATAGTGGGATCACACAATCAATATGTTTCCTTTCGCCGGTACGTTGACTTCGCTCCATCTCGGTGGCAAAGCTGATGTGATCACTTCCCAGCATGCCACTACTTTGAACGAGATCCTAAAGCGGCTGCCCCTCCTCGAAGTATTGATTATTGAGCGGCTCCTCCAGGGCTATGCGGTCTTTGATGGACTAGGCCGTGATGACACTACCTCCTTGTCTGAATTGAAACTGTCGGAAGCGTCTGAGCAGCCGGAAGAAGATCTCCAAAAGCCGATACCGCCTCCGGAATGGATCCAGGAACGCCCTTTCCTTCATGATCTCCAGATCTACGCCTGCCCACCAGCTAGACCACCAACCACCGGGCCTGTTGTCTCTCTGAACGACCCTCTTGATCTCGATGAGCTGTATAGCTCTGTCGTTCAGAGATTCAGGTTTCTGGAGAAATTGAAGGTCAAGACAACCTTGCGCCATAAGCCTCGCGAGCACAAAGTCGAGCCGTGGAAGGCAACACTCCCAGCCTGGTTGGATGTGGATTTTTCGACAATGAGGTAGATGTGATACACAACAAATAAATAAGCGGTGCAAAAAACAGATAATCGTGCTGCGAAACGCACACCAACGCATGTTGGGAGAATAAAAAACAGGAAAGACGGTTGTTGTCACAACACACAAATGAAGAGTGTATGTTTGTTAAAAGTTTTTTTTTGAGATAATAAGATGGTTCGGCGTACAACTCGGAGGTAGTGCGAGACCGAGGACACCAGTGCCGGGCCAGATGGCAAGCCAGAGCTAGCCCAGCGCAGTTCAAAAATGAAATTAATCGATTTGGGTCCGTAGACCCAGTATTATTCGATTAGAATAATAAGAACAGATACTACACTTGATCTTAGCCAAAAAGCTAGAGCGGGTGGGGAACAAATTTTTCAGGAGGAGGGCTCCTTTTATACTCCTGAGAGTGGCTGGGACTGTCTTGTACGAAATAGTGGATTGAGTTTGCTTCATGGGGTCTGAAAGAGACAAAACCAAAAAAAAAAAAAATTGAACTGTCCTCTCTTTTCAGCAGGAGGCGAAGCTGATATCGGTGGCGTAGAGCATAAACAGGCCTATAAACTAAATGAAGATGTCACATTGGACGAGCTTCCTATAGGATACACCAGGCTACCTTAACATCTCGCCACTGTTTCAATTCATGCCACTGAGAATGACCTATGTGCACCGTTGTCCATTGTTGCATGATGTTCTTTCGCCCTGAAAATCGAAGGATCGGAGTCCAATTTTTGAAACACAGCCAATTACAGAGGGAATAATCAATTAGGTAAACGAACGCGTCTGCGCGCCAACCTCAAAAAGGACAATCTGAAAATTTTTGAACCAATAAGATTCGGGGCAACTCGAGTCACGTGTAGGGGCATTAGTTTAGTGGCATAATTCGTGGTTCGGGTCCGCGAGGTCCCGGGTTCGACTCCCGGATGCCCCCTACTTTTTTGCAACCCAACCCTTTCCTCGGCGAGGTGGTAATTGGACATGCAATAGCATGGAGGGCAGAATTTCATTTTTGATGCTCGTCCCGTTGCCAAATGACTAATTTTGGTTGATTGGTTGCTCAGCGCTGCCACTCATTGGTTTTTTATTGAATGGGAAATCTCAGTCCATTTTTTGAAGACCGGTCTGACATTTTCCATTCAGTGTCCACCAAAGTCCTCCCATTAATTTTTTTCGGGTACCGACAATATTTTACGATTAATGACACGATCTATTTAGAAGAGAGCAATAGTTTCTCTTCGGTTATGTTCATCATTAGCGAAGGACTACACGTCGTCGCTCCCTCTTGAATTCACAGTGGATTAGAACGACTGCAAACAAAGCTATTTTTCTATTTTCTCGATCGACGCCTGTACATGACACCGAGAGGCTAATGAAACATTAACCGATGAATACTCAGCAAAGGCAACGAACACTAAATGAATTGGTGAATGATGATATTGTCACCCTTTCGAACCTTGAGATCTGCTCAGCGTAGCAAGAAGTATGTTCCGGAATATACTACTGTTGTTTACAAGGGCAAGTAGTATAACAGCATCTCTGAGAAAACAGGGTTTGAGGGACAAAAGATTCATTAACTTGCAGGAAGTTATCACCATTTATGAAGCTACACATATTACTATTGGAGGCTCAATCCCATAAGGTGCTTATTGTTGACTTTCTCATAACCATGTATGGCAGTAGCTGGAGAATCGTCTGGACGTTGTACCGTGTTGTGTGTGTCTTCCAGATGTCTGCGAGAGACCGAAGGCAAGAAGATAGTAAATGTAGAGATGGCCCGATGGGCGGTATTGATAGCAGCTAGTTTTTTTTTCTAAAAGCGGATTTAAAAAAATGCGCTCAAAGTAAAATATAAGCCACAACTGTCGGAGAATCGACCTTATTCTTGACTAGGCACCAGAATTTCTGGTTTTTATAAGCTTATAAGCAATTTCCTAGTTGGTCCAGTGGTCAGGATTTGTCGCTCTCACCGACAAGGCCCGGGTTCGATCCCCGGACTGGGAATTACTTCTTTTGTTTTGTTTAATGCTGGTTCTCCAAAGGGATCCGGCATCATCCTTTTGCTTCACAAGACAGGGCCTCGTTCCTTGGTCATTTTTTGTCTCTATCGGGCCGCCTGCGCGACATGAGCTAGACACTCAGTGGATCATTGTATTTCGTTAATGTGTCTAACTTCAAGTGTACGAATGATGCTCGCCTTACTCGACGAAATCCCATGCTCTCGGCACCAGAGCGACCGGAACAAGCCATGTGCTAGCGAGAATGACGCCCTTACCCTCGTTCTGGGCTTTAATGACCGCAAATTCGAGGCCGACATAAGCGGCAATGTACCCCAGGAAGGGAACTATTGCCGGTACCACCAGCCCAACAGATCCAAGGAACCCAAGAAACGCAGATGAAACGTCCTGTGCCGAAGAAATCCTCGAGAGCGCTTCCTGAGGAATGAAAATCTCGTAGCCCCACCAATACCTAGTCAGTGAACAGAATCAAAACGTCAATGTCTCCAAAAAAAAATCTTTTAAGTTCCCTCCAGGAGGGATGAGACTTACGCGCAACTGGAAACAGTGTCGACGGCTGGACGGAACCGGACTATAGTATTCTTGGTGATGGCTGTCGTTGATGTCTCTGCATCTTCATCCAAGATCCGGATTTCACCGTTGGGTTTTGTAGAGTCGGTGGTGTCCTTTGCATCTTTGTTTTTGTTCTTGCGAATTGTCACCGCGAGAGTGGCAGCAACAGCCGAGGTAGCAGCCGCCGCTGCAATGGTCGTAGCAGCCACTACAGTGGTTGCATTAGGTCGAGTGGCATTGCTGGCCAGTCCTGACACAGGTGATGATACGTTGTTCGCTGTAGCACCTCCTTTGAGATCCTGGTGGTGGTTCCTTGATTCATCGTCATCACTGTCGTCGTCAATATCAATATGGCATTCAGGCTCGGGCATCGCTTTTAGGATTTCGATCACTCCTGCCAGTGCCTCTGGCCGCTGCAGAGCCTTGATCGCATTCTTGTCACGGCGATTGTTGTGTGCAGAATGGTCCACGCCTGTGAGAATATCTCTGACCCGGTGGGCGACGGATTCCTGGTATTCTTGAGAAAGCGCTGCCTGTGCCGATGATCGTGACCAGAAGCCCATATTTTTTGGTACAAGTTTGTCTGTAGTGCTGCAGTCGATTTGTTCAAGCCGAAGGCGTTGTGGAGAGTGAGAGTGGTGAGGCGAGAAGGTGTTTTCGAGAGTAGAGTGTTGAAGAAAGAAAAGCGAGCGAGCAAAAAAAACAAAAAAAGGAAAACGAAAAGAGGAGTCAGTACACTCTTTGATAGGGTGGATGGGGTCATGTCATGCCCCTTTTTAACAACACGCTACTCTCTCTCTCTCTCTCTCTCTCTCTCTCTCTCTCTCTCTGTTTGTGCACTGATTGATACTCCCTCGCACTCCCCACATTTCGACATGACCATCCACCTGGCAGAGGGGGAAAAGGGGAGGACGCAGTGGCGATCATCTGGCCCGAGTTCAGGTTTTTGGTTACGCTGGTGCAAAATAACCATTAGCCGTTGAAAACCAAGTACGCATTATTATTAGAGTTTATTTACATGGGTATTGTTGGTTCGTTATTTCTTGACGTCCTTGGGCCATTCGGAGGATTGGCCAGCAAACGGGTTGGTACTGGAGCCAAGACCACCATCGTTGTCGTTCATACCAACGGTCTCGTAGGGTACCACTTTCTTTTCAAAGGCATAACCCTCCTTGAAGGCTGCATCTGCTCCATGTGTGCTGTATGCTGGCGTTGAGACCTCCAGATCCTCAATAGAGTCGGAGGGTCGTGGAGGAAGCGCGGGTAGTGGAGGAAGCGCGGGTAGTGGCCGAGTCAAGTGTTCGTTCATGATAACAGTCTCATATTCAGGGTGCTGCTTCAGAGGGGGCACGATCGGGTTCATGAAGGGGTTGTGGGCGGCCTGGACGACGGGGTCAAGGGGCTCAGGTTGGGACTGGAAGTTGTGGCCTTCGACACCCTTGTAGTAAGTGCCAACCTCGAGTTCATGCTCGTCGGTGCGATGACCTCTTCGCATCTGCTTGGTATCGTGAATAAAGGTGAGAATGCTCTCGATAAAGGCGAACAGGACGATTAAACAGGCGGCGCTCAAGGTAGTCTGGTCAAAGTTGCAGATCATGGTTAGAGGCTGTCCCCATGTGAAATTGTACTTTTCGCAGTCGTACAAGTCGCGAGGGTTATAGGCAAGACTGCTGGTGAAAGGGTAGTGGTCGTCGTCATCGTAGTCATAGTCCTTGCCCCAATCCCAGTTGAGAGCGCGAGCCTCGGGCGTGTTGCGATCATAGGGCAGGGCAAAGACAGTGCGGAATGACCGAGGCATGACCTGGATAGCGACTTGGAGCATTCCGCTGCAGAGGGTCCAGAAGCAGAGGAGGCGGAACACATGCCAGACAAACATGCAGGAGATGTAGGGCCGTTGACGATACTTTCTCTTTTGCTGGAAGGTACCATCCTTGACAGCGCGTCTCCGTGTACCACGTTTGACCGAATCATCAATCTCGGTGATGAGTGTCCACCAAAAGAAGACGCCTGTTATGGAGGTTTGGATAATATACCGCCAATGGAGAACCACCGTCAGGTTGTCTTTGAAGACCTTGAGAAGATACATGTCGAGGCCGAAGGTGGCTGCTGTGAGGATAATGATGATCCATCTGAAGACTGAGATCCATGAGTGTAACGCCATGGCTGTTTTGAGAGGATTGTTTTTGCCGATAGTTGGATGTTATGAACGTGGAGGTTGAAGAGGTTGCAGGATAGTCGCAGAGTAGGTGTGGCGTGTGTAGATGGATGGAGTAAATTGAGTATTAAGAGATATTCTCTCTGTGTTTCTTGCGGTTGGTCGTATGTCTCTCCGGTCTTGGTCTTTTTATACACGTAGGCATTTATGCCTGCCAGGGATCCCCACTGAGTGTCCGAGCTGAAGAGGGCTGTTGCCTGGTAAAAATAAGCATCTTTTGTCTGCCTTCTATCCCGTTGCATCACCTTGCCCTCAGTCCGACGGACGATGGGTTTTGTTCCCCAAAAATTGTGCGGATTCGTGATGGCTGTAGGAGATGCAACGCAGCAAAGTCTTGGCATGCAAGGTTTCCAAACAGACGCAGCGGAGAGAGAACGAAAAAATTGAACCAACGTCGCATAACCCGTCCAACTTAAAAACCTAGATGACGCTTTTTGTTTTCATCACTTCTCTTTCTATCAGGGTCCTTGGCTTATCCCGGCCATAGGCATTGATGTCCTTCATTATTTGACTGACCCTTTGTAGTGCCGTCAGCCACAGTGTCATGCTGTAATCACAAAGTAAAGAAGGAGTGGAAAAGTTGTATTTTCGAAAAGAAAACGAAACTGTATGATGGCGAGAACAGCTGGGCTGTTGGGTGATGTTCTGACGCACAGAATGGCTGTCTCCGCAAATCCCTTTATGTTTCCTTCACCCTTTGCGTGTTTCTTGGCAGAATAAAATATTTATTTTCATCTCGGTCAAGATGGACCATTGTATAATGGAGGGGGGGTGGGGTGGTTCTTCACCGTGAAGCATTGTGGATGGATACACGAACGGGTATCACGCTTCTCTTCACAGTGAGGAACAATTCAATGGTCTAACCGCTTTTCACAAAACTGCCACAGTGTCACCAGCAAGTCGTCTCCTAGTGTTTTGAGATCGATGTGAAACTCGCCAGCTAAAAATGTAATCCAAACAGACGAGAAAACATCGCTTAGTGAATATCGCTAGACTAGTTGTTGTAGGAAGACAGTGTTGAAATTTTTGGTTTACCTTCGCCATCCTCAAGGACATACATATCTGGTGTCTGGTTCGCTTTAACCAACTTAACCAGTTCCAGAAGGTCCTCAGACTGCAATAGTTGGAACTTTTTTGCCAGCTGCTTGACGTTCACCTATCACGAAGACGCGCAGAATATCAAAACATCAATGATCGATCAAACTCTGTGATGGTTGTTTGGTCTGCTGGCTGGAAAACGGCATTACCCGCTCGATCTCGTCGTCCCCTGACCCTGCCGAGCTGCTATCATCGTGGCTGTCATCGTCAGTACTCCTTGATTCCCTGGCTCTCTTTGATTTCTCCTTGTGTGCCCCATCCCGACGTCTCTTATGACTAGAGCTTTCGCCGCCATGTTCACTATCCGATGCTGGTCTTGCTCCCTGCGCAAGAAGCTTCAAAAAACTTGGTTTCATGTCGGATTTGAAGGGCTGGAAAGAAAAAGAGAGTGATTAGTATGGCACTCAACAAATAATGAAGGCAAGAGATCCTCAAAAGAGTCAACTTCAACTTTTCTTCTACTCACAATAGGATGTATCACTTCATAGTGATTCTTCTGGAAGTTGAGGTCGTGGTCGAGAACAAATGGCGCCACGGATTTGTCTACAAAGTAGAACATGATTTTCATATCAAACTCGCCCCAGCCTTTCTCCTGCAGCGCAAAGGGATAATCCGTGACCTCTGTTGATGGCAGAAAAGAACAAAGTTAGCGGATCAAACTCCATATGAACAACTGTGAGCTGGTTTCTGGCGAAAAACGTACTTCGAAGTGGCTGCTCAAAAGTATGATGAAGGATATACTCCACGTAGTCCACATAGGGTAGTCTCTGCTCCTCGCCATCTGAGCCAACGCCAACCACTGAAATCTTCCAGCTTCTCATAGGGAATCCATGCTGCTTTTGTCCTTTGACAATATTCTGATCTGTGATAACCTACAGCGTATGATACAAATCAGATACACATATCGTCAGTAACTATAGCAGTCCAAACAGCCCAAGTCAAGTTTTGCTGCTTTTGACATGCTTACTTTGACTTCTTTCACAATACTCTTCTAGAGCGCAGAAAGATCAAGATGCGCCAACAGGATTCAGCTGGAATGTTAGTATTGTATTTATGAAATGTGGATAAACGCCATAAAGATTGGTTGCGAGTACCTGTGGCATGGCGTTTCCTTTGCTGTTGACTATCCTCGACTGTTTTTAAGCACTTTGCTGTCCTTGGCGCAAAGTCCAACTGAGGCGTGATTTAGAAAGGTATGGACGACTAGGTGGGCTAAGCTGAGATATCCGCCTTTAGTTCAAACCAAGGAGGCGCGTTAGCTTAGTTTAGCCTTCCAAAGAATGAGAAGTGGTGCGAGGATAAATGTGGCCATTCACTAATCTCGTGTCTTACAATGCACAATGCGATGGAATGAGGCAGCTGGCAATCCGTGTTGACGTTTGTGTGTTGAAATCCTCGGAGATGTGGAATGAAAGGTCGCATTCATTGGTTTGTCCAACACAAAAAACATACATGATGCTGCTCTACAGCCCTTAAGCCATCTGCTCCAGTAAAATCAACGCGTGCGTAGGGGACACATCCTACATCCTTTCTCTTGGGATTATCGCCATGCTGCCACATGTCCTGCCTCCAGGTCGCGAGTGTATGTTGTGCGTCAAGAGAAAGACCTTGAAAGTCTTGCTATTGACCACATAGCCCGAAAATAAGTCTTATGACTTTATTGCCCATGAGCCTCACGTACGACTATGCGCCCTTCAATTTGTACTGGCTTTTCTCCAGGTGCACAAAAGCTTCGTCAGGGTCCTGCATGATCCACAGACTTGCCAGATCCAACACTTGGAGAATCAGCGGCATCGACCACCACAGCAACTCAAACGACCACGCGACGGAACCCAAAAGAGCCAGAGCTATTGGTAAGACAGAGACAACTGTCCAGCCCAAAAGGTTGTTGCGTGTAATCCTGGATGTGTCCTTGATGATCAACATGCTGATCCCGTATGACGTTAAAGCGAAGAGCGTGCCTGCTGCCGGAGATAAACTTTGATGACGATCTTTGTCCATGACCGGTGCCAAGCCTTGGTTGTAGACCACAAAGCCAAGATGTCTAGTATATAGTATGAGAAGCGATTGTGCTCAGTTTTACTGCAATGCTCGATATCTGTTGTCCTTGGAATTGTGCCAGCTAAACTCCTTACGCGACAACCTCGAGTGCTGAGAATGCCAGCAGGATGAACTATCAAAAGAAAAACGAGGGTGAGCTTCTTGAACTTTGGAGCGTTTGAAAGCAGCTTTCAGGAGGCAACAGAGAGTCCATCATACTTTGAATTGGTCGTTGGCTTTTTCGTTGGACAATCGTAAGGATTCTATGAGCTCAGCTTGCTCTGATGTGAAGTAAACGAGAGAATGGGTAATTAGAAAGGCTAGCTGACGCATGGGCTGGTTGCAAATTGTTGAAGGCGTTCATACCGTCTTCAGGAAGAAACTCTGGCTCGTCCGTGTCGGGCGGACCTCTGAAAAGCTGCTTGGTGGCGCTGGTTGTTCTTTGTCTAAGGATATGCAGTTGCTCCATTATAATGGGATTGTATGGAGGGGTGTTGATGGAGGATGACTGAACGGAAAACGAAGTAATGGACTTTTACGGAGAGAAAGTGAAGTGGAGAGAGAATGGTTGTGTGACAAAATCAGCCCATTCACAGTTTAAAAATTGGCCATTGCTTTTATCTCCACTTAACGTGTCCTCTTTGCATTCTTTCTTCTCTTCCTCTCCCATTCATTCAGTTCTCATTATTCATTCCCTCCCAACAGAGCTTGGCACTGACGCAGACATTCACGCACGACACTGACCACGCCACATCAACCACCTAAAAAGCCATTTACACAAACAGACAGCGAAAAGACTCATGCCTCCACAGCCAGGACAGGGACGAACGCCAGCGACAGCATCCACCTCGAACACTAGTACCACACTTGCCCCACACAACCCAGTTGCCAAGGCCATCTGGGATGGATCCATACCCATTCAGTTCTCATGGGACCAGGCTGAAGCCACCGCAGTAGGGTCACAAGCTGTCGAGTCATTCTTTGTAAGGAATTCTACTCTCTGTGAAGCGTCTTTCATTCATGTTCTCTATTGATGCATGCGGAAACATAAAAGAACCATTCATGAAAACTGACTTGAAAGTAAAATTCTCGTTCGGAAATAGCTCGAGGCGCCAAGATGTTCCTACTTCTCATTGCTCACCAGCCGTGTCAGGAGGCATTTTGTGGACATGGCGTTGCACTTTATTGGGGATGATGCCGAGGTCTGGTACGACTACGAAGGAACGCCGCTGAAATGGTAATTTGACTCTTGTGGTTTGAAGAGCATCATGTTCTTTTGCTTCACTTTGAATGTCTGAACAGGGATTCGGCAGATACTCTCTACTGACCTTCGTGCTCTTTTTTTCTCTTTTTTTTCTACTCTTCCACCGTGTCTTTCTACTCTTTTTAAACACCTCCGCTCAATGGTTAATTTGATGTTCTGCCTCGGGACTATATCGACTCTATCATGGCATGGTCGACTCGACTTTGGGCTATTTCCTTAACATTCCGGGGAATATCTGTCATGGAACCGTCAATCAACATTGGCACCAATAACATCAACAACGATTGTCGACCGCCAAAACCGAAAAAAATAACAAAACTAAAGGCACTATCCAATTGGGTTGCTATACGATATTCATGGACTGCAGGCATCGTCGGGCAAAGGCATGAACGGATCATTGCTTCCATGGAAAATTACTGTGCACTTTCAAAACTTCCCCGCGGACAAGCTGATCAAAAGCCAGGCTGTCGACAGCAGCCAGGACTACTTCATGTCCATGATCAAGGAGGTATGTACCAGAAGGCTAATTCGCTCCGCCTGCTGCGGTTTACATTTTGAGTTGCAAGTGTGCAGCTAACGCTGACGACGCTTTGTCCGTATTTTATGTATCCTCTAGGCTGACTACCTTCGCAATGGATCTATCAAAAAAATCATGAACATGTCAAAGTCGGACCAAACTCAATTATGGGAGGGACTATCAGCAAGTAAGAACATGTTCGTTGAACAAGCTATACATTTATCTTCAATGGTAATACAAGCTGTCAGTAGGAGTGCTAATAAGCATTCGTATCTTGTCTCACCAATAGACGACTATGACAAATTCTGGGGAATGAACCAAAGGTTGACTTTTAACGACGGTACATTGGCAAGGAACCTCCCTGTCCGGATATATCTTCCCGAAAACTGCCCAGTGATCCAGGAACCAATGTCACCAGTGGACGAAAATGGTCAGCAAGCGAAGTTTTTTTGTTATTCTTATCTCAGAAGGAGACGGAGCGGTAGACTTTTCTTCTTAACCCAAATGGTACTGCTCCACTTCTACTCGTTTATTCTTAAAAAAACTAGGCCAACCAAAAACGTTACGACAAGTTCTCAACGTTGTACTGCCAGATCTCTTTCCCTTGGTCGAGACAGGTCCACCTGTCGCCGCAGCCATGGTCCACGGGATTATACCCAGTTTAGAAACAAGCGCAATCTGGGCCTCTCAAAACATGTCGTACCCGGACAACTTTCTGCATCTCGTGATTATCTTCAAGTAAGATATGGGACAAGCATCCCCTAATGTCATCGGAGCGAGCACAGGACAAAGGAGATAATCAAAAGGGAAGCTCGAAGTGAGCTAGAGCAAAAGACAAGTGTCGTTACACAAATAAACTTTGAAGCATTGATATCGGGTTTAATTGCAGGTTGCGGAAACAACTAGTAAAAGCTGGCGCGCGCGCGAGGTTGGTAGCCAAAGGATAATTATCTATAGAATGAGCTCCAAGTCGTCATCTTCTTCGTCTGCCACAGAGAGTACATGGCCCTCATCATCACCATAGTCGGGGGCCTTCTCTCCAATAGTAAAGATCGAAGATCCCATTCCAGGACGAGTGTTCATTTCCTTGACCCGCTCACAGAACGAATCAAAGTCACTGCGGTCTCGGCAGTAGAACGCCAGAAGCATGGAAGGGTCAATGCTATTGATATCAATCTTCCGTACGACCTCGCAATGATACGTGGCAAAGTCCTATTCGTTTCCAAATATTTTCTGGTCAGCTCATAGAAGAAAGAGCTTCATAAAGCCAAAGAGAAAAGGAAGGGTACAACTTACTTCTGCTACGTATTCGCTCAACTCCTTGGTTTCGACCACACATCGAGAGTGATGAGGGTCAAGATAGAACAGATCATCGCCTATGGGAAAAAGAAGATTTGATATACTATCAGTTATAATCCACTGCTTGTTGGGGCCGTTTGTAAATATACAATGATATCTCACCTTGATAGCCAACAAAGTAATATGACGAAGAAGGACGACCTCTAAAAAACGGCGTGGATGAGAGCAGTGTAAGTGTGACGAGATAAACTGTTCACAACCATCAGAGTGTTCAAGCGCAAGTACTCACCCAGCGATACCAAGCGATTGTGGAAACTCGAACGTGGTTTTGATGGCATCATTGTAGATTGGGTTCAGCTTGTCGATTCCCAGTCTTATAGTTACTAGAATCAATAAGTGGCCGAATCCATCTTTCTTCTTTAACGTTGCCGCTTCTTCAACCTGATCCTTGTATACGACCCCGTCTGTTGTCACATAAACACCGAGGCCACTTTCGGGAAAGTTATGAACGAGTGCCCTATTGTACACGAAGGGGTAGGCTTGCTGTTAGGAGGAGAGTCACTTGGAGATGGCAGGTGACTTCAGCAAAATGAAGTCGTACTTAGTGACCTGGCTAGTTGTTGATGGTCCAAACCATTCGCCAATATTCTTTCCCAACTGCTTGCCGAGGAGGGCGATCCTGTGGACTGAGAATGGAGATTTCGCGTTCATATCGTCCAGAAACCAAGAAAGGATCTATCATTGAAAATGAAAAGACGAAAGTGGGGTGAGAAGAGTCCCCTGACTATGCCAAACGCCGTCCTTCGTTTGCAGTCGACTTACTCGAACGTATATTTCCCAATTCGCATCTCCTGGGACAGGCCTACTCCAGTCTAAACAGAAAACAAGCACCACGAACCAAAGGTGTGCCAATCATCAGTACGATTGTCAAGCAAGTACTCGATTGGAATACGAAAAATTCAATTAACTTCAGCTTACCTCGACCCATAAACTGAATTGCCAAAGCATTCGCAAGCAAACCTTGGCCGGATCGGAGCATGCACCCCCAACCAACGTCAGTTGTAAAGTTGCTTGGTTTGATGGGGGCATAACTGTGGCGATAGGTGCACCAAATTAGTCCGTTCGTGAAATCCCGCTGGAAATCTGTCCATTGAGTGGGCGACGGTGGGTAGAAATTTCCCATAAGATAAATAGGAGTGGTGTTGTTGTTATTGGCTGCAGGTGGAGCGCTGACTGAGGAGCGACTCTCAACAAGATAAGGGTCATGTTCAGGCTGTGCGACATCATCACTGCTCTTAGGGCTGGTGGAAGGTCGGTTTGAAATATCGAAAGAGTATGCTCTGGTTGTTTGCACAGGTGACAAGGCAAGGTTCTTGATGTCAGTACCGCTCTTGGCGCCCATTGTGTACGAGTTCATGCGCTGGGCCTTCACGGGCCGTTGCTGTGGGTGCTGTGAAAGTGATTGAGTTCCCGATGTGGGCGAGCGAATGCTGGTCTCCACGTCTGTTGACTGCGGATCTCCACTGGAGAGCGTGTCGGTTGGGGAGGACGATGATGGCGCAGGGAACCAAGCATGCCACATATTGACAACATTTTTCTTCAAATCCTGAGCCATGTCTGCAGCTCGTTCAGAATTGGCTTGAGTGAGGCCAAGGTTGGTGGCCATGGCGGGTAATCCAACGCCAGAGAGGTTGACGCTGAAGCGAGATCCCAGCCTCGAGGTTGCGGAATTAGGGACTGTGTCTGGCTGGCCTTGAACTTGTTGGGACTGCTGGACGCCTGAAGAAAGACCCTGCAAGGAATGAGAGGTAGGAGGCAAGCTTGGGCTAGTAGCATCAGAGGACACAGGAATGCTGCCGCCATTGGAGCAAGTGAGACTAGTGGGGTTGTCTTTGGCTAGCGTGTCTTCTTGGCTATTCTCCTTCGACTTTTGTTCGCTGCATGTCGCAGCCATTTCGCCCGCAGTCGTCATGGCCTTTGCCTTTGTTTTGTCAGTGCTTGATATAGGTGTCATACTGGAGAATGCCGCCTTCTGCCCAGGTTCGGAGGTTTGAGAGGTGGCAGTGGCAGGAACAATAGCAGGTGTCACTGGGACTTCAGTGGCCGCATGGTCCCTGGCGCTGTCAACGGCTTGCATTGTTTCGGCACAAGAGGCTTTTGGAGATACTAATGAGCGAGAAGAAGACTTCAATAGGTGGAAGGAAGGAAAGAGGGGCACTGGAAGAAGAAGACGGGGCTATGGAGGGCGCTTGTGGATTGGGAGAAATGATGAACAGAGGTGAAAAGAATGAAAGAATGGGGAGGTGGTGTGTGGGAGTGTGGTCAGTGACTGAATGTGTGTGTGTTGCGGAATGAAAGGCTGCAAGTGGAAGCGCAACAATGAGCCAAAAAGGAGTCGGTCACAAAACACGAGGTGAAAAATGCATCCAAATGATGAATTAAATCCTCCAAGCACTGGCAACAACAGCGATTCTGCCAATTGAAAGAAAAGTCTTGAACGAACGGAATGAATGCGCTTTGGGGCGGTGGGAGACCATGCCATACCAAGGCACCGTCTCCAGGTTGATATGCACGTGATATTTATCTTATTGATAGTGACACGTAATTGCATAGTTCGATTTTAAGACGAACATGCTTTGGTTTCTGTTCATCCAAATTTAATCTTCATCACATTTCACTTCACATCCTCACTACCATCAGATAAACGATGACCGACACTTCTGAACAAATAGACCAGGCAAACACGGCCATGGCTCCTGAAGAACACGCTGCCCCTGCCCCTGCGGTAGAGACAAACTCGACTGAAGAGCACACCATGGAATCCCCCGCACCAGTTACTCAAGAACCAAAGCAAGACGACACATCTGCTCCAAGTTGCCAGGAGAGCCAAGAGCAGCACAAGGACGATAGCCAGGCCGCCGAGATTACTGCTCAATCTTCCAAAGCTGAAGATGATCAAGTAGCGCAAGATGGCGTTCCTACATCAACGGATGAGCCAATGGAGGTCGCTGATCCTCAGCAAAATGGTCCAGCTGCCGAGGCCCAGACCGATGAACAAGAGTCGGGGGTCGCTCAATCAAGCAATGCTGAGCTTGCCACAGAGTCATCTGATCCTTACAATGGAGCTGACGAGGCTTACAATGCCACTGAGCTGTCGTCATCTGTCCCAGTGCCAGGGGATGAAGAGGCTTCTGGCGAGAAGGGTCAGAAAGCTCAGGAGGAACAGGCTGGTGATCATGCCAACAACTCTACCGCTTCCAAACCCGTTGCTGCATCCACCTCCACTGGAAACGCTAGCAACGCCAGTACCAATAACCAGCATGGCAAGTTTGGCCACCACAACAACAGACAGATGCAGGGTAGAGGTCGAGGTGGCCATTACGTTGGTGGAAACAGGGGCGGATTTGGCCCAAGACCCTTTAACAACCGCGGTGGAGCTGGTCCCATGCGTCGAGGTGGATTCAGAGGTAAGTTTTCTTCATTTTCTTATCTTTCAGTCTTTTTTGTTTGGTATTGAAGGCACGATCTCTATTGTTATGGTACTGTTTCCCAATAAGTATGACCACCCAGCATTGACGGTATCATGCTATGGCTCATTGCGTAATATTAGGCCCTCAGGATCAAAGACCCTACCGTCGTGAGGACAACTTCCGGGGAAATCAACAGGATTACCATCAACAGCGGCCAAGAGAATACAACAACAACATGAACAACGGTCCTCACCAGAACCAATCCTTCAACCACAACCAGAGCCACGGTGGCCACAATCAAGGACATAATCATAACCACGGCCACAACTTCAACAATGGCCCCAGTGGCCACTACAACAACAACAACAACAACATCAACAACAACAGCAACAGCAGCAACAATAACAGCAACAACAATAACAACCACCACCACCACAACAACCATGGTGGCAACAACCGGTACAATAACTACAACAATGCTAACAATCACCACAATCAGTCCAACAGTGGCTACAATAACCAAAACTTCAACAACCACCACGACAACTACAACAATCATAACAATCCTAACAACAACAACTTCAACAACAACAACAACTTCATCAACAACAACAACAACAGCCATGGTGGCAACAACTTTGGCAACAATAACAACAACCCGCACCCCAACCCACCCCAAGCTCCTGCACAACAGCATCAGCAGCGTTACCAAGGACAGGATAGAAATGACGGCAACAGACCCGCACGTACGCCTCGAGGACCTCCTCTTGGGCCACAAGTCCCACCAGGGCCAATGATGCACAACAACGGCCCTACACCTCCACCCGCCCAAGGGCCTGGTCATGGACCGAACAGAGGTCCGGCGCCAGTTGGAATCAAGAGCATCTTTGATTATGCCAAAGGCATGCGATGGGATCAGGTATGCTATTTCTAGTTTCTTTGACCTGGAGCTCTCTTGGGCATTTCCTTGTATTAATGGCCAGTACTGACTGTAATCCCAATTTATAATTTTCCACAGGGTAATCAACCTCCCGCTGGATCACCTGGAGCGCCCGACCAGCAGTACGCTCAAGCCAACGGTGGTGCCGGTGTCTACAATGCTCCGTACGGCCAGGTAGCAACCCCAGCTGGACCTGCTTATGCTCAATCGGCTACTCCTGCTGTCGCTCAGAACTTTGGCCAGCAGCCAAACCCACAGTTCCAGGACGCTTATGGAGCTCAGCCTACAGAGCAAGCCGCAGGAGGCCGATTCCAACAGCAGGATTGGTATGGAGCGCCCCCCAGCAACGCAAACCAGAACCGTGGTCCTGGCAATCGAGATGCCACAGATCAACAAACGACGCCGTACAAGAGACCGCAGAACGCCGGCCGCGGTCGTGGCAATGGTCGCGGTGGTTTTGGTGGCAATACTGGACGTGGTGGTCAACATAACACTGGGTTCAACAATACTCACACCAACGTGGCCACCGGTAACACCAACCCAGCCCCTGTGAACCAGAGCAACACCACCCCTGGATACGGAAACACAAACACCGCCGGATACAATGCTCGCCAACAGCCACCACTTCCAGCCCAGCCTCCACCACCTGCGGTCCAGCAGGCTTATGCCCAGCAACAGTATGCTCAAGGGTATGCTTACCAGGCTACGCCCACTGGCTATCAGACACCTGCAGCTGCTGGATACCAGGCACAGGCCGCTGCCTATCCTACAGCAGCTGCCGGATACCAAACGGCAGGTGCCGGTTACCAGGCTGGCGCTCAGGATTACCAAGCCACAGCAGGATACCAAGCTGTCGCTGGATACCAAGCTACTGCAGGATACCAAGCAACCGCAGCTGGATATCAGGCAACGCCCACAGGATACCCTGCCGCAAACGCATACCAGGCTGCAGGAGGATCCTTTCAGGCTGCAGCTACAGGATATCCGGCAGCAGCAGCCACCGCAGCAGTATACCAGGCACCCGCTTCTGGATACCAGGCGACTCCTGGCTACGCCGCCGCAACAGGCTATCCCGCTGCCGCGTCGGGATACCCAGCTGCAGCAGCAGCTACTGCTTACCCCGCCCCTGCCGCTGGATACCAAGCTCCCGCTGCAGGATACCAGGCCGCTACAGCCTATCAACCCTACCGGTAAACGCAAGGAGTTCAGCACCTCGCCTGATTCTTTGCTTGTACATCCCTTTCCCTCTTTCTTTTCCACTTTTATTCGCGCTTGTATCTTTCTCTTTTTCTTTCTCTTTCTGCTCTTTTTCTTCTTCTGTATTCTCTGCGCGTCTCGAAACCCGTCCTACCGCGTACATTTCCCTTCTCTCCTTTTGATGTTTGCGGTCTCTGCTTTACCCTACTATGTTTTCCCGCGAAGTATCCGTGCTGCAGCTTATTAAGGGACCGTTCATCTTTGTTTTTCTGTTCACGATCAAGTGCGACGGTTTCCCAGATCCATTCCCGTTTTCACATTATTTCCACTTCTTACTGATTTATCCACCAAAGATGGAGCTTCACGGGCGAGATTACACGTCATTATCCTCGGACATATCACAAATCACGGATGAAATTGAGAAACTTCTAAATGTGTTGCAATGGGTCAGTCGAAAACCAGAGAAATCCCGATATCAATCCCCCAGAGGAATCGTTCCACAAAAAAACACAACACAAAACGAAATGTATGGTGATTATGTTCTTTACCTTGTTTGGACGCATTTCTCTGCATTTTGGCATCGTTTTAACCTGGGATATTTTCTTTTTTCCTTCACACTTCTGCTTACTCTCCACATCATCTTCACAACACAGAAAACATACTCATCCATTGTGCAATGACAGGTTAATATTCCCCCAATGTGAATTATGAGAGTCGCGACGTACCCTTCATTCCTTTCTCACACGTTTTCTTCTGTGCTTACACACTTACGTAAAATCACAATCTTCGAACATTCTGCCCTCAAAATCTCTGCCTTCAAACCTCTATCTTCAAACCTCTGCCTTCAATTCTCTTCCTTCAAACTTCTGCCTTCAAACCTCTGCCTTCAATCATCTGCCTTCAATCATCTGCCTAACATGGCCTGTTTGCAAGTTCAATCTACATTTGAACGAGAATCGGGAATCAAGGGCCCGAGAACCGTGCGAGACCTCTTCGACGCACCCTTCTTTCCGAACACCCACTTTTTTTTTATTCAGATATTCTTTTTTTCCTTCGTACGTCATGTGGCATGCTATCGACAATTGTATCCGCGACCATGGAGTATTGAACGAGCTCAATTAATTAATCGCTGCAGCTTCAACTTCCGACACATTTTTCATAATTGGGGTTTGAGGCCAGGCTTTTTTCTTGTGCGACCTTCCTAATGTATTGGAAAGCAGGGATACCTCGAATGCTGTCAGGCGGCTGGAGGCCAGATGGCGCCTTTACTTCCCATCCATGAGTGCAGCTGGAAATCATGGCCACGACCCGACCAACCACTGCTGTTTTTAGGGCACAAACAAAGCGAGCCCTGCTCTCAACCTCCAACATATCGAGATTTTACTTTGCTCTCCACTCGCTCGCTTGCTTACTTCCTTACTTTCATGCTGGGGACTTGGGGAGTATCACACATCGCCCTCATTCCATCTTTCATCTTCATCCTCCATCATTCTTCCATTCCTCCATTCTTCTCCCCTCTTCCCTCTCCCCTCTCCCTTTCTCTCGGACCTGCTTCATTTTTGAGTGCCATTCCCCGGATTGAAAGATATCTGGCCTCCCCTTCACCGACCCCTGCCCACTTATTACGCCTGCAGCATCCCTTTCCCTCTTACTACGCCTGCAGCATCCCTTTCCCTCTTACTACGCCTGCAGCATCCCTTTCCCTTTCCTCTCACCCTTGTCTTCGGTTCCCCATTCTATCCAACATTTAATTATTGGCCAACTTGGTGCTGTATCCTCGCTTCATCCATGGCTGATCACACTACCACCACCACGCGTCGTCCAGCCACTACCAGTGGGTCCAGGATTGGGACTGCGACTGGGACTGCGACTTCTCGACCAACCAACTCACGCACGTCGCGTACAACGACACTCACGGTCTCATCCAGTGCTACCATCACTACCACGGCTACACCCACCCCTGAGCCAGCTGCAGGTCTCTCGGGCGGAGTCATTGGCGGTATTGCCGGAGGCGTTGTTGTTCTGTTCGCCCTCGTTGCCTTCGTTATCTTCAAGCGTCGCAAAAGGGCTGCCGTCGCCAATTCGGCCAAGACTGATAAAGCAGGTGGTACTGGCCACAATACGAATGCCATGAGTGGACCTATTTCTGGCCCAATGGCCCTTGCGCCTGAGAAAGGTATTGAGGCCGCCCCGGATCATCGTCCAGAAGCCAAGTTTCGCGAGCAACAGCAATTCCACCCTGCGATGAGAGACGAGCTGTTTGCTACCCCTGGAGCTGGCCTCCAGAATAGCAAGAGTAAGACCGGTGACTATAGCAACAAAGGAAACAACACCAACGCTAGCAACGCCGATAAGTCAAAAACTGAAAAAGACTATTATGACGACCCCGTCAGCGATTACTTTGGCGACGACCAAAGTGCAAGCCCTATTGGAGCGCAGCGCTCTGCTCCTCAGCCTCGCGACCTGATGCATGGCAACTTGACTCCGGCTCCTGAGTACTACCTTGGCAAGGAAGACATTGATCCTCGCCGTGATCTGCGAGGAATGGATACGCCTGATACTTACGTTGAGCATTACCCAACTCATACCAAAGGCAAAGGAAATGATATTCGCCGATCTTCGTTATCATCCGACGGCGGGAATGCCCATATGACTCCGGACCTGGCACATAAGGCACATAGTAACAAGATGATAGGTCACAAGGAGAGTATCGGGTCCGTTCAGATGCTACTTGAGCATAGCTCGCCTACAGACCGTGGTCAGGATCGTGGTCATGGCCGGGATAGAGAAAGAGATCGTGTAAGAGACCGAGATCAAGAAAGGGAAATGCGGTCCAATGGTCCTCGTTCTCCTGGCTTTGCCTCGGACGCAGTGTCCGAGTCAACGGTGTCGATGATGCCTGCGCTGTCCCCGACTGCAAGCCCCATGCCGTTTAAAGGCCAGAGTCCACCTCGTCACGGACTCAACTCGCCAGTGTCCCCTCGTCCCCATGAGGATCCATATGCCGAGAGCGCCTTCAGCTCCGAGGATTTTGACAGCCGCTCGCTGGTCTCTGGCCCCTACAGCCCCTATGGATCAAACAACCATGACCCTCCTAGACACCATCAGTCGCCACCTTTCCATCCCTCCCAGGGCCACGGCTACGGCCACCAACCCTTTTCACCTCCCTTCCCTCCTAACCAATACCCTGGCTCGCCACCTTTCCACCCCAACGGCCGACCACAGCAGCCGCCTCGAGGACCTCCCCTAGGTCAAAGCCACGGACATGGCTACGGACACGGCCACCACGGACCCCCACATGGAGGACCTCCTTCGCCAGGCGGAGGCTACTACGGTGGAGGTCCACCTCGCGGCTACAACCACAACCACCAAGGTCATTTCTAAAGAGGAAGGGTGCGCGTGTGTGACAGACGAACGCAAAAAAAAAAAAGAAAAAACCACGAAATAAAAAGACAAAACGCACGCGACGGCCACAAGGAGTTGAATGAGTCTGTGTTTGTTCTTCCACCGACCACCCATTTTGTCCATCCTTAATCATATCCCATCCCGTCAGCCTTGCATCCATATTCCCACACTCATTCCTGTTTCCCGTTCTTGGAGAAAGACATTCCGCCTCACATCCCTAGTATCTTGACAAATGGGCACTGCAACTCAAGGACACACAGCTGTCCACAGCATTGCTTCTTCCTCCACATCTTCCTCGTCCAATCTCGTCTCAGCAATGAGCAATTCTCACAGAAGCTCACTCAAAGCTCCGTCAAACAATGTTCGCTGGCCAGTCAACCTCAACCAACTCGCCGCCATCTCTCTCGACGACGATTCGGACCTCGACCGGTCCCTGACCGATGGTTGGTGTTATTTTGCTCACGCTTCTTCCTCCACACCACACACACCACACACACCACACACACCACACACACCACACACTCCACACACTCCACACACTCCACACACTCCACACACTCCACACACTCCACACACTCCACACACTCCACACAAACCACATACACAAATACGCGCAGATGCTCCTATAGGTCCGCTTCTCGATGCTACCCGTCGATCGTATGCTACCATGTTTGCTCACAACACATGTTTCTATCTGCATGCACCACCCATCTCGTACCCCTGCAAAACGCTTAGTCTCCAGCCAGGATATCGGCTCCGTCAAGCTTCTGAGGATGCTCAAGGACAGCGACGACGAGTCCACCTCAGTTGTCCCAGCGGATACTCGCCTGAGAAGGTACAGACATTAATATTCTTCCCGTCCTTCTCTGTCTTGCATTCATAAAAAAAAATGCCGCACTATGTGGGACACCTCAAAAAGGCTACAAGCATGGTGTAGGCATTTTCGCCCAACATCTAGCCTTGCCCTTTCCTTTCTTTTTTATTTTTCTGTGCGCAAAAGAAGGATGGAAGCAAGCTGATTGTCCCCTTAGTCCAGGTGCCAAGGGAAAATATATACCAGAAGCTCCTGCCTCCGGCTTGTACAGCTCACCCTTTAATTTGTGCTTGACCCTCCTCTCCATCTCTTGCTTAGGCCAAGATCCGTCTACTCTGGCCTCCAACAGCCATCACAGCGTGCCAGCACCGGCCTCACACGCTCATCGTCCCAGCGCAGAGTTGACTCCAAGGACTCGAGTATACCCAAACCACAGCATAGAGTCTCTAGAGCAGACCTCAAAGGTCTCTCAGGCTCGTCATCAACATCGTCACTTCTCTCTCAGAACGGCTCCCTGCGATCTTCTAGTGCATCTGGCTCCGCTGTTCGACCGCCAAGAACACGTCTAGAGCAAGACGAGTCCAGTCAGACCCATGGCGCGGCACCATCAAGGGCCAAATCTGGCGTACCTGGAACAAAGTTTTCGGCATCAGTCACAACCTCCTCCATTTCCGCAGCACCTACGCTCCAACGACCCAAGACTCTGAGCCATTCATCCTCAGGAAGCTCACTTACCCCTCGACCAAAAACCTCACTTCCAACCCTCTCATCATCTTCATCACTCGCGTCCAAAGCTTCGGGATCTGGCCCAGGATCAGTAATTAAGCAACGCAGCTCGATTCCGCCAACAAAGCAAGAGTCACTTCTCGCTAATCCGTCTAATGGATCATCTCACACGGACCAGGATCCTTGCGGAACATCGTCGCCTACTCGTCTCCCAGGATCACCTCGTGGAAGTTTACCTCTCCCAGCGGCAAGAAGTTCCACAGGGTCGTCTCAGTCTCGGCCCACAGCGAAGATGAGCCCTACTGACAACCAATTAGCAACGGCAGCCCTTCCATCAAGTGCGGTGTCAGAGCCTGTTCTATCCCAACAAACCGATCAGCAAGCGTGCTTCGTGGTTCAGGTAGGAGCTCTGGAAGACAGGAAGACAACAGAGGAGATGGCGGCCGCTATGATCAGTGAGTTGACAGAGGAGCTGGAGCGATGGAAGACAGAGGTACGAGAGTATCAACAAGAACGAGTGATGGTTGAGACCTGGCGGAAGCAAATCTCGGATCTGGAGCGAGATCTCGAAGTCGCGTTGGAGACATTGCAGACGGCTGAAGGCAAGGTGATTGAGACCGAGGCTGAGAAGGACCGAGAAATCCAGGCCCGCTTGGCCGAGCGCCAAGTGATTGTCGACAAGCTGCAGGCAGAGGTCGAGAAAGAAAAGCTGGAACGGGAAAAGGCGTCACAGGAACAAGAGCGTAGTGAGCAACAGAAAACAAAGATAGAGGCACTCGAGTCGCTTATTCAAGGTAAATCTGCAAGCAAGCAAGTTATTGCAGCGGGCCACGCTTTTTTTTTTGACAACTGACGCTCGCTGTCCTAAATTGCCTTAGATATGGATCGAAAGTTATCTCAAGCACAACAAGAGATTGAGCAACTCGAGATGCAAACAGTACCGGCAGAGCTCCAAGACGTTCATCAGGCTCATTTCCAGGCAACACAAGAGCTGGAGCATGTCAAAGGCGAGAACCTAAAGTTGATAAAGGAACTTTCCGAGGAGAAGTCCAAGGTTACTCAGGAGCAAGAAGAGTCCGGAAATCTGCTGGTGAAGCTCAGCCAGCTTCAAGAGACCATCGCGTAAGTGAGAAGTCCAACGACGCCTTTGAGAAAAACAGTTGCAGAAAAAGAGGAATTCTTAACACGTTTCGTTTGGTGCCTGAATAACAGAAATCAACTTCGAGATAATAACTTCTTGAAGGATCAGCTCAAGGTAAGCTTCTCCTGGCGTCTGTAGCACATACGCTAACATGGGGGAATTAACATCTAACAGAGGACTAAACTGAACAACCAGGACCACGAGAAGTGCCAAGAAACCGCTGAGGCCTCGGAGTACCGGCACAAGAACGAACTGGAGCGGTTGCAGGTAACCGAAATTAAATATCAAATTGAGGCATCGCAACGAATTTCCATTTCGCTGATCTTTTTCTTCTCCATGTACAGAAGGAGCTGGGGGCACTTCAACAAAGACTAACCCAAGAGCGGGAGCAAAAATCGCATGTGTAAGTTGTGATTCTTTACACCGTTGAGAAGTCGCGGTCTAAGCGAATATATATGGGTGCTAACATATCTGTCCCTTGAAAAATAGCGAACAATTACTCCAAGAAAACCAAGTCCACTCATATCAAGTTCAGCAGCAGTTGCAGTTGCAGCAGACTCAACTCCTTCAACAACAAACCGAAATCATGAATCTGCGGGCGGCATTGGAGGTTGAGCAGAAGCAGTCGGTGATGTTATTGCAGCAACAGTCAGCAATCGCTGCGGTATCTGCTCCACACTTTGGACGGCGTGTTTCTTTGGATGGCGAGCTGAATGGATCGTTCCTGATGATTGAGACGTCCAGTGCGTTCAACGGTGGCACAGGAAGTAACTCTTCGGTCGGCACCTTGGGCGATGGATCATCGATGATAAGTGCTCCACACTCTCTCAGCGCAAGTGCCAATGCGTCCTCATTCAACACTGTAGGCACAGTGTCCGCCACCACGCCAACTATGACTCACAGCAATGCATTGCTCCCTCCTTTGAGCCGAAACTTTGAGAATCCTTCTCTTGTCAATCAGAGTTCTCACAGCATAGGCATGAATGCAGCGTTGCCCCCAACCTCAGCTGGCATGTCCTCTAACGCCTCAATCCCAGCATATACACCATTGGGTGGAATGGCCTCAACAAGCCAGCAATCTGGATATGAAGTGGAAGTGAAGCCACGTATGATCCATCGTAGTAGTTCGGGGTCGATCTCGGGAGCAGGCAATCGCATGTCGATGCACGGAGATCCTTTTGGCTCCAGTGGACCCTCGCAGGTACTTGGAGCAATCATTGAAGTCATTCATGTTAGTTTTGCGTACGTTCTCGACGAATTGCTTACTCATCTTTTTTGTATATGTAACATCTATAGTCTGTTGAGGAGCTGACAGCTCAGTTGCACCACTTGATGAAGGAGAAGGAAAAGGTAAGAAGGATACACAATTGCGACATGAGGATTATCCACGTTGTTCCTTCTACAGCATTCTGGCCTAAATGGCGTAATATGTGTATCACAAGAGGGAAGACATCAAGCAATCAAACAAACAGCAAACTGGTTGTACATCGGGCTCAGAGTTGTGCCTTCATTCCCTCGACTGGATTGGTCTCACTCTTTTCAGTCTGGTCAATCAGTACACTCACCCACTTTTCCCTTTCTTGCTTATGCAGCTACAAGCAGATTTGAGCAAAATTCCACTTTCGGGAGGAGGACCAATGACTCGACGCAAGGTAGAGATGCTGGAAGAGGCCATGGACGAGACCGAGAGGGCCATGAGCAAGATCAGATACTCCCTTCGACTGAGGTCGTAAGAGTGCCGTAAATAAATTGGGGGAACCCTTCGTATTATCTTCAGGGGTTCTACAGGGATCCTTCCAAGCCACCAGCACTGATGATTATGCTCTGCTTTAAGCCACACAACCTTAACGGGATTCTCGTTTTTTTGTGTTTCGAATTTTACAAATCGTCAGTTGGATAAACTTCTTTCCATCTGATCGCAAGTATCCATAAATACTCGACTAAATACTGGGAAAAGTTGTCCATCCACACACACCCCCCACACCACAGATCCGCCCACCCACATCCCTAGTATACACAATGACCCGTCCCGAGAACACTTTTGCCCACACCAACTTTGAGGCCTTGGTCAAGATCGACGCTCAGATCGCTCACTTGGCTGACGGTGCTTACTCCAAGCCCGTCAGCGCCGAGCGTGTTGCCCAGGCCAAGGCTGGCCTTGAGTCCAAGGGCTTCAAGGTCACCGTTGCTGAGAACAAGGATGATGCTTTTGAGAAGCTCAAGGGTTTGATCCCTGCTGTATGTTGTCTTTTTTACAATCTCACCAATCATTCGAAGCATTGTTCAGGAACATGGGTCTAACATTCGTGCGCTCTTTTCTTGCTTTTCATTGATATTAGGGTGTCTCTTTGAACGTTGGTCACTCTACTACCCTCGAGGAGATTGGATTCATCAACTACCTTATGGGCGAGACCCCCTACAACAACATCCGTAGTACCATCTTGGCCGAGAAGGACCCCGCTAAGCAGGCTGAGCTTCGTCGCACTCTTGGCACCACCCCCGACTACTTCTTGACCTCTGTCAGCGCCATCACCCTTGCTGGGTCTTTGAGCCACGGTGACCAGACTGGTACCAAAGTCGGCCCTGTCTCGTACGGTGCTGGCAAGGTCATTATTGTTGCAGGAATCAACAAAATTGTCGAGGACGATGCCGAGGCTCTTAAGCGCACTACTGAGTGGTGCGTGCCTCTGGCCTCTGCTTACGGCCGCGAGGTCTTCAAGGCCCCCTCCGCCGCCTTGACCCACTACGAGGTCATCCACAACGCCAACCCCTTCAACCGTGATCGCATCCAGGTCCTGTTGATCAACGAAGCCCTTGGATTCTAATTTTCTTGCATCTGCATATTCCCCGCTCCTTGTAACATACCACACCACTCCCAGAAATAAATCTGCATAAATAATTTTCCAACTCGATTGGTGGCGTTATGATCCTTCTGGCAATCTGTTGACGTGAGACACTGAAAAAATGTTTCAATCACACGACGGCAGGGCTTCGTTGGTTTTCTTTTCTTGCAAGGGTTGATACTTTTACCTCCACTTTTCTTCAACCACCATCAACTATTCCACCGTTTTACTTGAACACAAGCTACGCACGAAAACTCACACACCCTCACCTCGACATTCAACTGACACATAGCTCACACGTCTAAAAGAGTACAACATGCGACCTCCTGCACTCTCACTCTCACTTCTCTTAATTTCGTTACCTTTGGGGCCATGGTCTTCACAGCCTCAGACAGCCAAAGCGTCTTTTTTTGGTCACCACAGCTACGATGGAGTCACCTCGCTGACTGATCGTGAGATTTCCCACTGTGGATCCCATCATATGCCTTGTCCAGCTGCCGAACCATGCTGCAATAGTAAGAATCCCAAGCCTCGCGAGTTTTTTTTTTGCTGCACACAGTCGTGCAGCGATGCTAATCATACTTTTCACTGCGTCGTTATGACATAGACGGAACATGTCATACCACATCCATGGAGGCATGCCCAATCTCACTTGGATGTGATCCACGCCACTCACACCTGGATGGTTGCTTCCCACTGCCCGCTTGCCGCTCACTAAAAGACCAGTTCAAAAGCGCCAACCTCCTCATCCCCAAACACGCCTTCACTGGTGATCCCAGCCAGGCCTCATGGGTTTCTGATTTCCACCACATCGCACCCTACGCCAAGATCGATCAGCACCATCACAAGCTCTACTTGCGGACACGAAGGTGCGTTGGTAAAGGCACAAGGTGACATCAATGTTCTCTTAACCAATCGCCCGATAACTAACCACGTCATCCACGATGATCCAAACAGAGATATGGTCAAGACCCAGAGCGGTGGAGGGTTCGGCGCCACAGTTTCTTCCACTCGCTGGAGCAAGTTTGGCACCTTCTCTGCAAAGATCAAATCCGGCTCCACAGGACCCGGCATTGTCACTGCTTTCTTGCTCTCCAACCCTGCCATGGGCGAAGAGATCTCGTTCGAGCTGACGGGCAAGGACCCGAAAAAGGTGGTCACCAACTACTACCGCCGTATCCCCGGCAACAACCTTGACCCTCTCCACTCGGCCGCCGCCACTCGCTCCCGTCTCGAGTCCCATGAGGAAACACATGAGCTCAAGAAGGACTCAACACAGCGCGAACTGACCTACAAACTCGAGTGGAACGAGCAGCACATCAAGTGGTTTGTCGACGGCAAAGTGATCCGCACCGTCCTGGCCAAGGATGCCAATGGCGGCTTGCCCACCAACCCAATGCAGCTCCAGGTCACCATCTGGGACGCGGGGCATACGCACCAAACAATGGCCTGGGCGGGCGGTATGACCCAGTATGGTGAAGACAACCTGACAGAGTATGTGGCGACTGTGGACTCGATCGAGATAAGCTGCAAGGACTCGAAGGAGGGGCAGAAGCCCTGGCCAGGCCTTGAAGCTGCCAAGCGGCTCAAGAAGGCACAGGCAGACGCGGCAGCTAGTGCCAAGCGGTACAGGAAGCTAAACAGAGGCAAGAAGGGTTCTGCTCACCAAGACTACGAGCACGAGCAAGGGTTCCGTGCCCGTCTGAAACGGTTCTTTGAATGGTCGGTCCTCACGCTGATCAAGTGGGCCTGTCTGCTCTTGTCACTGATCTTTGGCGCTGCTTACTTTACCGAGCCCAAATCGACCAGTGCTCGAGTTGCATCCTCGTCCAAGAACCTTGGTTTGCGAACACAGTGAAGAAAAAAAAAAGTACTCTATCAAAATAAATATTTCATTATTGTAATGTTCTAGAAGTTCGCCTCTATATTGTCTTGTCCGAGTAGGGTAGGTCGATGCACTATCGATTTGGTAGTATCTTTTGCACATGTAAAAAAAAAATGTCGCCCTAAGAGTACATCCAGTCCTCGTCCACTTCGGCTTCTGCTGCGTACTTGGCCAGTTCTGCGTCCCGCTTCTTTTTGATCCACACTGGGTCATCGGAGGGCACTTCTGCACGGCAGGCGGGGCAGTTGTTGTGCTATATGAGAGAGAGAGAGAGAGAGAGAGAGGTTTTTGGTCAAATCACAAACACACCATAGTTGGTATTTAGGAGTGACTCTCGTCGTAAGTGATTGCACATTCCAACTGGTAACTTACAAGTTCCAGCCATGGTGTGATGCACTCTCTGTCGAAAAAGTGTTTGCAAGGAAGCTTGGTGATTCCTGCCTTTGATTCGCTTTCCTGGAAGTTTTCGTTGCAGATAATACACGCATCGTCTACAAAATAAAACAAGAGTATCTGGTTAGACGAGACGATCCATCACTTGAAGTAGCAGAAGAACAGGTGTCCAGGGGACGTACCTCGCTTAACATCCTTCAACGGAACAAATGGCAAGTCACGGATAAAAGTCTTTGAGGCCGGAGGAGGACCGCCTTTGCCACTAGAAGAGTACAGTTTGGGGTGATTAGATCATACAATCTTGTTGGAAGTTGTCTGTGGCTTCGTTGGAGATGAAAGAAGATTATCAATTACCTAGCGCCGGCTTCATCCATCAACTGCGTGATCAGGTTATCCAAAAACTGCTGATGCTCTTCGTCACCTAATGGCTCCTCCCTCTCCCGGAAAGACCCAAACAATCTAGGTCAATTGATAGAAGACGGCTTGTTAGATTCTGATAGCAAAGATTGGCGAGACGCGCTGAAGTTTTGTATCGACCAGGGACGGGCGAGACTTCTTACTGTGCCAATCGACGAAAATCGCCTGCGCCTGGAAGTCCTGCCATAGAGGATGGCGAGGGTGAGCCATATCGTTCCTCGTCTGTCTCTTCCCGTGGCATGAAATGTGACAGGTCTGGGTTCAGGGACCTGTTGTTGGGACTGGATTTGCGTGCCTTGAAAGGATCCTCCAAGCTGTGGTCGTCGAAGTAAGAGGCCATATTTTGCTTTTTTTCCCACCTAGTTTTGTCAGAATTGCCTTGGAGTTTTGCTTGTAAAAGAATGCAGCTTAAGGATGGGAGGGATGGTGGTGTGGTGATGGAGAACTGAATGAAGTGACAAAATGGTGGGCGAAAACGTTCATGATGCCTATTTCGGTGGCGGTGGAGCTTGAGGGGCGCGAAAACGAAATTGCATGCGCGGCCGCACTTGCGCAACCCTCCCATGTGTGACAAAAAGAGCGGCATATGGAATCATCACCAATGCCGATCCAACACGTCCGGTGGGTCCAAGACATGCCTTTTTGCTTCTTCCCAATGATGCCAGATCTTTTAGCCTTTGGTGTCCAGCGACACATGCGATGGTGTGTTGGTGAAGATCCAAAAGAAGACGGTGTTGTGCGGTGCTGATGTGCAGCTTTTGAAACGATCGCAGCAGTGGACAAACCAAAAAAAAGGGGAGGAGTTGTGTTTTTGGGCCGGGGATCCGAGTTTCGAATGCTTCTCTGCAAAAATGGTGCTTCCCCTTCCACTTGTCCTGTCCTGGGTTCTTGTCTTTTCTATTCTTCTCCTGCAGTGGCACAGACTCGCCTAAGAAAGCAGCGACAAAGCAGCGACAACAAAAAAAGAATCAGAATGGCCCGAGTAACCCGACCAACGGAAGAACACGACTGTCTCGATTCAGAGAAGAGCAATTGACGAAATGATGAGTGACATAGTTGCTCTCAGTGCGAGGGTCGTAAGGAGACAGTTTAAGAATGAATATGAGACAGATGCCATGACGACATGACAGTTTTTTTTATGGCGTTCAACAACTGTGACGATATGGGCGTAGTGAGTAAACTCTAGCTCAGGAACAGGAGGAAGCAGAAGAGGCAAGCAGCGCAAGGGAGGAGGGCAAGGGAAGCGAGAGAGGAAGAAACAAGAGGGGCAAGGGCCAAACAGGCTCGGATTGTCGCATGGACAAGCAGGCCTGTCGGTCACCAACTCTATCTGATCGCATAAAAGCCTGTCGACCTGGCCCAGCATTGTTTTTTTTTATATCGAGAACTCGACTTGTCCACCCATTCCTGATCACCAATTCGCCATTTTCCCCATTCCCCATCCTTTCTCTCTCTTTCTCGCTTCACAGTCCACTCATCCTCGACTCCTTCACCCTTTGTTTCTGTTTCTCTCCTTCCCGCCATTTTTCGTCTCGATATACTTTGCGGACGAGAAGCACTTTAAAACCAAACAGACGCTAGTGCCTTGTTTAGCGCGACTAAAAGGACCCTCACTCTCTTATTCTCCTCCACGTTTTGTGCATTCATTCAACCCTTTCACATTGTTCCAATCACCTTGTCTTCATTTAAGTTTGCTCTTTCCACCAGCTTTAGTTTTTTTTCTTATTCTCGCCCTACATTCCCACGTTGGTCAACAGCAACACAGCGTAACACCGAAAACAACAGCGAGAACGATACTCGAGGCAACACTTAAACACCAGCTTTTGGCATTCCTTCTTACACCCACAACCTCGGACCAAAAAGCCCGAAACGACCAAATTGACCCAGTCACAAGATACACTGCAACATCAAAGATGCCGATTGTTCGCTGGGCCTTCAATATCCGCCAACCGCTCTTGCTTGAGAATGTCGAGACCCTGGTGACCTCACTGACGGACGAAGAAGAGGACAATGGAAAGCCCAATATTGTGCCCATGACAAACTTGCTCCATTTCTTACCCAAGGTCGAGTGTGATCGCTTGCTCCAGTTCCGCGTGGAGGACGACATGCGCCGTGCTCTGATCGGCCGCCTCATGATCCACGCATTCTTCGTTGCCTTTCATGGTTGCTCCTGGGACAGCCTTGTGTTCTCGAGATCTGAGACCAATAAGCCTATTCTGGTGAGTTGTGTTTGCTATTTTCTTTTTTGGAGATGAGATTGCACTTAGCCGAGATGGTGGACTTGGAAGAGATATGTATTTGAGAACATGACGTATTTGGTCAGGACAAAGAGTTGGACAGTTGCGCATTTTTTATTTTGGCTTTTTTCTTAATGCGTATTCCACGCTTTTGGACTGGACCATGCCAGTGTGAGATTGAAATGTGTGATGCGGGGGGAGGTGAAAGTGAGCGCGGGACAAAAAGAGCTGAGAAAAGACCTCTGAGGTCCGTCTGGGGCCATAGCTTAGTCCCATGGACTTGCGGGTTTGCTCACAACAAACACACAAAACATCCTTCACCCCTTCACCTTTTGGTTTTCTCGAAAACATCAATCCGACCTGCATTACCATGGAAACATCGTCAAAACAGAGAAGGACGACGGGGAGGAGGTAGAGGAGGAGAAGGAGGAGGAGGAGGAGGAGGAGAGGAACTAGACCAAAAAGGGAATGACTCTCACCAAAAACGCTCCCCATCTGTGTATCATCCTTCACTGTTCTTCACGGGTACCCTCACTTCTAACATCGACTTCCCCATTGTTATCTACATTTCTAATTAGGTGGAGCCAGAGCATCTACAGAGCATCAGCTTCAATGTCTCGCATCATGGCGACTGGGTCATGCTTGTAGGGGAGGCTTCTGGCGATAACGGCGTCAAGCTTGGAGTCGACGTCATGGACTTTCAGGAGCAGGTGCCCGGCGAGTCCTTTGAAACCTTTTCAGCATGCTTCCATGACCAGGTACCGTATAAGCAAAGAGCATGTCTTCCCTTTCTTTCCTATGTAACTGAGCCCATCATGCCAGGAGCCCAAAAAAAAAAAAAAAAAAAAAAAGAACCAAAACAACAAAAGCGATCGGGATTGATGTCGGTTTGTTTGTTCACTTTGGTTAGTGTGACAGCAATGCCGACGGGAACTGAGCAAAAGGCAGATGGACAGAGCAAACAAACAGGCCTTGGATAAAATTACTGATGTCGATGACGATGATTGTCCATCACCATGGGAACTAACCCAACACCGTTACCCTTCTTTATCTCTCTCTCTCCTCCCTAATGCAATATCACCACGGACCATGTCATGTGCTCACATCTTATATTTGCCTACTTACGATGTCGTCATGGTGATGTAATGTCTTTCCAAAATTTGGAACACTCAAACAGTTCACCTCCAAGGAATTGGCCTTCATGAGCGACGCATCTGAGACTGCCTCCTCCGCCTCCTCAATATCCTCCATAACCTCAACCAACAGCCAATTACGACGATTCTATCGCATGTGGTGCCTCAAGGAGTCCGTAGTCAAGGCGTTAGGCGTGGGCATCGACTTTAATCTCAAGGCCTTTGAGTTTTCTATTCAAGAGGACGAGACTATCAAGGTACACAATGAGTTTGTTTTGGTATTTTCTACACGTTTTCTTTGCGAAAATTGATATGTAATAAGAACTCGGAGCTAACAAGGCTTGTGTCTCTCTTTTCTAGCCCATCATGTCAACAACGGTCCAGGTTCACGAAATCACTCCCGAGTTCTCTAAAGAAGGCTGGACCTTTGAAGAGGCCCTGTTGGACCAAGACCACTGCTACGCCATTGCGATGCAGTCGGAGATGGTTGGCTGTGGAAGCATCTCGGACGGGTCAGAAATGCAGCGTCTGGACTGGACGACTCTGCTGAAGGACGCCGTACCGCTCCCTGCCCAGTTTTCATAGTCTTCAACTTCCGACCTTGCGGCATATGCGCTTTTCTTTATTTTTTCTGTCTCTTCTTTTCACATCAGCATCATTTTATTCCCCCCTCCCCTGCACAGAAAACAGTACTGTTTTCGTTGTTCATACGCTTTCAATCCTCGTTCACCAAATATTCATACTCGAATGTTTCCCAAATCGCTTCGCCATTGTTTTCTTTATTGGCCATCAAATGTTCAGTGGATGTCGTCGTAGCTTGGTGGCATATCAGTGGTCGCAACTGGGGTTGGGCCTGGAGTTGGGGCTGGCACAGTCGATGTCGATTGTGGTTGTGCCGGTGTCGATGTTAATGATGAAGACGATACTGTGGAGGTAGTGGAGGTCGGTGGTAAAAGAGGATGAGGCGCCAGCGCCGGTACTGGTCCTGGAGCAGACAGAGTAGAGGATGCCACGAGTGGTGTCGTGATGGTGACTGAGGCTGGTGGCAATGGTTCTGAAGGTCCAACATATTGCGGCAATTGTTCCAAGTGCTCAGGTGCAGCACCATCCAGCTCTATTGGAATTTTGGGATGACAGATGAAAAATGATGAGTTATCCCTGAGCTCTGGCTGTCGAATCACCACTGCACGATCCATTATAGTAACAGTGACATACCCTGCAGTCGCTCCTTTAGCGCGCGATATTGGAAATCAAACTCATGAAGGCCTATTGATGTTGAAGATACAAGAGAAGTCAGCGAATATTGCTCCCGGCACATCTCCGGTGCATCAGGCTCAATCTCCAGACCGTCAGCATACTTCCGTCCGAAAAGGTGATGGCGAGTCGTCCAGGTTGGGTGAGTCCTCCGCCTGGCACCTAAGGCACGAGCAAGTGGATGAAGAACGAGGAAGTCAGTATTTGTTCCCGCATGTACGTTTTCTTTTTGTCAACAAGACAAATTGCCAAAAAAAAAAAAAAAAAAAATCGCCACGCATAAGAAAAATGCTATATTTACCGGCATGACGACAGCCTTAAAAACAGCTGACGAGAACCAAGGCTGGGTCAGTTTGCTGTCCTGTAGGTTGTTGATGGGCATGGATGCAGTAGCAAAGTACGAGTTTGGGGTCTGGCAAAGGTAGACAACCCGCTGGTTGGTCAAAATCAGCGACCCAGACTTGGAGTTGAATGAGGACCTACTCAAATATATCGTTCATGAGTATAAAAGGTAGGCACAGGTACATGTCCTAAGAAGTAACTTACCCAGCACCTGGGTATCCGCTAGTAGTGAATAAACATAAAGTGCAAGCATGGTTAGTCTCCTATTAGTGCAAAGAAAGGAAGTCCTACATGTGTTAAGCTGCATCCACATCTCTTACCCATTGGAGCAATCGAGCTCAAACTTGACATTCTCCTTCCGGTAGAAGATAGTTTCTCTGTCCAATGGCACGATGTCCTTTCCATCGGATGTGAGCATGACCCAATTGATAGACATTGAAGAGTTTTTACGATGAACGTGATGCTGTTGATATGTTGATGGGTAACAGTAGTAGTCAAGGAAAACGCAAAGCTGGTTGGCGACAAACCACCCCAAAAGTTGGGCGAATTTCTGTGCACTTGTAGGGTGTCCTTAGTTCACCCAAAAAAAATGATTAAGGGGATTAGGTCCTTGCTTGGCTGCAATAGCTGTACAGGCAAAAAAATGTGCAACGAACTTACCCCTCATTTAAAAGCAAGCTGATAATGTTGCATAGTTTCATGGTCGGATTATTCCTCATCCGTTGGAGGTGCTGGGCCCTGAGATCAGTTACTGGTTCTCAGCTGCATTCTCTTGCTGCCAGATAGGGTTCCCGTCGTCATCTGTGGGCTGCAGGTAGAGTGGTCGGTGCTGCTGAGTGAGATGCTCCTGGGCTGCCCGGATCATATTCTGTGCTGCCATGATGTCGCGATGGAAATATGTCCAGCACTTGGGGCAGTAGCACCGACGGGTGTTGTTACGAGCAATGAATCCATGGTCACAGGGATCTGCTGGATCAATGGGATCATTCAGTGGACATTTCTGTGACGAGTAGTACTCATTGATACCAGTGACAGCATATCCGCGCACACGAGCCTGTTGCAAAGATGAGATGAGACCATATTAGTATCATAGGAAACAAATGTACATATGTAACTTGGTGGTAACAGGGACAAAAATCTTACTGCTTTGGTCAACTGGGAGCCAAAGGTGCCATGAAGTGAACTGAGCTTGCTGTTGGAAGAGAACTTGCCAAGCCCAATGACGAACAGGACTTTCTCCTTGGGCGCATCATAGAGCATGTCAAACACTGCCTCGATAGCTTCAGATATCTCGGCCTCCTTGGCTTTCTTGAATTCCCACAGGTGCCATCGGTGGCGGAAAGTGTTGTTGTAGTGTGCATCAAGAGTCACACTGGCTTCCAACCTCGACTGGACATATGGGAGGACTTTATCGTCATGGATTCCACGGTGTGGCTCGATGTTGTTCTCTGCTGCCTGCACTGCATCTGTCTTGCAATCCTCGGAATACCATCTGTGCCGAAACTGTGGCTGGTACAATGCCTTGCTCTTTATGACCAAGTTGCGGAAGCACTCCTTAGATGTGTTTGCAGGCACAGTTGAGTCGATATCCATTTCGGAGCCAGTACTGGATTGTGTTGTGATATGGCTCTTGTACATGATGTAGTCCTCGTCTTCCTTGGTATCCATGATCATATCTAGAAACAAAACATGTGCTGTGAATAGGCAAGAATGCAAAGACCAGAAAAAAAAATGAGAAAAAAAAAAGAGAGAGACTGAGTCAATCGTGGCTGTTGAACACATACCTCCATCAGTTTGAGCACCATTGCCACTCCAGTATGTGTTCTTTGGCACCATGTTGTCGGCAGTCTCTCTTTCTAGTGGTGGAGACAGTGAGCCTTCAAAGATATCGTCGTTGGTATAGAGAGTGTTGGCTGAGTGTATTAGAAAAAGATAGATAGCACAGTCAGCACATAGAAAGAAGCAAAAGAAAATATAGACATTGAAGACATGAAAGCACTGAAAAGGAAGCACTGCCGACAACACACCTAAAGGGTCCATAGCTTGATCAGGCACCTGCGGTGGGATGCGGACACTGATCGCAGCCGTGCATGTCTGACCGAAATCGATGCCAACGATCCACACATCCTTGCCAGTGCTATACATGTTGAGTTGAAATTGAATTAATGCTAGCATGTCAAAACAAAACTTTTCATTTTTCATGTGTCTCTGTTTCCATAGCCTGAAAACAACAAATACAAACATACTCTGGGGACTCGAAATATGGTCCAAAAGTATACTCAACATCATCCATCGTTTTGAACTCATTCCGGATCTCGCGCAGCCATTGGCCAGGACCTGTCTGGGGATCGATCCGGCCTGGAGCAGCAACTGGGTCATGTCGCTTGACAATGCGGAGGTCATATGCCAACACCTGTAGCACTAGACCATTGGTCCTAAATGTGCCTGTAAGTGCATAACGCTTGAAGGATGGCTCAGGCTCTTGTCCAAGAGGGGCAACCTGGAGGTGGGAGCGATATCCTCGCTCACCAGAGTTCAGAGGGACCATCAGTCTTGAGAGAAACACACCAGGTGCAAGTTGGCCAAGGTTGACATATAGGTCATTGGCATTCACTCTGAAGTTGATGCCAAGGGCGCTCTTGACTTCTTGTGTGCACTCTCTGTAGATCGTCTGCATGAGCTCCAGCTCCGTCATCTGAATGTAT
>KN042418.1:1792659-1966321 GCA_000739165.1 Podila verticillata NRRL 6337
GACAAAAAAACAGACAGAGCGGCTCGTATTTCGCAAGACGATTCCCTGCATGATACGATGTCATTCCAGTACTATCGACCTCAAACCTTGAACTGATTCCTCTCATCTCGACAGCATGCTTGAAAACAGCCTCAGCCCTAAAGTGTGTACAATATACAAAAACAAAGCAGACCATGATGGTTTGCTAGGTTAACGATTGGGTAACATGGAACCATAGGGTTCAGTCATGATTCCAAAGCAATGTGAGCCACATTCACTTTGACACAAAAGATAAACAAACTGGCGCAATGGTAACATACATTGTGGAACGGCAAATATTGCCCAGGCAAACGAAAAGAACTTTGTGATGGGCATCTTGGAGAGAATGGATGTGGGTAGTTGTAGCAATGTCGAGGAGACGCAAGAGAAGAGCGTGAATGCAAAGAGCCAAGGTTGGTTTGGGTTGTTTGGGTAGCCAGGATTGCCAGAAACTTCAAGTAACAACCATCGAGACTACGCTTGAAGCTTTGATAGCCTTCTCAGCCTTTTAATAAAATTATAACGAACAAAGTGCAGGCCATTAGATTTATATTTTCATGCAATGGCATTCACAAGCATGCATACATAATAATGCAACATACCAGCTGATCAATCAACTTCTGGAACTCGTCGTCAATATCTTTCTTAGTAATACCCATGAAGGAGCCATCGGATACAACGTTGGCACAATTAGGTATGATCATGGGGAGATGATTATGTGTGGAGAGAGAGGGAGGAATGAGGGAGGTAAATTGGTTCATAAATGTGTGAATTGTGATTGTTATTTATATTCCTGAACTTGGGTGAACTAAGGGAATTCGCACTTGTAATGTTCACGTGATATCGTCTCCTCCTTTTTTTGCCACCGAAGTGTTCGCGTTTCTAATTCGCCTGAATGCTTCTCAGGACCTCTCACACACATCATTAGGACGTCATGCAGCAACAACATGGACCCATCATCAACAGCCGGAAACAGTTCCTGCTTCGAGGCTCCACAAAGATCATTGTCGAATTCTTTGGTGAGAAAATCTGGAACGAGTTTCTAATAGGTTGAGACCTCACTTTTCTTAAATAATAAGCGAATGCTAATCGGTGATTGATTGCCTCACTTAATTAGAATACTGTGTGAACAGGTACCTTGCCTACATTACTTTTGTTGAAGTCTGAATGCTAGGTTGCAGTAAATCATGTGCAATTTACCTAACTCCACTGCTCATTCTTCCTCCTTACGCCTGACAGTCTTCTCTTTCAGCGTGGACTCTATGCAGCTGAACATTTCAAAATGACAAAGAAATATGGCCTTCATATGCTAGTGACAACGGACCCGGCGGTCAAGGAGCACATGGCGAATATCTTGAAGCAGGTCGAAGGTACAAATGTTGTATTCTCACGGCATAAACATGCAGCAAGGAAATCAGCTAGGACATGCTCGAGAGCAGCGACCTTAACAAACATTCCCGACGTCGTCAAGGAGATGGTGTCCCATATTTCTCCTGCACTGAAGCCACCAAAACGACAAGTTTGTCGATGTACAGGAGGCATTCACTTATTAATTTTGCCGTATCTTATTTACATGTGGTATTTGTAGAGTGGCTCATGGTTTCCAAAGTGGAAAAGCTCATCTTGGCCGTCAAGTCCAAGGAAACGATGGCAGTCCTGGAGCGCTGGCAGTTTGATATCCGGAACGAGAAGGACGACCCCTCATACACCAACAACGGAGCATCACCGTCAGGATCACGGGAAAGTGCGCCGCCCAAGACCGAGCAACAGATCCAGGAAGAGATCCAGGCTATCATGCGCCAGATCACGGCCTGTGTCACCTTCTTGCCCATGCTCGACGGCAAATGTAAGGAGGAGCCGCGTTATTCATTGCACTATCCTGGAAATTAATTTGCTCCGCATTGTTCTAATGTATTTTTCTGATCTTACCCGATCATGATTACTTTCTTCATCCAGGCACTTGGACAATCCTCTGCCAGACAGCGAGAGACGTAGAGGTGCCCATAACATGGAGCGATGCGGACCCCCACCTGATCCAGAACCCAGAGCAAGTCAAGCTCCGATCCTTCAGCACAAACATGCACAGAGTCGACGCCATGGTCGCATACCGCCTGCGGGACGACTACTGAATACACACTCAATCGAGCGATCGTCAAAAGCTGAATAAATAAGCAAATGTACAGACAAGATGTTCGGCTTACTAGGCTATTTCGTAGTTCGAGGTGTCCACCCTTTGAAATCCGTGGATGGAATCTTGGAAGAGACGGGTTCAAACCGCTTACCATTTTGGTCTTGAACACTACACAGAGTATCCATCGTCGTTCTTCGGGCTGTGCAAGGAATTTTTATTCCGTGATTCACTGGTATCTATTTTGAGGTTTCACAGCTCATCGACACCTTCGTCGTCGTCATCAACCTCTTCCTCTCCCTCTTCCTCTCCCTCTTCCTCGTAATCTTCCTGTGACGCCTCATCGTCGTAGTCCTCGCGTGGGCTGTAGTTACCACTGTTGCCATTACGCTGGTTCCTGTAGTCTCCAACCAACTCGCGGCCAAGAGCATAGCGCAATCCAGGCCAGGAGGCAACTCGCTTGCTCCGTTTCCTTCCCGCCTCAGATCCCATGACAGCATAGTCGTTGCCTTGTTGAACTTTCGATTGATATCCAGTACCAAATGCCTCCATCCTGGCTCTGACAGTGTTCTCGCTGTCCTCCGAGAGGAGGCTCGAGCTGCTACGGTAATGGCGTCCGTGAGTCTTCTTGTCCAATCTTTCCTTGATCTCACTGCGGCACCTTGCAATCATCTGCTCAATCTTCATTCGGTTGGCAATCATGTGGAGCTTCGGGAACGTCTGTCGCTCGCCAACCGTCAGGCAGTGCAGCAGTCGGTTCTCATCAGGATCGGTCAGGAGGTGCAACCAGTCCGAGATCCCAGATTTTGGCTATTGAAAAATGACGATGAAAAATATGAAACACTGTGAGTTTCACTCTCACCATATGAAGCCAAAAATGACCAAACGTTATCGCATGTGAAAAAAAATAGATTATTCTTAAGTTTACCAAGATAGTGACATGGCCGTCAAACTTTTGCAGCCAGATCCAGGACCAGTCCTGGTTCATAAACTTGGGCAAGAGTTCCAGGTCGCGCAGGACTTTGAGCCATTTGGAGAGATCCAGCTTCAAAAACTGTTCAATCGAGGCCGCCAAGAATCCTCCACGCCAGCCTTCGCCGTACAAATGGCTCACTGGACGACCTACACTGCCTCTGGCTGCGTAAAAGAACAGGTGGACGTGAGGGTTGACTTGTGAAACAATAGTGTAGTTGACGTTGAAATGTGTATGAAGGGCCTAAAAGTTAAAAAAAAAGGTGTAAGAGCGAGGAGTCAGCATGATGTCGAGAAGTCAAGGAACGTACGTGGTTTGGCTGGGAAGAGAGAGAGAGAGAGAGAGAGAGAGAGAGAGGGTATAGTGTACCTGGAGAGGAATGTCGGCACGGAGCGATCCATCCTTGAATCCACGACCTCCATAGCTGAACGGTACTAGAGATCCATCGGCTCTCTTGCGCATCAACACGACAGGGTTTAGGATACCGGGGATGGCTGCACTAGCAATGACCGCGGACCAGACCACACAATCCGGAGTGGTGAGATAGTTCAGCAGTTTTGGCGGTGAATGTGGATCGTATGGGATGACCGAGATATTCAGAATCCTTCCAGTTCTTTCGTAAGCCTCGAGAAATGTCAGACTGCCTTTAGTCACCCACTGGGCTTTTCGAGCCCAATCCTCTGCGTCGAATCGAGATCCCTTCCGGATCAATCGAGGGAACCAAGTCTAGCAAACGGGGGGAGAAAAAAGTTGAGTGACTGTTGCAAGCAGACAGGTCATGGAGTCGTTCCTGGATTCAACTTACAAAGATGTTGTCGGCACACGCTGTGAATTTCTGCGAGACTTCGGGGACAAGTACCTCGTTCAGTTCATCATCTGTTCGACTGCATACCAGAGCAGCTGGAGTTTGAAAAATAAAAACAAAGTCGTTAATTAAATCGTTTGCTCAAAGTGGAGAAACAAAACTGAGCGCACATGCTCCATTAGTCATTCCAAATACATATGCATATTTTAATGCAGCCAGCCTGGAGAAAGAAAAAAAAATTGGGGTGCAGGGACGAGAGCATATGTATGTAGAGCAATGATACTTACCCAACAAAGCACCAGCACTAGTTCCAGTAATGACCGTTGGCAACACTCCGGCTTGGAGAAGGGCGCGCACCACTCCCAGGTGGTAGTAACCAAATCCTGCGCCTCCAGAAAGGCAGAGCGCCGTCCGACCATAATTCTTGTAGATACTTTTGAAGAACGACCGCTTTTCCTCGTCGCTCAGTTTAGTGGAGAGTATCACGGCCTCCATAGATTGCGTAACTGGAGCAAAGCACACGCATATAGTTAGCAGGGTACAGTATGACAAGGTCATGACATCATCGCTTCGAATCGATGACAGTTCTTACCTTCTTGTACGTAGTTTTCGATAGGTTTCTTGGTGCCGTGGTAAGTCTGCGAGTACAGGCGAGCGTTTTCTACGCCTCCAAAGTTGGATTTGACAACACCTTGGAGATGGTCCTTGAGTTCCTCAACCCGATCTGATTCACGGGCCTGGCGAAGGTTCCTGTTCACTTTGGAGAGCAAATGGTAGTCGTAGTAACCAAAGTCAGGGTCGTTCTTCCACTCGTCTTTCTTCAAGAACGTATCCAGCTTCTGTGCAGCAGCCTTCCACTCGCCATAGGTCGACGCATTCCTGAGGTCCTTGCGAAGCCGATTTCGACGTCCACGCCTATTATTATTATTGTTATTATTATTATAATTATTATAATTATTATTATTATCGATTCAAGAACTGAATGACACTGCAATATGCATGCCAAGATTGGTTTAGAGACACAAATCATGAAAAGAGCATATCTAACAGAAAAAGGTTAATAACAGAGTTCTCCCCTTACCAAGTAACAAAGTACTCCCAGACATTGACAATCTGTCGTACACACACATAGATCCACATCTCGACAGCCATGATGCTGAATATGAGAACCTATGTTGCAGTGATTGAAAACAAACTTGAGATTTTTTTTACGGCGTATGACAGACCTGGGCCGAGAGCAATAAATCGAGCAACGCTTACCATCAGCGGGATTCGGAGAAGGGTGTAGCTGTATCCGTTATAGCGCTTGGGCGACCTGTTGTGCTTGGTGCTGCGTTTCGTGGGTGCTTGCTGGACGGGGATAAAGTCGGTGACAGCAGAGATAAGCTCTGCCGAGGTTTCGCTGGCGGCGGCACCTTCGAGAGCCTGACGGAAGGCAAGCATATGGTCCTCGTTGACGTAGACTTGGTCGAGTTCAGAAATGCGGTCTTCGGGGTAGTGCTGAGGGCTGGAATTCCGTGAGGTGGAGGTACTGAAGTCTGAATGAGATGTGTCGTGGTGATGGTCCTGTTCAGTATCCTGGTCGTAGAATGACTCGACTGAGCTACCATTGACAATGTTGTCCCTCCGGCGAGGGCGACTCTGTCCATGGGGCATGGTGTGAATGTGTTGTTCTGTGAGTAGTGGAGTAGGTGTGAAATGTAATGCGGGAGTAGGAAATGAGGCGGGAAAAAAAGAAAAGATAATGGTTCAATGATAAAAGTAAAAAATAAAAAATCGTTGCTCTGTCTCACAGTAAAATCATATGCGTCTCCCATGGCCCCAAAATTTCACTTTGAAGAGAAACCTTCGATAATACAAAAAAAAAAAGCTGTGCTGGGGTCGAGCTGATTAAGGAGGGAGGTGAGGTCAGATCTCTCCTCGCTCTGCTTGTTCCTGAGTGACCTTGCATCCATCCCTCGCCTCCGCACAAGACTTCACCCTCGTGCTGTGGTCGATTTGGAATACTCGTGTGATGTACGACGTAACGTATTCAAATGCCGTGGATCTTCAATTTATTAAGGACTCGACTACAGACATGTCGCCCGAAAGGGTATTATGACCAGACCTATACGGCAAAGAATAAAATAATAACCATTTAAACGTTTAGTAACAGCTCTATCATATCAAAAGGCAACGGAGAGTGACGAGTGGCTGCTTTACCTTCAGAGTGGTGTCCCAGCTTCCAGTGCACATGGCCATGCCATCACTGGCGACGCCCAAACAGCTGACGCGGTTGTCGTGGCCCAGCAAGACACCCACGCGCTCGCCTCGGAGAGTATCCCAGACATTGCAGTTGTAGTCGTCATATCCAGAGAACAAAAGTCGTCCAGAGATGGAGAACGCCACCGATGTGATGCCGCAAAGGATGTTGTCGTGGGTATAAATATTCATCTCGCGATCTGCACGCAAATCAAAGAGTCGGCAGGACGCATCATCCGAGCCTGTTGCAAAAGCATCGCCACTTGGGAAGAACCTATACACGAGAGTAATAAAATGTGGCTTCAGTAACGCGAAAAATAGAGATCGCCATCCAAGCCCAGAACAGATAAACAGGCAAACGTACTGGACCGCGTTAATGTCGGACTCGTGGCCGGTAAATGTTTGGACACAGCGTCCAGTTCTGATATCCCACACTTTTGAAGTAGAGTCGCAAGCACCGGACACAAAGATGCGCTGATCTGGAGACACAGTTAAGCTAGATAAAATGGATAGTACGTGTGAGGCCAAGGAATGGTGAGTAATCTAAAAACCCCTCGTGCCAGCCCGACAGTCAAAAAGTCTAATCCCATTTGAGTCGGGGATGAAGCCCATGGGACACGGCCAGTGCAGCTAACGTTGCTTTCTCAAGAGTGTAAATGAGATTTTCTTACCTCATGACGTCGCCGGTGTGGTCGTTGAAATCCATGATTTTGACTCCAGCATCAACATCCCAGAACATGCAGCTCATGTCACCACTAGAAGTAAGGATCTGGCGGTCGTTCAAGAAGCGGCAGCACGAAAGATATCCCGAGTGTGCGCTCAGCTCTCTTGCCACCTTGGCGGAGCCCTCACGAGTACGTAGATTGTAAATCGAACACATGTTGTCAAGTCCACCACAAGCGACAAAGTTGCCAGTTGGGGCATAGGCACAGGTCATGACCCACGAGGATCGCAGTGGGATGGCATAGACCTTGTTGGTGGTATACGCGTCCCAGACAATCAACTTTCCATCCTGCGAGGCCGAGACAAGGTGGCGTTTGTCTGTTGACCAGTGCATGGAGTAAATCTTGGCCAAATGTCCCTTGAGCACTCTGCGGATACGGAGACCAATCCGGGTGATAGGCTCGAGTTCGGATGACATTGATCTCACTGCAAATGTTCAATTGATTGAGTGAGTGCTTTTTCAACTTTCAGAAATTCTCTTGCCTGTGTCCATTACGGGTCGGATTGACTTACAGGACGTGTCAGCCAGAGCCTGCTTCTTTTCTCTGATCTTGTCCTTGAGGAATTCGGCTTCCTTTCGCGCGTTGGAGATTCTCTCTGCCATGTCAGTACTCATCGTGGGCTGTGCGTCCGTGGGGGTTGTTTTTGTAGGTGGAGTTGGGGAGAGTGTTCAGTCAAAGAGGGGTAGTTTCGACCAACGGTAGGCGTGCTAGTCGAAAATAAAGAAGCTCCAGTTAGCACCCTACGTACTCGATGACAGGGCAAAAGGGATGGAGGCCTTTATCCCTCCCACACTCTCTGCGAATCGCTTGTTTCTCCTCTTCATATGATGTTTTGTGTGCGCCGGGAGTGTGTGCGTGTGTGAAAAGAGAAAGAGAGAGAGATAGATATATAGAGTGAGGTATGCGCTGTGAAAGAAAGACTGATAGGCACCACTGAACTGAAAATGACGGATGGTCCGTGAATTGGTGTAGATTAAGCGAGATGGCGCGTGAAAGATTCAAAGATTGTGGGCGCAAACATGTGTTGTTGAAGGGTGTTCCACAAACAAGCAGAGTGGGAGGTGTGCATGCGGTATCCTTCATTGGACGTTCTGTCTCTCACACATCCATCAGCTCTGTTCCTGAAATCCTTCCTCCGAGGGTGCTCACTGTGGAATGACATGAATCATGAAGCCCAGGTAGGGGCGAGACATACGTTGGGGATGGGGGTATAATGGTACGCTGAGGACGGGTATATGTGAAAACGGGTTCTTGAGATGTCACCGTGGCTGGCCCTTGGTCGTCCGTGAAGTGATGGGTTGAGCAAAGGATGGATGGTGAGGAGGAAAGAGGAGAAGCGAGTCGGTGGGGATGAGGTGGGTGAATGGGTGGAAAACAAAGAACAAAGGAAACGAGAGAAGGGACAGAAAGAGAGAAGAGAGGGAGAGAGGAAATAGAGGAAGATAATTTGAGCCATCGCATCGATGCATCGATAATGTGAGGATGTGTGGATGGGTGTGGATGGGTGTGCAGCCCACAAAGCACCACCGAGCACATTAACTTTTTTTTTCTATTCTTTTCTCCTTTGCGCTCGCTCTCGCTCTCACTCTCACTTTCACTTTCACTCTCTCACTCTCTCACTCTCTCACTCTCTCACTCTCTCACTCTCTCACTCTCTCACTCTCAGTCCCCACTGTCACACTCACACTCACACCTTCTCACTCTCACTTCACAGAACAAATAAACAATATTGCAAGCTCAACCAGACCAAAGGAGGGGGCGACAGGGAGGGGGCATGAAAACAACTGCAATGGTCACAGTCTATGAGCTAAAGCTTTTGTCTTTTTTTTTGCATTGATGAGCTTGGGCACTCAACAACAGAGTGAATGTGGTCTGTGGACTGAGCGCATACGACACCAACGTGGTTCCCTGATTCAATTGTACTCAAAGGTATCGTCCACATCTTTATTATCGTGACGGTCTACGGTGCACGCGAACCTTGCTACGGTTCAGCCATCTTGACCAAGAATTGAGCCCCATGCACATTTTTATCAGAACTGAACTACACAAAATGAACCAAGGCGGTTCATAGTTGACGAATATGAAAAGAAAATAAACACCGGTCGCGTAAGGAGGACGAGAGCAAAGGCCTCGAAACAAGGAGGGGTTGTTAGCCCCTTGGGATGCGATCGAGCCCGCATGAACAAATGAACAGCAACGGCAGGAGCATGACAAAAAACGAGCAGGGTACTGAAGCCTGAAGGTTAAAAACCATCGCCTTTCGCTTAGGCCAGCCATACTTGTCCCTGGTTGACGCTGGAAGAGCAAAACCAACCAGGTTATCTAGATAGAGCACTAGATATTGTGGTTGTTCGCCATCTCCTTTCCTTTGTGCTCCGATGAGCAGGACTAAGGGCTGACCAATGGTCATACTCATACTGACTTGAATCAAAACAACATGAACGCACTGTCGCGTTGAGGGAGGTACCTTCTTGTCGCGACTATTGACAGTATATCAATACTTGAGATCGTGAGAGGTCGACACGACAAATCGCTTCTTTTGTTCACGGCGAACCAATGAAGTGTATGTTTATGAGTGGAGCGTAGAATGAAATAAGCCAAGCCAAGCCTAGCCAAAAAAAAAAAAAAAAAAAAAAAAAAAGTACTTAAGAAAAAGCCAGCTTTGATGTCTATCGAGAAAACTCTGGCGCTCTGCAACGACCCACTGATCAAGCTCGCCACTGAACGAAGAATGCGGCATGTGATCTGAAATCAGATCACTCGTCCTCTCCTTTCTCCAAGGAGCAATTGTAACAAATCTGTGTCAGTGTGGTATTCAAGTATCTTTGATCGTTGGTGGATACGTCTCAGACACGGATCGGCCTACTCTGTCCGATCAGAATATTTCCTGTTGTCTATTCAGTTAGACCCATCCTTGTGTGTGGCGGCAAAAGGGTTGACCCTTTCCATCACCAAGCTTGGTGTCTTAATGTTTACTTTATTGTCCCGCGGCCGTGGCCCACGTCCTCGCACACACAACATTGGGGACTGTCTCTGGGATCTGTATCAAGCTCGTCAATATCTCATAAAATTACGTTGAGCCCTCATCCCTATGATTGCCTCGCATTCTCTCTCTTTTGCTCTTTCCGCACACAAACAAAAATGTAATAGTAGCAATGTTTAGCGCGAATGTCACACCACTGCTCTCTGTATTTTTAGCTTGCATCCACACCCCATTCTTTACCAGGATTTCATTCTTTTCTTTTTGTTTGGAAAGAGTTGCATTTGACAATTAGGTAGTGGCTGTATGGTATTATTACGTGTATGTGATGTGATGTGTATATTCTATTTCTCAATCCCCCGAAGATTTCGTCGCGTTCTTTAAAGGGTGAGGGCAGCAGCAACAACACCGGCGACGGCCAACATGGCGGAGGAGGCAGTCAAGGAGGTACCGGCGCTCTTGGGTGCATCGGTAGTGCCGGGAGCGGGGGTGGAGGCAGAGGTGGAGGGGGCGGGACCAGTGCCGTCAGCGCCAAGAATAGTGAAAGCAGGGGAGTATGAGATGGGGCTGGTCTTGGCCTCGAGCGAGTAGGTACCGGGCTCAATGTCAGCAGGAACGGTCAAGTCAGCACGGACGAGGGAACCAGTGCAGTCGATCAGTCCGAGGATAGCCTTGAACTGGACAGCGCTTGGGTCTCCAAAGACAATGTTGACGGTGGTGTTCTTACCAGCGGCACCCGAGTTGGCACAGTTGCCGGTCCAGCCGACGAACACGGTCTTGCCAGCGGTCCACTTGGTGACGGTGGTGGGGTTGCTAATTGGATCAAGGATAGCGCACAAAAAGCACAGGTCAGCATCGACTGAATCAAAACCGTTGAAACATAAAAAAATTCAGGTACGAGTCCCTCCATCGGTCTCCTCGACGACTTACTTGAACTGGATTTTCTGGGCGCTGGCAACAGCAGCGACGGCAGCGACGAGGATAGCGGTGATGAACTTCATGTTGAGATGTGTATGAGGAGGGGTGGGGTGGAGGTGAGAGTAGGGGAGAGTAGGGGAGTTGAGGTATGTAGGGCTGGGAGGGGAAAGATGGGATTCAATGAGGAAAAGAAATGAAAAGAGAAATGAGAGAATGAGGCAGACTTATTTGTGGAATCCCAGGGACTGGAGGAGGAGCGGACAGTGCTACCAAGCTCTCCACCGATTGCCAACCCTCCAACAACACGCCAGGCTCAACAAGCTTTTTTTTCTAATATATTTTTTTCGTCCCAACGCCACCTGGTAAGGCGATTGTGAACTTTCTTTGTTGGCGATAGTGTCGTAAAGTCGGCCTAAAATAGTGGCACCATGGGACGGCAGGCCCGTCGCGTTAGCCTAACATTGCGTCAGTTGATGTCGCACAGGAGTTGATGGTTGATAGCAATAGTCGGCAAAATCAGTGTCAAGAGAAGAGTTGTTCAATCCTTCAACGAGAATGGATCCATGAATGCTCACCGAAACTATTGAATACGACTTGCATGGCCTCTTTGTGTTCACTTGTCCGTTTCAAAGCGCGACAAATTGAGGGGATGAGCACTGGAAGACTTGCGATTTTCACAGATACTTACACGCGACTGGATTTAACAGTCACACACCCTTCTCGCTTTCTGATCGCAAGTAAACAAAAGACCGAGTCTTGTCTCTCTCCTTTCTCACTTCTTCTTCACCCTTCTTCCACTCACTCTTCTTACCAAACCCACACACACACCATTCAATCTGTAAGTACCAAATCCTTGATGCCTTGTCATATACTCGACGCAACCTACAATATTTTTATCGGGACTGAAATGATGATTGCTTTGCCGCCCCAGGCAGAAAAGAACATGTTGATCAGCTTAGCACATATTTCTGGATCTGATTCAATCCCAAAAAATATTTTCTTCATCGAATCAACTTTTATTTTGTTGACTTCTTTGAAGAAGAATACAAATATCCAGAAGACATACCCATTGATGAGAAGCAGTAGTAATAACCATTATTATTCTTCCATCGATTCTTTTTTCCTTTTTTAGAACTTTTGTAGCCGAGCGGATCATAACTCCGGAAAGTCTTCAGGAATTCAACAGGTAATTATCTATCCTCCCATCATCCAGCCCCAGCCAAGAGGAAAGATGTCCATATCATGCTAATTCAGACATAAACACAAACATAATGGTGTCAAATTTGTATATCCCTGACCTCGTACTATTCCACAAACTACTTTGTGGAGAATATCCAAAATGAGCATCATCATTAACCCGAGTTTCTCTTGTTTTGTTCAGTTAGAGTCCATGTATAAAGGTATGTCGCAGGATAGAATAGATATAGAGCCTTCAAATAAATTATGCTATAAGCCATGTACAACTCTATTGCGGATGATGCACGATGCTTCGTGATTACGCGCGCTATTTTATCTTTGTTGTTTTCTGGCAAGTGGCAACTATGGCTTGTAATGTACTAATCGTTGTTACTTCAACCACACAGCGGTCAATTTACCTTTCTACTCGTGTTCACATCCATATTTCTCAGCTCAGATCGAGGAGTAATGTGCCTGGCCAAATAGTGAAGAGTGTGTTCTGTGATTCCGAAAAATATTTATTTGAAGTGTAGTTGCTTAAACCTCAGCGAGAACCTCGGGCTCCTTGAAGTCCTTGCGCTCAACCTTGGCACCGGTCTCGTTGTCAGCACCAGAGTGGAGCTCGAGGAGCTTGCCAAGATCGAACTTGGGGGCCTTGAGAATCTTGACCTTGCGGATGAAAACATCACGGATGGGGTAGATGTTCTTGCAGGACTTCTCGATCTCGTTTCCGATAACCTCGGGGATGAACTTGTGGACGAGCTCCTTCAAGTCGCAGGAGGTGGCCTGGGCGATCATGATCTCGAACATCTTCTTGCGAATCTGGCGGATCTGAGCGGTCTGGGCGTAGGTGGTCTTCTTGACCTGGTGGACACCCTTCTTGGTGAAGGCGACAGCGAAGAGGCGGAGCAAGTAACCATCGGTGGTCTTGACATCGACGTGAGCCTCGATGATGGACTATTATGGTCATAAATATTATGAGGTACGAGTTAGTTTTCTCGCGCTTGAACGACACTTTGTCAATGTGCTCCTCGAATCTTTTGCGTAAACAAAACGAAAACTTGGATGGGTTCATACCTGCCACTTGCGGACCATGGAGCGGAGCTTGTCAGAGGTCATGTCCATGCCGTGGAAGTTGGTGAGGCAGGACTTGCCCTGGACCTCATCAACGCGCAGCTTGACCTTGCGGAAAGAGTACTCCTCGTTCTTGTTCAAGTCAGCGAGGGAGACCTCAAGGACACGGCCCTTCAAGGCATCGTTGGCGTTCTTCATGCCCTGGGTGCGGTTGACAAGGGTCTTGCCAACGTTGCGGACATCGAAGGTCGAGGGAGCCTTGATATCGTACCAGTCCTTGCGGGTAAAGGGGTCGACACTAAGAGATGGTGAGGTTGAAAGCGCTTATCAGCATCATCGTTCGCTGTTGGTTTGCACTTGTGCAGTGTCTGATTTAAAAAAGACTGCGCTTGTTTTCTGCCGATGGTTGTCGTGTTGTTTCGTAAAGTATGCCCTTCTGCTTAGTTCGAGTGCGGTTCCGAGGCATTGTTCCCTCACTGTGCGCGTTGTTAAGGTATAGAGTAGGTTCCAATAGCCAGTTTCCGCACTGTTTCTACCGACAAAATAGTGGTGTCGCAGTTTGTAGAGCATCCTCAGATGTTGAAGACTCGTCATGTTTTCATTCAGAGTAGGGATCTGAATTCGACATCGATCTCTGTATAATCCTGATGCTGTGAACTCTTCCTTGAAACCCTCTTGACAAATCAGTTGTCGCCTCATCCATGTGCTCCTGATGCTCCCTTGGTCTTGGTAGTGTAAAAGTCACGGAACGATACTTTACACCTTCTTCTTGAGACCCTTCTTGCCTTTCGAGAGACGCCTAGAGAAGAGAGGTTCGAGTGGTTAGTTTCTGAAGACGACTTCGAAGGTTGTTTGAAAAAAAAAAGTTTCATTCCATGATTCCTTACTTGTTCTTGCCGACGGCTATATTACGATGATGAGTGATAGATCATCAAGTGGTTGATGGTGGGCGATTTCCAGATTTGATTGATTTGGCAGATTTCCGATTTGAAGAGTTATGGTTGATTTCCAGATGATGGTTTCCATGAGTGACAATATCGATTTTTGAGGTTTCGAGAGTCGATAAACGTAGATTCAGCGAGAATACAGCATGGTGACATGACGGATGGACGGATAGACGGCGTAGGGTGGATAGATTGATAGCAGATACACTTTTGGTTAGATGGATGGCTTCTCCGGACTCTCTTCCTCAATCACGCACAAATACGCAGTGACATCTCACCCATAGTGAAATAAAGAGGAAGTTAATACAGGACCGCCAACACAAAATTATTAAATGGCAGTAGAGGCACACGAGAAGAAAATTTGTCATGTGACTCCAATCTCCCAACCGGTCGTTTCTGCCCAGACTGTGGTCGCGTCTGACTGACTTGCTTTCTCCCTTTATCTCAGTCCTAAGTCGTCGAGTAGACAGTACTCTCGGCCAAGAGGCTGAGGAGGCCTTTGTGAAAGGATCACTAGCCGCTCATCTTGGGTATACCATGAACATCCTTCTGTTTGCAGCCAGTAAGATACGGCAGCGTATTATCTCTCTCCCTTTCGAACTGGATGTGCCACTGCAATTGTTGGCACTTGCTGCGCTCGTGTAGTCAACTAGTAATTCTAGGTACAGGTCAATTCCCCGCGTACTCAAAAACGACTGGCTAGGATGGCAGCCATCTGTTCTGCAATGTCAGAGTGGTCCAGCCCATAGTGCATTATGCATAGCCATGTGCAAGATTGCGATGTGGCAATTATGTCTGATAACGGAGAGCCATTGTGGTTGTTGTGTTGTTTGTTGTTGTGGTCAATATTTGGTCGTTACTGCCGTTGAGTGCGCATGCTAATTATCATGTGGAGAAGGAGATGGATAAGTCAAGTCGACAAGGGTCAGCTCGAGCTTGCATGTTCCTCCAACGCAAAGAGGTATCTCGGCCGTTGTACAACTTGGATGTATAGGTGTACCATGCACAATGAAGAAAACAAGGCCGCCAGCGCCTGAACCTACTCTAGCCCTGCTTCACACATGAAAATAAAAGTGCAATCGAGGAATGGCGAGTTAGACACACAACGACAACAAGGAAGGCAGGAAAAAAGCTGTAAAAGTGCTCTCAATATTCAGAGCAGCGTGCAAGGGTGAAGGAGAGAGAGAGTGCACAGTTCGTTCAAGGTTGGAGGAGAAACCCAAACTGGACGCAGGAGAGCCGTGCAAAAAAAGATACTTCCTCGGAGGGGAGACAAATTCACTTCTTTCTCATTCCCTCCACATTCCTTTCTCATTCATCTCTTTCTTCCTTCCCGGCCTCCCTGCCTCCTTTCTTCTCTCAACGACCACCTCCGCCACTCCCTCTAAAAAATAAACGAGAGAAACATGTCTACCGATAGCACCAAGCCAACCTCCAAAGTCGAGTGGATCAAGGCCGAGGATGGCCACAACATTTTCACAAAGACCTGGTACGCTGTCGGCACCCCCGTCGCCTCCATAGTCTTTGTCCACGGTCTGGGCGAGCACTGCGTCCGTAAGTGACATGTCACCATAATTAACCATAGTCTTGGAAAGAAAAGTGCAGAACATGCCCTGTACAGTCAACGATCTAACCAGATGTTTAGGTTACGACCATGTCTTTGAGGAGTTCAACAAGGCTGGATTCCAAGTCCATGCCTACGACCAGCGTGGATTTGGTGAAACTGGTATGATTTTTCCACGAGTTGAGCAAACGTAAACCAGGGACGACCTTCAGTTTATCCATTCTGACAACACCGCTTTCTTTTTTTGGACTCGCTGCGCTATAGGCAAAAAGTCAAAGAGTCTGGGTGCCACTGGTGGATACGCCAAGGCCATCCCCGATATCACTGCTGCCTTGAAGCGCAGTGAAATTGAAGGCGTCCCTCTGTTCTTGATGGGACACAGCTATGTAAGAAAAGATGTCTTGATTCGAATTTGCCATATCTTGGCCCCCAAACTAACCGTTGTTTGATCTCAACATCAAAACGATAGGGAGGTTCATTGGTTCTGAACTACGACTGCATTGGACCACTGCGCACAAAGCTCTCTGGCCTCATTGCCTCGGCCCCTCTGGTCTTGGCCTCTGGCCCCACCCGCCCCAACGGCTTCACCATCTCATTTGCCGGTGCCGTCTCCAAGGTCGCCCCCTCCCTCAAGATCCCCACCAACCTCTCCTCAAAGTTCATTTCTCGCGACGCCAAGGAGGTCGCTAAGTACAACGACGACCCCCTCGTCCACGGCTACGGCACCACCAAGGGTCTTTTCGACATGCTGACAAACGGCAAGGCCCTCTTGACCTCCCGTTACCAAGAAATCACCGCGACTGTGCCCTTGTTGATCTGCCACGGCACGGCCGATGGCCTGACCGACTTCCAGGCCAGCAAAGACTTTTTCGACAAGTGCCAGGTCAAGGACAAGGAGTACAAGGTCTACAAGGACTTTTACCATGAGCTGCACAACGAGCCCGAGGATGACCGCAAGGAGGTCATTGACTTTTATATCCAGTGGATCAAGGCCCGTCTCTCTGTCTCTTCCACCGCCTAGGGTCCATCGTAGGATTTTCTAATCTCTCGTTACTTACTATACTTTAATAACTAATAAACAATTTTCAGTTTTCTACGGAGCGTGTGAATAACGTTGGCTGTCAAGCATAATATAGCTGCCCGACATGGGCCGAGGACGAGACACGCGCGAAAGAGGAATATCTAAATTGGCCACTCTCGACGACGACGACGTCGATGAAGACGAAGAAGCAAGTTGTACCAGATCTGGTGACGACACCGAGGTCGACATGAACGTGTTGAAATCCGGCCAAGATAGCTGGCGCTCTGGAGGATCACGTTCCGAACTTCCCAATTCCTCTCCTTCTGCTGCCTGTAAATCAGTTGGCTGTGCCGCAAGAATGTTGGAGGGTAGAGATAATGACGGCGAAGATGGTAAAGATCCGGCAGGCGCTTCTGGGTTCATGGATCGACGAACGACACTATCGTCGTCTCGCATCATGGCCGTCAAGTTGTTGGTCAGACCACTGTTTCGTTTGGAATAAGCACTTGAAAGTCGAAGACTCTTTGTCAGTGTTGCCTTGACCTTCTGAGCGCGGCTCGAACCCGTATCCTGGTTTGAATCATGTCCCGTCGTGTTGTCAAACATGGCCCCGAAATTTGGACCCGAAGGCTCGTCTGAATTCAGTAGTTGGCTTTGGTGTTGCCTGCGGAACGATGGTGAAAGGATCGAAGAGATGGGTGCCAAGAGTGAAAAATCACCCGACTTCCGGTATTGGGCTTTGGCTTCTTTGCTTGCACTTGAGCTAGACCGGGATCCGTTCGTTCCTGTAATGCCACTGTCGCTTCCTCTCCGCTTCTGGAAAAGAGCCGAGATGTCTTGTTGACCGGTGGTTGGATACCGCGGATGGCTGCCATTGGGCATCATGGTGGATACATAACCTGTTCCCGAGTTTGTGGAGGAAGGCGCGGGCGACGATGAAGCTGAGGCAGGTGCTGAGATCGAATTGACAGTATGGTAACCTCCTTGCGGGCGGAGTCTAGGCGAGATATTGAGCATGCTGGCCAGGGCTGCAGATCGCGAAGGTGGTGGAGGGTTTGAAGGAGAACTTGGACGCTGAGATCCAAAGCCAGAGTAGTTGCTGGAATCGTTCACGCCGGATCCCGAGGAATAATTGTTGAGTAACTGGTCTTCAGATTGGTAATGTGTCACCATCGGGGTTGAAGCAGCCTTCTTGGATAACTGGGTCGACGGATCCAGAGCCGAGACATCCCCTCTTGCCACACTCTTGGCTCGGAGGTAGTTCATGGCGGACGTTCGTTGTCCTGGGTTGTTACTTATTCCCATAGCATGACTGACGTTCTGTCTATTAGTTGCTTGACTGTCGCTGTTCGCATCCCTGTTTTCTTCCGTTCCGTCATTTTTTGAATCGCTGGATGTTTTCATATGGGTCGAAGCGTCGTTCGCACCTTGTTTCGATCCAGATCCCGTCCTAGAGATGGTGCCTGGCCTTCTTGTCCCTGTACTTGATTCCTGTTCATCTGTCCTCTGTTCCTCCAAAATGTTTTCGTCATCCAGCAGCTTTGCTTCGATACTCAAGTCGTTTGTTGCGCCATTCTGGATAATAAACTCCGCTAACGGAAACACCTCGTACTGCTCATCAAGACTAAAGGGGAGCCCGTGTCGAAGTGCAATCAAAAGAGGTGTCGACTGCATGACCGTGAAAGACTTGTGCGGATTATTCATTGACGAAGGCACTGTGTTGATGTAGTCCTTTGCATCCGGGTGTTTGTCCGTTGACGACTCTGTCAGTGTTGAAGTCACTGGCAGAAGAATACTGTCGTCCAAAATAGGTGATTGAGCCGTGTTTGGAATCGACCCTAGGCCAAAAGCATCAAGTGCCGTTGGTACTGATGACTGTTTCTCTTTTCGATTCATGAAGTAAGAGCTGGAGGGGAGTCTGCTCGTGTTGTCGGAGGCGCCCTGGACGGCATTCAAATCGGCTCCAGCAGCAAAGGCCGCAACGGCTGCAGGGATATTGTTGACAAGGACAGATTGAAACAACGCTCGAGTGGCAGAGCTGGTGTTGATTCCTACATTGACGCTGCTTCGATGAATCACTTGTTTCTTGCCTGGTCTGTCGATCTCTATTGGGAACTTTCGGTCCACAAAGGCCCGATCAACGTACTTTTTCTGAATAAAGCTTGCCTTGTACTCTCTCGAATCATTCACAACTGGCTTGCGGAATGGTATAAACGGCTTGCTAAGAGCTGAGCTACCAGCTGCGTCTGGCTGGTTCGTGGGCAAAGTGGCACTCATTGGATCCAAGTTGGCCTCCCAGATCTGGTTCGAAACATTGTTGCCTACAGCGCGGATGAAATCAAAGAGATCTCGGGTATATGAAGTCGTGTCCAGCGTAAACGATCGAACCTTCGAGATGTGTGTTCCCAAGCTACGGTGGATACCAGAGCATTCTACGGTTTGAAACAGTAAGTACTTGGTCAATGACACAATTTAATCAAGCCAAGAGATCCAGGTCGACAAACTGTTGCTACTCACCGATGCAGACAAGAATACCCAGGTTAATGACGCACCAGTCGGGATTCTTAGCGCCACAATCTGCACAAAAGTTGTTGGCAGGACTGCTTTCACGCATAACCGCCAATAGTCGGGTTCCCAGACGGTCATCATCGGATTGTATTGATGCGGGAGTCGACTCTCTTGAGTAAGGAGATATGATCTGACCCATCTCGTTCAATCCTAGAGCCGCTGTTTCTCCTCGTTTTCTGCCCACGGCTTGTCCTGGCTGAACTCGATCTTGGAGTGAAGTAGGCAGGGATGCTGCCTGTATCATTTGCTCCATACTGGCTCGGCCTGCTAATCCAGCCGTCAGTTCACCTCTGTTGCCTCCAACTGAGTCCATGCTGGGTCTTGACTCGCGTGTGTTGGCGTACTGCAAATTGAGATTTCGGCAGCTACTGGTGCCACTCAAAAGGCCCTGGATAGCATTCGAGATGACATTAATCCAAGAGTTCATGTCGTCCGCTGAAGTAGCTTGATAGACACGCTTAAACTTTGGTGTAATGACCTCGAAACAGAATCGACGGTCCTGATTCCTGCAGGCCCGAACGGTCGAAATTCGAAGATTGATGGGCTCGTTGTGAAGTGTAGTCGCGCCCTTCTTCCAATGTGAGTACTCGTGTAGATGTCCCTCGGATACCACGCACCAGTACTTGCGCCAGTTTGTGTTGTTAGACTTGTCCAAAACGGTGCTGTTGTGTAGGTTAGGTTTGCTCGTTGCAAATAGAAAGCCCTCCTTGCGTCTGCCAAGCGCCGTTCCAGTATCAGTATCCTGGTGCTCCAAGTCCCGAATACCGGCAATGTTCGATGGAGCACTGTCGCTAGGTCTTGAAGGGGTAGATGAAAGTCGGAGAGTTCGTTTGTGTTCCGGCTTGGGTTGGCTGTCAGGTAGATCCACAGTCGACTGGTTGCTTGAAGGAGGGGTGCCGTCGAAACTGTCGTTGGAAACACTGTAGAATGCCGGCGTTGGCGGATCAAGTCCTGCTCCCTCTACTCCATGAGTGTTCTTGGTAATCTGCGCAAAGGAATAGTCTGTCGATGAGATATCCTGCTCGTCAAACATGCGACTCAGTCTCTTCCTCTGATCCTGACGCTCCTTCCTTTGTGCGGCCGACTTTTCCTGGGAAACAGCTAGCTCTGACAGAATGCTGTCCAGATCCGGCTTCATCTCGTCTGCCAAGTGACCCATCTCGACCCAATTCCGGCAGTGTCGCTCGGAGTAATTGGTGATATGCTGAAAAATCTCCTCGCCTTTGCTCCCTCCAACTCGCATATCCAGCAGGAAAACCCAGTACTCAAAGCGCTTCGCCTCAAAGCGTTGCCGTCTCCTTTCGTATCGCGCCTCGACCTCAGCCTTCTTCTGCAGGCTGTTGTCCTGTTTCAAGGCCATGTACTTTGATAGAAAGTTGTAGTATTCCTTGCTCTCCTCGTCAAAGGACTTGCGATATACCTCGGCAGCCTTGAGATCCACAGACTGAAATCTGCAGAGAGGTTCGATCAGGAGGTTCTGCATCTGACGCGCCAGCATTTCCGACCGTTCCCCGAGGGTTTGGGCCATCGGGCGCAAGTATTTTTCTACCAATTGTTCGGCCGGCTTAAATCCCGCGAGCTCCGTCGCAAAGTTCTCCTCGGCGATTGCCCATGCCTTTCGCGCCTCCAGAACTGCTTGTGCGGCTTTAACGATCCGTTTGGTAGAGGTTTTCATCTGGCGGATATTGTTCTCATATTCGACCACAGTCGCACGGAACAGAGGTCCATCTTCAGCGTCGTTTGCGAGGGGTATAGTAGCAGATATGGACGACTTGATGCTGGATTTGCTGGATCCTGGGACCTCTGGGGACGGAGCCTCGAACGTCTCCCGATTTTGGCCAAAAATAGGCAGAGTCCCCGACGTGGCTTTTTGGGCCGGAGGGATAGGTGGTTGTGAGTCAAGGGCAGGGAGAGAGTTTTGGCTGTTTCCGAAGGAAGGGAATTTGCTCCAGAAGGAGGTGCTCTGTTTTTCGGGTGTAGATGTTCGGCGCCAGTGCCGTACACCGGGAATTGATGGCATTTGGATCTGCGATAAGGAAAACCGGACTCCCGCGGGCGTATCTTGTGATGTGTTGCCTAAAATAAAGTAAAAACTTGTCAATTGGCATGATTTTGGCAGAGTGCATTGGTCTAAGCTGCCTTCGTTCTGTTTGTAGACCAGGCTTACCTTGGATCCAGAGACCAAACAGAGAAGCGATCTGAAGTTGTGAGCTTGATGGAGACTTGTGAAGAAACTTAAGTGATGAGATGTTAGGAACAGATGCAAAGGAAAAAAAGAAGAGAAGAGTAAGTATTAAACGAAGGTATGACTTTCCACCCTTCCGCTTTCACGCCTTTTACTGTGACGCAAAGAAGCATCTAAAGCAAAGACTACGATGGGCAGAACTTACAGCAAAAACTGCCTTGTAGCCTGCAGCGGCTGAGTTATTGGATGTGCCTTCACTCGTGGGATAGCTCCACTCCCACCGGTGAATTCTGGAGTTGCCTTGTTGAGTTTTTGAGACAGTTGTGATCACTGGTGTTAGGAATCCCAGTCGCCGAGGCCCAGTTTCCAGGCACAGCTCTTTGATGTCCTGCTCTGACCGCGCCACAGTGAAAAAGATTTGCGCGTCGTCGGTGTCATGTTCCTGTGGCAGTGATGGGGTGGGCCCTGACTTTTGTGACCGTGGTGGCAGTGGTGGTACAGAGGGCAATGCCTTTCCTCTTGATTGAGCATTGGGCTGAGCTTTGAGCTGAGCATCGAGTTGAGTATCCAGTTGAACCTCTACTTGAGCATCCAGCTGGTCCCCAGTCAGTTCAAATACGAGGCGGAGCTCGTTGCCAGTCGTTGGCACCTTGAGGATAGGTGGAGGAGCCGCGGTGTCATTGCTCCATTGCGGCTCCAACGGCGGCTCAATCAGCTCAACTGGAGACCCTGAGACGTGTGACTGAGCGATGAATCCTGCAGTTGGGTCGATAGTGATTGAAAGTGTTGGGGATGATACCCCTGTATTATAGATGAGAATCCGAGCTATGGCGACTGTGCAAGAATGGGGGGGGGGGGGGGGGGAGAGAAGAAAGCGTGTCAGAGAGCGTCTGAAGTGTATGCAGGGAGACGTAGGTGTGAGAATATCAAGTAATACTTGCATTCTGCCGGGTTGGATTGCATAGCTGAGATCGGTATCCTTGCGTACGTGGATGCAGGAGTGCTCATCTTTGGAAAAAGGTATTAGTCGAAACGTGCGAAGGAAGGGACGACGAAAGGAAGGTATGTACGGGATATTTGGCGAGTAGCGAGGTGCAGATAGGCTGGCGAGAGTGCGTAGAGTTGCCAGAGAAGGCCGTTGTTTTGCCAAGAGGCGAGCAGGGATGGCAAGACTAGGAAGATGGATGGAGCGAGGGAATGATCGATGTGTTTCGAGGTGGAATGAATGGACAAGGAGAGGACAGAGTGTTTTCAGTCGTTCTCCTCCATTCACACAAATTCAAGGACGGGGTGGAATGCAAACTCCTCCCTTCGCGGTCCACTGTCCCCTCTCTGCCTGCCCCTGGCTTCCCGCCAACAGTGTATCGTGGACATCATGGGGTCGGACTCGACTCTGCACAACCCCTGTCCTGCCCACACATACCACACTCACTGCGAGGTCAAATCTAATCTCGCCGACAAAAGGCCGCCCCTTAACTTGCGCTTGCACCGCCCTCTTTTCATTTTCCTTTTTTTTTTTAGAGTCTAACGCAACGAGCACCGAGTGATCTTCACTCCATTCATCAAGACTCACTATCCGCATCGGGACCGTATTCTACAGGAGCACAAGGACATTGCTGTTTACCAGAATCGAGGCACGAACAGGGAAAATCTATCAATGTCATCCTACCCTCCACGGAGAGAATTCGTCCCGCGTGATGGCAATGCAGGAGGATACAGCTCAAGGACAGTTTTCGGTAGAGTACCCACCAACCTGCATCTTGGATCGCATACATATGGCGACGCTGTTGCTCTTCCTTCTAGCAATAAAGACCGCGGATCAAGTTTGCCATAATAATAACATCAACTCGATCTTTTGGATTCTTGTATCATGTCCCTGGTTTATCGCGAAACCATCTCACATCTAGATGGAAAGCGTATGAGAAAGTCCATCCAGCGCAGAACCGTTGACTATAACCACAGCATATCTCGATGGCAACAAGTACGTACCTGTGACGTCGCACGTTGGACAATTTCATAGCCTTGTTAATTACGAACGCGCTTATCTGACCTTTTGCATTTCTTCTCTTCATTCTCCAGCTCACACCATATGTCAAGAACAAGCGCGATCTACCGTTCCTTCGACCAGATCCCAATTTCATTATCGATGTAAGCATCAGCGAGCAAAACCGCTTTTGTTGTCACAACGATCACAAAAGAGAAATGAAGCTGTATTCACCTAACTTTCGTTCAAATCAATACACTGCACTAGCTTCTCCCACCATCAGCTTACGCAAACAACCCCATGAACGCTGTCACCACCAAATTTGTACATACCTCAACAAACAAGAACCGCTGCCCAGTGAACGTCATTCGGGTAATACACAGGGAAACACCATCGACCTGGGTTTGAGACCCATTGTTCTTCATCTCGTATCTCGTTCACTAACTAACTGTCTACTCGCTGCATTATAGTGGACTCCCGAGGGTCGACGATTGGTGACGGGATCTTCAAGCGGAGAATTCACACTTTGGAACGGCTTGACCTTTAATTTCGAGACCATTCTTCAGGTAAGAGAAACTTTGTTGCCATGGAGATACAACTACTTGTATCCAATGAGTATAATACCTAATATTACATCCTGTTCCTCTGGATTAGGCCCACGACACCGCTGTCCGCGCCATGAAATGGAGCCACAACGATGACTGGATGGTGACAGCGGACCACAATGGATTTATCAAGTACTGGCAATCCAACATGAATCCTCTCAAGGTGTTCCAGGGCCATAAGGAAGCCATCCGAGATTTGAGGTACGCTGATTCTGACATATTTCGATCCAGCCAGTAATTGTTTTGGAAAGCGCGTTGACTTACTCACATCAACGCACTTCTAGTTTCTCACCGAGTGATGCCCGTTTTGCAACATGTTCAGACGACGGCACGATCAAAATCTGGAACTTTCATGAAGGAATTGAGGAGCGCACCCTGACAGGTAACCCTCGCGTTCTCATCTCCGTTTCGTGCTTACGAGCATCGAATTAATCAGACGCCTCTCTCTTGTCTTATCTCACTCATAGGACACGGATGGGATGTGAAATGTGTGGACTGGCATCCTCAAAAGTCGCTGCTCGCCTCAGGAAGTAAGGATAATCTGGTCAAGCTGTGGGATCCAAAGACTGGACGAACTCTGACTACACTGTAAGGAACCTGACCTCACATCGTCGAAAAAACCAGTGTCTATTTTGTATTCTACTTATTCACGGCTATTTTTCATCCAACATTCCCTGTATCTATCAAACAACATAGGCATGGGCACAAGAACACAATTCTGGGATTGCAATGGAACAAGAACGGAAATTGGCTTGCAACGGCTGCGCGTGATCAGCTTGTCAAAATCTACGATATCCGAATGATGAAGGATCTTCAAACGTTCCGCGGTCACAAGAAGGAGGTCTGCTCTGTAGCATGGCATCCTCAACATGAATCTCTCTTGGCAACTGGAGGATCAGAAGGTTCGATCATGTTCTGGACCATGGGACAGTCAGAACCCACAGGAGGTATGGAAAACGCTCACGATTCCAACGTTTGGTCGCTGGACTGGCACCCCGTTGGACACATCCTTGTCTCAGGTTCAAACGACCACACAACACGCTTCTGGACCAGGAACCGCCCTGGCGAGTCCATGCAGGACAAGTTCAATGTTGGTATTCAACGGGCGGCGGAAATGGGTCTGACCGACAGTGGAGCTGCTCAGGACGACGACAATGAGTTTGTTCCGGGTCTTGGAAATTATGGCCAGAACTCCGGATTTAACACAGGAGCACCATTTGATATGTCACCTATGGGAGGAGGTATGATCCCCGGTCTTGGTGGTGGCCCTGCTGGACCACCTCAAGGAGGGCCTCCAATGGGAATGATCCCGGGCCTGGATTCCCACACTGGAATGCTGCCTGGATTAGGCATGGGCGGGCCGCCACAACACAACGGTCATGGACCACCAGATGGCTTCAACATGGGAGGCCCCAACGGCGGTTTCCAGAGACAGGGAGGCCCACCCAATAATGGCCAAGGCGGATGGCAACAGGGGAGCTGGCAAGGAGGACAAGGCGGCGCAGGAGGACAAGGTGGCGCAGGAGGACAAGGCGGCCCAGGAGGTCGCCGACAGGGCGACTGGGATCGCAATGGTCCTGGCCAACACTTTGATGGAGGCGGGCGTGGCCGTGGACGAGGAGGGTTCAACCAAGATCGTCGTGGCCGTGGTGGCTTCCGTGGTGGTTATGGTCGAGGCAGTGACATGAAATAAATGACTTTTGTTAATTTTATCCACACCATGTGACACGCCACTGAAATAAGAAAAAAAAGGATTCGCCCAAAAATGAGACGAATATGCATTCTTCTGCCTCATCCAAAATTCTCAGGAACGTAAACAGCAGATTGTATGTCATTGAACCCAGAACTTGATCCTTGGACCGCGCCAATGGAGCGCCTTCGAAGCGTCCTCATCCAAAAAGGAATCATCTCACCGCGCGACACTTTGGATCGCTCTCAGCTTGTCGCTTTATTCCACCAACATATCAAAGTTCAGGGAGGCAGCGGATCAACACCAGGAAGCCCAAAGAAGACAAAGGCAACCTCAGAAGTGTTTCCAGAGAGGGCGTACGCTATATCGTCTCCCTCAACCAAGAAGGTAAGGAAAACGACTTCGTTACTAGGCTTGTCTTCCATCACAATTGCGACCTCATACAATACTTTCAAATCTTGACAAGCGCATGGCAAGCGATAGACTCGGAGCATGCGGCGCACCACGAAGGACCTTGGACAGCTCAAGAAGTTTAAATCCGCACCAACAATTGAGCGAAGACAGTGAGAGTTCAGGAATGCTGCCGCAAGGAAGGCGGCGCCGGCGCCAGGTAAACTCGGCAAAACAAGCGCACGAGCTCTTTGTTGAGACTATACGAATTACACATGCTAAAGGCGACTTGTTCATCGTAGAAAAAAACCGGCGAAAGAGCATCGGATGAAACTCTAGCTCAGGTCGGGATAACTACCCCAACAAGGAGACGTTCTAAATCTCGCAATGCTTTAAGGGAGTCCTCGCGTTCTGTATCTCCAGGGTTGGTCTCAAGATATCAGTCACCAGGTCGAGAACGGCGATCAAGATCAAGGACACCAGCAGAACCCATATATAACCGGTTTATGCAAGCGCCGAGAGATTCTTCGACTCCACGGCGCGATAGTCGCGACTGGGGATCAGACTACACATCTTCATCCATTTCGGCCAAAGTAAGAGACAGGACTTTCGTTTATGCAACCATCCCGCAGCCTCGGATAGAGCACTCCGCGCCATTACAACCTGCCCGGCAAGCTACAGCATGCAAGTCCAAGAAACGAGTGCGTGGACGTAGGTTTACTCGCCTCCGAGCTTTGATTTCGATCCTCGCGTTGTCATATGGAGCATGGTATCGACAAGTCCGCAAGGATATTGGATTTTGCACTCCATATACTCCATCCTCAACCCCAATGGACGGCACAGGTATGGCCTTGCTGAACTCGGAATGTTATGCATTAGTACGAGCTCTCTTTTTTTTTTTTTTTTGTTGGGAACTGACTTCTCTATACCATTCGCAGTCTGGCACCATTTTTATCCAAAATGCATCCCATGTCCAGAACACGCGATCTGTCTCCACCCTAAACGGTACCCACAATGTCACAACTACTACACGCTAAAGCCTCACCCACTTAGTTTTGATGGTCGACTTCCCATCGCACCGATCTGTGTCCTCAACTGGACGCCCGAGCTCCAAAGTATCCACGTCGCGGATTTCGCTGAAAGGGTCCTGAGAATGCGAGCCGGAGAAGAAGACTGCAAAACATTTCGGATTATGCCAAAGTCCTCGCCTGATCTGATGCTACGCCAGCGAATGTCGTCACAGGAACTGAAAAATGAGATTATGCGCCATAAAGATGTAAGTGTTGACTATTGAGTCGCCTCCGAAGTGTCATCATGTTGATGCGTCCAGGCCGTCTAATCTAATTTCTGTGCTGCTTCGCAAAACTTTTTAGCCTGGTATTTCCAATACGCAATTTGAACAGTACTGGTCCATGGCTCTGAATGAGTTGTACAGTCGGTCGGATAAAATCGACTTTGAGCGACGGGATGTGTAAGTTTGGTTTATTACCTTTGTAACATGATTGTTTTTACAATCGTGAAGTTCAACTCGTAACAGTCATATCTTCATCTATCTAGTCAAGATTGGCTAGGGAGTGATATCTATCTGCGGTCCCTGCGGCCCATCAGACCGTTGAGTTGCCAGGCTAGGCAATCAGTTCAGCGCTGGGCAATCGACAGTCAACCGATTATAATAGGTAAATGCAAATGGCTATTAAAGATGTTCCTTATTTCAGTCACGAGAACTTATAGAGTGCCATTTCCTATCCATTCTTCACACTGGAAACATTCAGCTGCAGTTATCTCCGCCATTGCGATCATTCTGGCAAGGCACGTTTACAAGAAACGGAAGCGGGAAGCTGATCTCGTGAAGCTGGTCGCCCAAAAGGTCCTCGCCAAACTCTCGGACCAAGCCCACTTTCACTCGACCAATCCTATCCTCTTTCAAGAGCCATTTTTGCCCCAGATCCATTTGAGAGATGCCCTTCTAGACGAAGTGTATTCGACAATGGAGAGGAACCTGATATGGGACAAGATCCGTGCAGCAGTCGAGCAGAACTCGAATATCCGTGTTGGCGCCCAGGACGTACACGGCGAACCACATCGTGTATGGGAGTGGGTAGGCCTAGCGGGCGTATTTGGTCAAAAACCTGAATAAAACTTCAAGTACATTTTGTTTGAAGCAAAACGTTTATTATTTTGTAATTATGCCTCTTTCCATTCTTTCAGCTTGTCCTTGAAGACCTTCTCCAGCTTATTGGCACATTTGACATAAGGTGTGCCTTCCCCATTGTAGACGCGACAATTGTCGAAAATCTTTTTACAGTCGACAGCAAACTCGTCCAGCGTCTTATATACGTCTGCATCCACATTCGACTCCAACGTGGCCAAATCTTATTGCATAAAAAAAACACAATAGCACTCAGTTTAGAAACATGATACATGCATGCATCATACAATCAATCTCAGGCATGGGGACTTACCCATAGGATCCTTGATGTATGAATAATAGTCTGTAACGGCTTCGATATCGACAGGGGTCAAGAAGGGCCATGACGAAGCATCCTTGGTGAGCTCGGAAACAATATGCTTCATGGCGTTGTAATATGGCCCGTGCTTTGGTACACGCGGTGTCGTGTCCATAAGAGGATCCCAGCCAGACTCCTCTGTAAAAATTCATGAAGGTAATAAAATATTAGTTTGAATGACCAGTCTGGACAAACTCACAGTTACAGCAATATATCAGGAACCTACGAATGCCGGGTACAGACAGAGGTTCAACCTCTGTTGCACCGTTCTTGAAATCTTGCAAACCTGGGTAGATGATGTGCGACTTTGTCACTTCTTTGATCTTTGTGACAACGGCCTAAAAGAGAAGCAATTATAGTGTAAGAATTACGTCCGCAGCGTCTGTGTCTAACAAATGTAGAAAAGTCACTGGGATGATACTTGCCTTGCGCTGGGTTGAAAGGAGGTTGTTGACATCCAGATATTTCACTCTCGGTACGGTCGTACATTGCATGATAGTTCCTCCTTCATAATCCTTGATGTATCCCATCCAAATAGACCGATCAAGGGTGATATCTTTGGTAAATCCCTGTAGACAGCAGAGGTGAGAACATATTATCAGCGAAAGAAGGTCTCTCATGAGTTCAGACGGAGGTAATAAATTATTTGCTGCGTCATACCTGCTTCTTGAAGTAACCAATAGCATAGTTATCGGCGTATGTGAGGAAGTGTCGCACCTGCGTATACTCAGAGATATAGTCCTTGAGATGGTTCATCAAATGAGAACCATAACCCTTGACCTGCTCAGATGACGTAATAGCGCAGAAGACGATCTCGGCGAATTTCCGGTGGTTGAACGGTCTGTACGTGATACCTCCCAGGACAATAAGTGGTGCCTTGACAATCGCCATACTGTAGTGATTCCTAGATGTGCGAGGTGAAATTGTTTAACGTGTTAAAGCAGCTTTCGGCCTTTCGACTCTTTTTCTGCCACGCACTGGTCTGTTGCGGCATTACCTGTCGTATACGAGACGGGCGATATACTCCCTGGGCATTTTAGGCAGCTGTTTCTGAAAAATGTTCTTCATTCCTGTGAGTAATATCATGGACTCTCGGCTGCCATCGTTTGAAATGACACGGAATTCGATCAGACCCTCTCGTTCTTCAATCACGGCTGGCTTTTCTTTCTTGACAGGGACCTAATGATTGCAGAGAAGGTTGAGCTATATGTTAGTCGCCATATCCTGATATGGTCCAAGATGTGATTATGATTCACTTAGTACCTCTTCTTCTTCATCTAAAGGCTCTGTAGTGCTTTGAGTTGGGCTTTGTTCCCGATCTTCAACATTGGTCGGGCCATCGTGACCGTTTGTTTCGCCATTCTCTATCTCTGCTTCATGTGATTCGCCATTATTTTCCAGTCGGATGCGCTTTGCGTTTCGTTCTTCGGAATCATCGGCCTGTTCTTCCTTGACTGAGATGTCCTTGTCCATCAGATCCATTGATGATTGCCTTGAGTGCTTTTCTGCAATGTCTGATCCAAGATGAGAAGGGGAGGATATATCTACTCTTTCGGAAAAGTCCTGACGAGGAACAATTTGTCTAGATGGAACAAAGATTATGGTCAACTCTCCGCCATCATTGCAGACATCCTTATATGTTTCTCCTCTGAGACGAGATGGTGCTTATTCTTACTTGCGTAGTGACAAGATGTCCTCGTCCGTGTACTCAAAATCAAGGAGTTTCCCTTTATCCTAATTTGGTGTGACAGCAACAATCGTCAACTCCAGTTTTTTGCTCGGACGTGTTATCTGATGCCTTGTCAACGATCGTTACCTGCAAAAGCTCGTCTCTACGGAATGCTGCCTTCAGTCGTCGGTCGAATTCCTCCCCAAACCAGGGTCCTCCGTGTGAGCTCAGTCTATGGCCACAGGCACAGGTATCTGACGTCCCTGGAGTACCTGCGTTTGGTTTCCAGCCCTGACAATCACACGTTACTCCAGCATCAATCTCTTCACAGGCACAGCTCCGGCCAACCTTGACCATCCGTTCGTTCATGGAAAGGTCTTCCAAGAGCTTGTTGGCAGGGGGATATGCGAGCGTTGAGGCGCCATTGGGTATTGTCGCCGAGGCCGCGTTGATGGGTGTGTTGGTTTGAGTGGTTGAGCCTGACGTGAATTCAGTGTGGCTTTGACTGGTGTCGTCTGTGTTGCTAGCGTTTGTGCTGCCATTGCTGTCGGTAGTTTCTGGATTTGCCTCGGTCATTGCTTTGTCTTCTGGCGAGAATTGCTGTGGGGAGGGATCCTCAGAGTCATCGGCGGACCGTTGTTGCGGTACGACATGTTCGCTGGCTTCACTGTCCGCTCCATTGTGTTTGTAGTCAGTGTGATGGTGTTCTTCCTGGGCCTGGTCCAGGGAAGTGTCGTTGCTCTGAGGAGAAGCAGAGGCGGGAAGAGGAGTTGATGCCTCTGACATATCGACTTGGTTACTTCTGTTGTGCGCTTTGCTTGAATGTGTCAATGAAGTGTGGGGGTTGAGACAGACCATTCGCAAAAGCATTTTAGACATTTAGGCGGGAACAAGGAGTCTTTAGTGCTAAGCCACTCACATGGAAGGCTCTGTTCGTCGCCACCAATCCAATCCAGCCAGCCTTTTTTTCTCGGACTCGTGGCAAGTAGAACAGCTCTCACATTCATTTGCTTCTCGTACATGATGTTTGTAGGGTATGATCGGCACATGCTCCTCAAGCCCTGGAGATGACGAAGAGAGCCTTTGATGTCAGATGCGTCGCTTTATCAAGCATCATTATTTTCCGACACTGGTTCAAACCTTCGAACACATAACCATGATAGCAACGCGACGTGGTCAAGGCACTTGGACTTTTGGCGCCAGGAAGGACAGACGGTGGCAATAATGAGACTGTACTTCCAGGGTTCACATGAACCTATAAATTTACTATTCACAGAACTCTCAGAATACTATTCTTCGATTGTGGCCTAAAAGTGGCCCTGCTCTGCAACACTCACTCATCCACTGCGGGTCTCGATCCTCCCCCGTTCCACTCGCCTCACAACTACTAGCCTAACAAGGTCTGCTTTGTGAATTACGAACTTTTGAATAAAGGAGACGCGGTGGAATTCTCTGCTTGCCACATGGGTGCAACTCTGACGACAGCAAGTCAACACACTCTACCCTAACCCGAGCCCTCTTTGTGCATGTCTGCGTTCGTGTCTATGTCCATGTCCGTGTTGAGGTGACTGACTGCACTGACAGCCAACCACATCCACAACACAAACATTCACGTTCGTGAGTTTTGAGTTCCTCAGCACACAGAACGACAAATTGCCTTTTGAGAGCACCCTCGACAGTGTTGTGTAAGCACAATAATCAACTCATTGGAGAGTTCTCCGTTCACCCCCCCCACTCCCCCTGCCACTCTAATCGATGCTATTAGCGAAGAGGTACCCTGTGCCCTCTCTCCCTCTCTGCTCTGTCTGTGGTTGTTGGTGGAAAGCCGTGTTCTGTCCTTGTGAACGAGCAGGCGCTTTGTTTGTTTCGTTCGTGTTTCTTTGGGGGAGAGTGAGAGGCGACAGGCGGCAGAGGAAAACAACGACGAGAGTCGTTCTTCCTTCCATTCAATTTTCTTTTTCTTCTTTTCTTTCTATCTCTCTCTCACTCTCTCTCTCTCACACACACAACAAAGATACCCACGAAAACTTTTATACCTCGAGTTCCTACTCTCTCATTTCTCCATTCCATTCCACGTTTCCCATCTCTCATTTGTCCTGGGACACCAACTTAATATCAACACAAACAGTGTTCTCGCCCTATTCCACAAGCAACTCAAGGACGTCATGTCGTCAACACCAACCCAGGCCCAGCTGTGGGAGGACTTCCGCCAGGACCCCTCGGGCGACCACTACCTCGCAGACAGCCACATCGTCTTCTTACCTACAGGCGCAGGAGCAGCCAACGAAAAATTAGTTCGCGACTTTTATCGCAATGGCGGGTTCTCACACCCAAAGCAGCTGGCTATCGAGGAAACCGTGATTCACCGCACTGTCGGCGAATCGTCCGCTGTGGATGAGGTCGAGCTTACTGTCAAGTTTGTCTCGGGCAACGGTGGTTGGCTCTTGCCCGGTATTGCGCCCCACCACCTCGAGGATCTCACCATCACTTTCCCACTGGTAAGTGGTAGATTAAACTGAGACAGCTGCCATGCTCTGGTTGTGTCATGGGAGCCAAAGTAGAAGGACAATGCATCGTCCCTCTGGGGATCTGAATGCACGGGTGCAGGATGCGGGCCGTGAGCAAAGAAGAACGAGTGCTCGTGGGGTGGAACTCCTGTTCAGCTCAACATTGTAGGAGCTATCATCAGGTAGTATCTTAATCATAATCATATTTTGTGTGAGCGATTTAATATTCCCGCCGAATTAATTCCATAATGTTCAGGCAGAGGGAATGGCTGAAAAAAAAAAAAAAAAAAAAAAAAAAAAAAAAACACGCGCGGCTGGGACTGCATGCAAGTTTGGAGGAAGAAGACAATAGAAAACATTTGCAGCACCATGCATCGGATTGTGCTGTAGATTTTGGCGGGAGAACCATCTAACACGTATTTTGTGTCCATTTCGCATAGGTCATCTGCGCTTCGTTCGTCGAGAACCGCATTGCAAGTGTCCGCTACTTGTGGGACAATGCCAGCGTGCTCAAGATGGTCCGTCTCATCGGCTCACGTCACTCGTGGCCCATTGTGGCTGAGACCCAGGTCGATGCCCTGCGAAATCCCTCTCGTTTCCGTCTGAACCCATATGGTAACCCCTCGACAGCTGCCGGTGCCCGTCCAGCTCAGACCGGAGTAAGTGCTGTTCGTGTTGTCCCCGAGTACTGAAATCCATAAAGACACACGCTTTAACAACCTGCTTTTCTTTTTGTCTTTTTAGATCTCCAACATTTTTGGTGCTACCCCACCCATTTCGCCTTCTCCTTCCTCACCCATCTCTTCAGCTTCCAAGAAAGGTCACTCAGCTTTGACCTCGACTGTCTTCAGCCACTTGAAGAACGCTCCTTCGGAATCTGAGAACCAGAACAGCAGCATCCATGCTCGACTCCCACTCAGCCCTTCAACTTCGGATGAAAGCCTCTCCAGCAAAGTCACCTCACCCGTCTCCTCGGTAAAGAAGGGCCATCCGGCATTGACATCAACTTTGTTTAATCATTTGAACAAGAACGAGTCGGCAGAGAAAACCTACGGACGGGAGCGCACCCTCAGCTCCGGCAACGACGACACTGCCTCGCAGTGGCAGGCTCTGGCGGAAGCTCCTGCTCCTCAGACCAAAAAGGGCCACCCTGCGTTGACCTCTACCGTATTTAGCCATCTCAAGGAACAGCCTCAGGAGCAACCTAGGGAGCATCAACAGACACAGAAGAGGGGCCACCCTGCTCTTACTTCAACTCTGTTTAATCACTTGAAGGGCGACTCACAAGCGTCTGTTGCAAGCTCGAGACAGCATCAGGAGGAGGCACATGCTACGCAACACACTCATAGCGCAGAGGAGCAAGCTGCTGGATGGCGAGCAGACTATGTAAAGCCCAAGGGACACCCAGCCTTAACATCGACTATTTTCAGTAAGCAGGAGCCAGCACCATCTCCAACCTACACTCGCCCTTACAAGAAAACCAGCCATAACATTTTCGGCAACCCAGACGAACAGAAGAGCAAGGCAACTCCTGCGGCTCAAAATCCAAATGTAACCACCTTTGTTCTGGAGCCATCGACCATTGAAGACAAAGAAGAGGAGATCGCGGTCCAACACCAGGACCTAGACGCACAGACTGCAGAGGAACCAAAGGACCAAGTCAACATCGACTCTTTATCCTTGGAGAAAATATCGGTCCAGGGCGTCCCTGAGGTCGCGGTTGCCACTCCTGCTCTGGAAGCTCAGGAGGAGCCTCAATCACCACCAGCACCTGTCCAGCAGCAACAGCCTGCACGCCGAATGCACCCTAACTACCGTTCACAGATCTCGTTCGGTTAAAGAACCGTGATCCTTTCTCGGATATCCTATTTCGACGCAAGCCTTTTCTCCATCCTAGAAACAGCTGCGATATCATTAATACATACTCCACTTATCACAAAACTCTGTCCACACTTCCATCGTTTACCAATCTATGTCTCTCAAGCAAAATTGTTTATCCATATTACTCTAGCTACTCTTTTAAAGCTCTGGAAGATCTTAGAGCAATCCAAACCGGCGGATAATCATCGCAACCAATAGACCGCCCAACGAGAGAATCAGGGCGTCGAGCCACACAGGTGCTCCAGTCTCTGTTCGGCGAATGGGTGCACGAGGGCTATTCCCCTGTGCAGGTTGTGGAGGGATAGCTGCGGTTGGCGATGATGTAGTGGTAGTGATAGTAGTTGATCTACTGGTATGCGAAGTTGCGGCAGCTGCGGCAGTCGTTTTCTCTGTTCCAACAGCAGGTGATTTGAGCAATGGCGACGACGAACTAGAAGGTGCTGCCTGGTGTGAAATCGAAGCATTTGCTTGGGCGCTATCGATGACCGGTTCTGGTCGAGACTTTGTGGGTTCCGCGGGTCCCGAAGGCGTCAGACTAGAGCTGCTCGATCCTGCAACATGAGCTCTCGCAGCAGCAGCCAATCCAGCTGCGGTGACAGCAGGTGTAGAAGCGGTTCTCTGACCTTCCTGTTCCTCAGAAGTCTGATTGTTCTTCTTCTTGTCCGACTCGTACCCAAATGAAAATTCAGGTATCTCGCCTGCCTTGAGTGAGGCCTTGACGGCGTTCTCTGGCGCCACATCGGGCAAGATATCCACATTGTTCTGCTGACACACTTGGCACTTCCATGCCTTTGACCTAAAGTAACGGAATGCCCCATTGAAGAACGTTTGGTCGTTAAACATACCGTACGCTTTGGAAATTTGAAACAGTAGATGGAATAACTCAAAGCACCACAAGTACTATTGCTGGTCCCATGATAAATACCTGAGAGCCAATGCTTTCCTAGCCTCAACACTAGTGTCCAGCCCACCAATGGCGCCTTTGCTCTCAGTTGGCAAGAATCCCATGACGGCCACCAAGACAGTTCGGATGCCCCAAGCTGGCTGCCAATATTCGGGATGATATCCTGTGATGCTCAAGCACACTTTCTTGTTCAGTTCGAACCGTCCATTGGGCTAATACCCAAAAAATAAAGTAAAATAAAAATAAAAAGGCAGGTCAGACAAAACAACTTCCGCAGACGAAAATAAAAGTGCCCAAAAAAAAAAGTGACACCACACACTTGGTACTTACGGTAAGGAACATTAAACTGGGTGGGGCGAACGGGTAGTTGTTGGGGAGCAGGATCCGACCATGGTACAGGCCTCCTTCAAACTCGGTATCCTCTGGCCCGCGAAGCGTGAAATGCCACTCAAAAATATCAGACTAGAAGAATAGTTGAGGTGCAGAGATTGGTTAGGGGCCAGTGAAAACAGAATTGCCTCGCTGCGGTAATTCCTCCTTGACTACGACATACTTGCCTCGAGTGGGCTAGCAGAAAAGTCGGTCGAGGGTTCCTGGACAAGTTCTCTTGCTTCTTGCATGATTCTCTTGACCGCTATGAGGTATGGAGCACAGGAATATAAGCAGTCGGACCAGTCAGTAAGGTTGCATTCCTTCGGATGCGAGCCATGACTTTGTCGACGCTTGCACATTGTTCATTACCAGAGCTCTTCTTGTTGTACTGGGCTGGGATGCCCCCAAATGCAGACATGGTGCTTCTGGCTCCAAGGAGTGTTGGCAAGATGTGATGAGTATGGGAAATGAACCGTGTTTCAGCGTTCTGCCAATGGGATGTGAACAAGAGAGTAGGATGGCCGTGATACAATGGAGAAACGAAAAGAGGTGTTTTTAGCTCAAAAGGTGCATTCGAGCAGGAGGAGGTGGTCGAGAGGGAGGAGACAAAGGAGCCGTTCTTCGCCTTTGCGACACCGAGGTTCTTTTTTGAGCCACTCAAATTCGCCCACGCGGGCTGTCTGAATATATTTCACTGGCTTGTGCACTTTGCTATCTCTGCTATGCTTTACATATCCTGCACATAGTTGCCTGGGAAGACGCCCTGGCGACCGTTCAGCTTGCCTGTCCACCAGTCATCAGCACTGGAGGTGCGCTCTACAATCTCGATTCTGTCATCTTTGCGGAAACTCAAATCGCCAGGCTGTTGAGCATCATAGTCATACAGGGCCACGACCATTTTCACACCAATTCGCTTAGGGACAGGTGGAGGTGGTCGCTTGTTGGCCGCATATGCATTTTTGCCCTCATTGATGGCGTACGAGGTAGCAGCCGCAGCAGCCGTGGCAGCAATAGTGCCGCTAATCGACGGTGCGAGGTGAACGTGGACGTTGGAGGGTGCATTGAATCCTCTCGAGTTGGATGCTGCAGGGTCAGCTGGAGTCGCCGAATAGACCGGCGGGGCGGTAACAGCTGCAGTGGCTGGAGCAGAGGACTGCCAGGGCTTTGGTGCCGCTTGAGGTGCACCTCCATTGGTCTGCCATGGCTTTGCGGTGGCTGTCGCTTGCCATGGCTTTACTGCGGGTGCAGGGGGTGAATATCCTCCATGATCTCCTGCAGTTGAAGCTCCGTACATCCTAGGCGTTCCAGGTGCGCTTCCATTGGGGCTTGTGTCCTGGTGTGGTCTTCCGTATTTGCTTGTGTAGGCTACCAAGATTAACAAACCAAGTTAGAAGCTTAGCGCCAACTTCAACGATATAGAATAGACTCTATTAAGTCAATGTTCACCTACTGGCAGTGACCGACCTCTTGGTGATCAGTTCGACGGCCTCTACGGTTGGAGCAATATCCTGTTTTCTGGCCTCGTATCCGCGGAGAACGTCCATTGTCAGGTCATAGTATCCACTCCTGGACAGGGGCTCCATTCGGTCGAGGAGAATGTTGTAGATACGCAGTTGCAAAAAGTAGAATGAGTGGAAGATGGGTTCCATCAACTTTGTGCGGTAGTAAAAGAATCCTGGAAGTTCCTCGCGCAACAATCCGTTGAGTCCCTCGTAATCAGCAGTCGCCACTTCCAGTTGTGATTCCAGCTACGAGATTGTTATTTTTTCAAAAAAAAAAAAAAAAAAAAAAAAAAACGCGTTTGAGGAGCGGATAAACGATTATCATTTTCATTTGTTCTCTCATGCGGCGCTGTCGTTCAATCTGCGCCCAATCCACGCTAAATCTATGAGGTGACGGAATACGTACCTTGTAAATCGACTTTTCGTCGCTCAGGCTGCGCTCTTTCTTGTCCTGCAATTTCTTCAGCGAGATCCTAAAGCGGTCATAGTCAACCAGTTTGTGGTCGCGCTTGGTGATAGTCTTGCGGATCAACTTCATCAAGTTTTGCATCTCTGTCAAAGGGCGGACCACTGTGAGCTCAAGTCTATCCTAGATCACATAAATACAAGAAGAACTCGTTTGTGTTGGTATTTCATCGGTAATTCTGCGACACATATAGCAATACGTATGTGAAAAATCACTATCGGCACAACCGATCTCCATTTATTCGCACAGACAGCGACAACAGCACTCTCGCTTACCACTTCAGGGAGTAGAATGTCCCTCATCTCCCTCATAACGGCTTGGAAATCGTCTACGGCCTGGACGGATTCTGGAGCGGTTTGGACTCTACGTGGGGTGACCTCGCCACTGGGGACGCCGAGGGCAGGGTCGTAGATCTCGGCAAGTATGACGCCAAACTCGGCCTGGTGATTCAGCATGGCTGTGGTCGCGGTTAAAAAGTGAGACATTTTTTTTTGCGAGAATAATGGAAAAGAGCGTTGAGCGTCATGCGAGATTATTTTTTTTTTTTTTAAAAAAAAAAAGGGTTTTGGTTCCCGTTTGGCACCTGCAACACCCAGTCCGTCTACTTACAGGTAACATTGTCCCGGTACTTGCAGACCTCTGCCAGGAGCACGGTAGTGATCTTTTCACAAGCAACAAACTTGTTGTGAAGCTCACGGAACTCAACATCCGTGGTCTCTGTTGCAGTTGATGTGGATACAAAAAAGTACGTCAGTGCATCGCAGTGAAGAAAGTGTTGCTTGGGACAAACTACACAGTTTGCGCACAAACATACCATCGCGGATGCCGGTCTTTGTGGAGAGGGTGTGGGGCAGTCGTGACACAGCCTTTGTGAATCCTTTCCTACATGGTCGTGATTTCAATGGACGTTGCGTTGCGAAACGAGTGTTAATGAGGGAAGGTGATGTTGTTGGCTGTTGGCTTTAATGATGAAATGAAAGACTTGCCAGCTCATGTTGCTAGTGGATCAAGAAAAAGGTTTCGTAGGGTTGTAGAGTTGTGCGTATGGATTGGTGGTAGAAATGGGGTTGCCGTGGATGGAAATGGATGGAATGGAAGTATTTGCAGAGCAAATAGAAAGAGATCGGGTTTATGACGCCAAAGTGCAATTTTGTACTCCCTTTCCCCGCCCATCCCACAGCCTCAGATCTCAGCCTCCCCGAGAGAAAGTCACGCGTGCTGAGGAGAACCCTCACTTTGCTTTTCGCCACGTTCTTCACGCTTTCAAGTTTCGACCTCAATCAGCCAAGCATTTTCATCACTCTGCCCAGTAAATGAAATGTCACAATCACCAGCGCCATCCTCGTCAGAGCTGCTGTTAGACCAGCATGTCAAGTACATCAAGGAACTCGACACCGTATGTTGAAAATGTAGCTTTGGTGACATCCAGTTTTGCGTTTCCTGCGATGATGCTAACTCTTGCCAAACACGCTCTGTTGTACCTTTTAGAAAAAAAACGACCTCGAATATTGGCTGACAGAGCATTTGAGAGTTAATGGCCTGTACTGGGGCACCACTGCCCTGCACTTGCTCGGCCACCCTGAGGCACTCGACCAGGACCAAATCGTCGAATATCTTGTCAAGTGCCAGCATGACAATGGTGTGACAACAATTTGGAGATGTTCAGAGAGATGAACAGGCAGAATACCTGGCTAACTCATTTTTACTTGATATTTTTGACTCTTCCAGGCGGCTTTGCAGGCCACATTGACCACGACCCTCATATTCTCTCTACGCTGAGTGCTGTCCAGGTTCTGGTCACATACGACCGACTGGACGCCATCAACGTAGATCGCGTTGTGGACTGTAAGCACACGATCTCACAGAATTTACTCACTGAGAGACACTTTTCATATGAAGCACACGAACTAACGATCGTACCCTCCTTTTAGACATCACGTCATTACATAATCCGGATGGAACATTCAGCGGTGACGCCTGGGGCGAGACAGATACCCGCTTCATCTTTTGTGCACTCAACTGCCTCAGCCTGCTGAAAAGATTGGACGACAAACGCTTAAACCTGGACAAGACGACAGAGTACATTGTACGGTGTCGCAACTTTGACGGCGGGTTTGGAAGCTCGCCGGGAGGTGAGAGCCACGCAGCCCAAGTGTATGTGTGCGTCGGATCCTTGACTATCCTCGGTGCACAGCAACACATCGATGCGGACCAACTGGGATGGTGGTTGAGCGAGCGACAGCTCAAGAAAGGAGGACTCAACGGCCGTCCCGAAAAACTGGAGGACGTCTGCTACTCTTGGTGGGTACTGAGCAGTCTCAGCATGATGAATCGCGTCCACTGGATCGACGGCGCCAAGCTCACCAAATTCATCCTCGAAGCTCAGGTATTTTCGACTTGCATCTAGATATATCTTTCAAAGCTTAGAGAATATCCGTCTCGCACCCTCAAATTGACATGTTGGCTTTCGTTTCAAAAATAGGACGCAGAGACAGGAGGCATTTCAGATCGCCCAGGAAACTTGCCTGATGTCTTCCACACAAACTTTGGTATCTGTGGCCTGTCCCTGCTGGGCTACCCTGGCCTCGCTGCCGTTGACCCGGTCTACTGCATGCCCCGACATGTCATCCAGCGGATTGGTCTCGCGGACAAGCACTGAGCTACTTTCCAGAATAAAAAACTAACTCATATCGGCTGCATGAACGGGAACGCTCAAGTTAGGATACCTATTTCTTGTGCTTTCGGATCGATATGCGCTCGCAACACTGTGCATGCTGTGACTGGATGGCCGAACATTTCTTCCTGTCCCGGTTGATCCTCATCCGCTGTGTTTCCTCCACACTCCAACCAAAAAAGAAAGTGCTCTCGATGACGCACTTTGGTTTTTAAACTTTTCAGCTGCACTTGAAAAATAAAAGGGCTACCTTCATTTTTCTGGCCTCTTTCTTTACACATTCATTACCTCTCCATTCTTGTCTCCACCCAAATTTCAACTTCACGTTCACTTCCACTCTGTTTTTTATATCTTCATTCTCGACACACTCAAAAAGAACAAAGAACACATACAAATACACGCGTCTTCATTCATTCATTCATATTCCCAAAATGACCTCCACGCCTACTCCAGACCAGATTCCCATGGAGGAACAACCAGTCCTCGAGGCCCTGGTCTCCATCAAACATCGCCTCACAGCCATCAAGAAGGACCGCTCCCGCTTCATAAAGACCTCCACTGTCACTGCATTCTATGACGAGCTGTCAACGCAACTGCTGGCCTTGGAGGAGATCCGAGGTCCTTCCAAGATCTGGGGCACACGCAACAACGTCAACAGTGTCCTCGATGAGGTCTTTGTTATCCTCTCACTCTGCTTCATGGCCGTTGGAAAGACCAAAGAAAGCCCAGCAACCTACGTCCAGCTGTTGACAATCAAGGTGAGCACTATTTTCATATTTTCACTCGTACATGTGCAGCGCACGCAAAACACTCTTTGGTCACAGGGGGTGGTGGACAATTTTTTTTTTCCCAGCGAGTTGTTTGTCAGATATTATGCACCCACGCATAATCCACATTGCTCACCTAACCACCTACTCTCTCCTCCATTCTCCCGACTCAATAGCAATGTCTGACCGGGTTACAAGAGTCGGGTATATTCGCAGGTGGTAAGTTGCCCCGTAGTCTGCGCACTACCGACTCGTATCTCCTTCAGATTTTTCTGCGGTTTCAGTTCTCTATCAATGTTCCCAAAAACTAACTAGCCGGTCTGACCACTAATAGAGGACCTGAAGCAGTACAAGGACAGACTTGAGGAACTGGAAGCCTTCATCAAGGTGGATGAAGCAAAAACATCGATACCCGACATCCAGACAAGAATCCTTAGACGTAAACTGGACTACAACAGTAAGGAGCTTTTTGTGACTCTTACTATTCACACCGGCGTGTCGATATTCGACGTTCTTGGTCCTGAAACAAGCAGTGCTAACTCCTCTTCTGCGTACTTCACACCAAATAGACAACCTGCTGAAAGAACTCTTGAGCACAGCCAATTCTATTTCACCAGAGCTAGCTCCGATTCACAGACGACTCGTGCAACTGAAGACTGAACTGGATACTCTGGCGTCAAGATCACAATGGACGACACCGGAAATTCATCATATCCAGGAAGAGTTGAGAGAGATTGAAGCCAAACGATCTGATGGCAAGTTCTTGGACAGCAAGGGCAATGTATCGAGTGGGCAAGCAGCGGTCATAGGTCTTTTGGAGGACTGCTATGACAACTGCCACAACTTGTTGGCGACCAAGGAGAGTGTCCCCAAGGCACTTCAGGACATTTTCCAACGACTGAAAGCCATCAAGACCGACCTCGAGAGACTCGTTTTGACCCAGCGGTGGACACTCCGAGAAACCGATCTTTGGCAATACGAGATCCAATTGAGCGAGATCAGCGCACTGCGAAAGAACGGCAAGTTTGTGGACCGAGAAGGCAACGTTCAGGAAGGCCAGGTAGGTTTTATTTTGAAGATCGACTGACGGAAGTCGCTCAGCTGTGATGCTCACGCCTTTGTCTTGACACTAGGCACTTCTCAACTTTATGCTGCACAAATGCTATCGCTTGATCTACGTGCTTCTGTCAGCATCTGAGCCGATTGCTGAGGCTTTGATGCCAATCCACAACCAGCTCTTGACCGTTCGCCGGTGTCTCTTGGAGGTCAAGAAGTGGGGAGGCGAATTTTCAGGTATCTTTTGCACAGTTTGTCTGCCTTCATGATCCTAATTTTGATGGGAGATTTTATTAATCGCAATGTACGTCAACTGTCGAAAACTTTATAGTACGCGACTTGTACCCATATCAAATGAAGCTTGCATCGATGGACAACATGAGAGTCGACGGCAAGTTTTTGGACAAGGACAAGGAGGTTCCCGAAGGACAGGGAATCTGCAACTCATTGTTGAGTGAATGCTACGATATTTTGTACGAGCTTCAAGAATCCGTTGTGGACGAGCGGGACGACAGCGATGAGGAAGAAGAAGTCGAGCTCAGAGGCTCAAAAGGACTGGATGTTGTAGTATGAGCTTCGCATTATTTCTACTCTAATGAAAACGTATCGTTTCTATGCCCGCTGTATGCAAGAATGTCATGGTATCATTTGCTTTTGATGCTTGCTTGGCCCTTCTGCGTCAGTTTCAGCAGTTGGCCACTTGTTGTGGTGACACTATGTCAGATGCTCTTGGTTAGTCATCGTCCTTCAATTCATCACTCACGTACCCCAAATAGCCGGAAGGACTGAAGTACCTCTCTACGCGACCACTGCCGATCAAGTCGTGGATATGGAATTCGTGAGGAAGGAACGAGCCTCGAAGTGGTTTCGATTCCAGTACCTGTAGGGGAGGTACAAACAAAACAGTCAGGACACAATGGAGTTCAAGATACCGCGTGAAAAAGAAAATCAGATTACATACCGAAACCAAAATGTCTCCAAACATTTGCCGCTTAATGGCTCTAAGGATTTCAAGGCGACCCTTGAGGAAGTGGGTGACAAAGAGTCCGCCCTTGGGAAATGAAAACCTGTAGGCGACATTATCCGCAGGCTGTCGCTTTCCAGATGCTCGCGCTGCAGCACCAATTGCAGCGCCTGGGATCACGGTCCTGGTGATCGATGGAGTCACTATTGGCGCAGATGCCAACGACGTTGAAGATGATGAAGAGGACGTGATCTCTTTGGATTTTGCCATGTTTGTAGTCGCAATGAGCTGATTCAGCGCATGATGCCCTCCTCCGCCGCCTCCCGATGGTCCAGGAGACGAAGAAGCTGAGGTTGGTTGATTCAAGTTAACGAGATGTGGGTTTGCGGGAGCAGACAGTCCACGAGTCAGTAGTGAATAATGCATAAGCGTTCTAATAATATCAATTTCAAGTGCCTTGGTTAGTTCACACAAAATGACAGAAGCGGACAAAAACAAGGATAGAGTCTTACGTGATATCCTCTTCAGTGGCGCCAATTAGCGCCTGAAGGTTCGAATGCTGAATAGCAACTTCGACACAAGACCCGCTGGAAATCAACTGCTCGAACCGATCAAAGATGGTATCCATGGGCACATCACTTCCATCTCCAGTTGCAACAGCAGTACTTTTTGTCGCATTTGCTGTCGATTTGGTAGGAACGACTCGTTTCTTTGTCAACCTTGATCCGGTCTCTAGACCCGTTTCTGCCTTTCGTTTGTTGGCACTCCAAATGCTGGATACACGCGCCTCCGAGTCTTTCATATCATCCAGATACTGCTGTTTGGTTTGACGAATCTGTTCAAGATACGCTGGAGTCAACATGATGGCAAACTCATCGGATCCTGTACCACCGAGGTAGAACTTCCGAATCTGTCCATCGTTGATCAAATGTGCCTAAGGTGGTCAAATAGGCGTTAGCAAATTTGGTGGCGTCAGCCAACTATCCAACTTGGCACCCACTTGGAGGTGGTATATTACCAGAGATCTATCGACAGCAGTATGATCCGTGACGAGACTGTAAAGTTGGTGGATCATGCAGGCCTTAGGGAACTGCTTCTGTTGCTTCACTCGCTGTGGTCGCAGCATGTCGGTCAGATAGTGGACGGTGGACGTAATATCTTGCTGCGCAGTGGTTGTGGATATTGGATGCTGGGCGCCACCACCGATATGATGGTTCGGTGTGCCTGCATGCTGACCCTGGCCGGCAGCTGGGTTCGGGTCATTGCTCTCATCAAGCAGTCGGCGTCGTCTCCTTTGCTGTTCGTCTCCTGATGCCATGGCGGGCGGTCGAGCCCTATTCCTCCCGTTGCTTTCGTCGCCTGCCTCCTCCAAGCAGCCTAAATGGGGGTGTACTTGGCGATATCCGTTTGCTGCCCTGTTTCACTTGATTCCGGTACAGATGAGGAGTGAAGTACAGTGGTGATGGTGAAGGATGATATTAAAAAAAATGTGGAGGAAGGGAAGGGAAGTTGCGATAAAAAGAATGAAAAAATGAGCGGCTGCACAAATATGACGATCCGCAGTTCCGCTCCTTTCCGCCAGTCATTTAGATAAATTTTTTTTGTGCAAATTTTTTTTGGGCGCCCATTCTTCATTCATTGCATTCTCTACACACTACAGCTCGAACCCCATTTCTCCTCATACACTCTTGACAGGACAACACAATTCACAATGGCCGATTACAAGAGTCCCCTTCTTGAGACTACCGAGGACAAGACCACATTGATTGCCACTGCTGCGGCTAAGGGTGCTGGACTTGCCTTGGTTGCTGGTGGTCTCGTCGCCATGTCAGGCGCACGTTACTCCCAGACCTACAAAACCCTGTCCAGACCTATGAAGACCTTCCTGCTCGGATCAGGTAAGCTCCAGCATACAATTTCACCCTGAGGCCTCGGCAATCTCAGTTTCGATCCAGCACCCGAATCCCCCTTAACAAAGTTCTGTTTGTTTATCATAGGAACGGCTGCCACTGCTATTCTGTTTGGTGACCATGCTCGTGTCCACTACGAAGATCGCCAGTTGCTCCGTCATTTGGATCAGGAGGCTGCCGAAGCTGCCAGAGCCGAGATCCGTGCGCAGCGTGGACTCATGGCCGAGGTCAACTACCAGATCCGTGAGAACAGAAACATGGTTGTCGGTGTCTCTTGGCTGACCTGCATGGCTGGATCGCTTGGCTACACATTCTCAAAGAAGGGTCTGACCACCACTCAGCGCATCGTCACTGCCCGTATGTACGCCCAGGGATTCACAGTTCTGGTGATGATGGCTGTTGCTGCCCTCGAATTGACCGATACACCCACACCCAAAAAGGAGGTCCTGACTGACGAGTGGAAGGCACTCCTGGCCAAGGACAGCCAAGGCAACTTTATCATCAAGGACGCTCCAGCTACGACACCTCTTTCTCCTTCGGATCAAAGTGCTGCATCCACTTCATTCTCATCATAGAACCTTCCAATTTCCTCTGCATACTTACTCATATCACACATATTAGTCTCCCACGCATGTTCCCCTAGATAACAAAAAATAAATGCTCATTCATAACGACTTCGATGGTAAATACTGGTAACTTGTTGTGAAATATCGATAAAAACTATACAAAGGAAGGTGGAAGGTGGGGTTTCTTCTTTTCTTTTCTTCACAACTTGGAGTTGTTGGCATAAATTTGGGCACGACGAGCCAAGACGGCCTCTTGCTTTGAACGGATATCCTCGCCGCGCAACAATTCATAGCGAGCCAACTGCTGAATGTGAACCTCATCGGGACCTATTTAGTGTCCCAGTTACACTTGTTAATATCGACGCGTTGCTGCGCTGTCATAAATCCATCTAGACAAGCAGTCTAATGCAGAAAACTTACCATCGGCAATGCGGAGAGTACGAGCTCCGGCGTAGAAGCGAGCAAGAGGGAAGTCCTGGCTGACACCGGCAGCACCAAAGGCCTGAATAGCCAGATCAATGGTGCGCTGAAGCATGTTGGGAACCATGACCTTGGCCATGGCAATGTCACGGAGAGCGCCCTTGGCGTCGACCTTGTCGATCTTGTCGGCAGCAGCCAAGACCATCAAGCGGGCGGCGTTGATGTCAATGCGGATCTTGGCCACGTCGGCAGCAACAGTTCCGTGGCGAGCAAGGATATGGCCAAAAGTACGACGCGAGGGATCCGTGACACGAGCGATCATGACGTCCAAAGTGCGCTCTGCCATACCGATGGCACGCATGCTGATCAAAGGAGGTAAAAAATAAGTAGATTGCAAATCAAATCCCAAACGCCATGGGATACAAACACAACAACACGTACCAGTGATGAATACGACCAGGTCCCAAGCGGCCCTGGATAACCTCAAACCCACGACCTTCACCGTGGATAATGTTTGCGACGGGAACCTTGACGTTGACGAACTTGACCTCGCAGTGACCCTCGGGAGCATCATCGTATCCAAAAACGTGCATTGGACGCACGACCTGGACACCAGGGGCATCCGCAGGAACAATGACGATAGACTGCTGGCGGTACTTGCTCTCGTTGTTGGGGTCGCTCTTACCCATGACCAGGTAGACCTTGCATCGTGGGTCACCGGCACCGGAGATCCACCACTTGTGACCGTTGATGATGTAGTGGTCCCCGACGCGCTGGATGCTAGTCTCAATGTTGGTGGCATCCGAGGAAGAGACAGCAATCTCGGTCATGGCAAAAGCTGAGCGGATCTCTCCGTTCATCAAGGGCACCAGCCACTTCTGCTTTTGCTCAGGAGTGCCATACTTGGCAAACACCTCCATGTTGCCCGTGTCAGGAGCAGAGCAGTTCAATGCCTAAAGAAAAAAAAATGTGAACTGTCAGTTTACGCCTTTCGCTTATTGATCACTGAAGAGTCAAGCATGAAAATCTAACAGAAACAAAAAATAGCATACCTCGGGGGCGACTCTGGGGCAGCGACCGGTGATCTCACAGAGGGTGGCATACTCGAGGTTAGTCAAGCCAGGGCCCTCGGGATAGCTCTTGTGCAAGAACAGGTTCCACAGGCCCAAGGATTTGGCCTTAGCCTTGAGCTCTTCCATAATTGGAGGAACTGACTATCAAACAAGAATTATGCCGAAGACTCAGTCAACAATCCTTTTGCTATGTTGACATGAAAGGGGAGGCACGAGCATGGTTGCTTACCTTCCATCGCTGGTCACCAGTGCCAACCTGGCTCTCGTACACTTCTTCGGCTGGCAAACAGTCGTTCTAATCATCAGCGTAAAACAATAAAACGGAGTGTCAATTGGTCATGCGTGTGATCGATCGCGACGCCTCAATACCTCGATAGCAGCATGTATCTTGGATTTCAACTGGAAAGCAACGACAAGCAAGCAAACCGTAAAGAGTTCCGTACCTCGACAAAGTCAAGGAGCTTCTTCTGCAACTCCTTGCAACGCGGGGAAACTTCAAAGATGGAGGTCATGGCTGGGATGTTGAATTGGATGCGTGGTTTGTAGTTGAATGCGGAGGGACAAATGGACAAAGAGTTGAAGAAATGAGAACAGGCGAAAGAATGAATGTGAAAGTGAAAAGTGAAAAAGTGAAAAAGTGAAAAGTGGGGAAGCAGTGTCCACGGTTTATCAAAAAAAAAAAAAAGAGAGAGTAACGGCTCCTCTTTGAACCTTGTTTGAGTTCCGTCCGTCTCTGCTCGGCTTGGGAGGACGATCGATCGCCTCAATTTGTTTGACTCCACACTCTCCCTGCGAGCGGCCAGCCTGTCGATTGGCCGCATTTTGGCATTTTGTCCATCTGTTCAACAAACACACATGTCCCTGTAAGGACGACCGAGCCATACGACTATAGCAACCAAGACAGCAATATCTTCCCACACTATGCGCAAAGTATACGATTTTTATTCTTGTTGTTTTTGCTTGGTCAGAAGAGTTGCAACGCGAGCCGTAGCTGCCTACACGTCAATATCCTCGTCGCCATCGTCGCGTCCCGTTGATGAGAGCCGCATCTTCTTGGATGGTGGCTTTGAGTCCGAGCCGCTGTTCTTTTGTCCGTTTCCGCTCAGAGCCCTTTGCTGCTGCTTCAGTAGCCGCCGGTCTCTGGATGAAGACGACGACGATGCGACCGTGGGCATCGGTGCTGAAAGGGATGCTGTGGAGGATGTCTTTGGGTTCGGTCGCTTATTTGAAGAGGAGGAAGACGATCGCTTTGTCTCGTCCTGCGATGACTCTGGATCGGGGTTCTCCTTAATCTGAAGGGCCTATCTTTGCGTTTGTCCGATGTTAGTCAAGGCATTACAGTCAAAGGTTGTCTACACCCGATGCGAGCTTGCCGTGCTCCCGATTATGTTGTTATTGAATGTCCCAAAGTGTGAGTATAGAATTGCGTCGCGGCTTTCCCTTTTTTGTGTCAGATATTGATATTTGTCCTTCCTGCTGTGGCGCGTCAAATCCGATGCTGACTATCAAACAGTGTAATAAAGGCTGAGCTACTCTTTCGACTAAGTCACTTGCCTTTGTGAATGTGGTAGAGGACATAGAGAAGAGTCGGTCAGACTCTGAGTATTTGACTCTGCTCTTGTCAGCCTTGGTGTTGATGTATCCGTCAAATCCTCTGATGATGTTTCCGCCATGTTGTGTGTCCTCCAGATATGAGCCTTCAAAGGCGTAGATGCTGTTTTCCAGACCAGCCTAGAAAGCAGCAAAAAGAAAAGTGCAGCGGAAATGGAAAAAAGTTTAGCACTTTCAGCGCGAGGGCAAATCCTGCACATTCGACTCCAAAAAGCAATAAAGGAATCCTTCACGAACCAAGTTGCGGTCGACAATCTTCTTGCGGGAAATGAGGTCGTTAAGCTCAATCCTGGCTTCCAGGTACTGTTGATGAGTCACTTTATCCTTCTAAAGCGAAAGCCATAGTAGAGCGTGAGTAATTTGTCCCTCAGTGCATGCAACCAACGATAAATCCTTCGTGCCATATTTACAGGCGCCTCTGGCATGGTGGTGTGTGTCTTGCGTGATGAATCCTGATGTGAATGCGGGCTGTTGAGTTGTGCTGTGTTCTGCAGTCGATTGTTCTTGGCAGTCTCGTCCTTGTCCTGCCGCTGTGGGTGAATAAACGAATGAATGAACGAGCGTGTGTGGAGGGAGGGGAGGGAAAGATAAAAAAAGAGAAACGCCACAAATGGATTTCGTCGCCTTCCTTCCCTCCACCTCACAACTCCCACTTCACTGCACCCGCGCTGCAGTGTTCCTCCCTTCTGTTCTCGACATTCCTTCGCTCGTGCCGTTGCATCGCCTCGCCGTATTCCTGCCAACTCCCCTATTTCTGTGCGCTATTCGTCCAGCCTGTTTGCTGCTCCTCTCATGACCTCCCACACCACCCAATTCAAACCAAAGCTAACAGGGGTCCAGAAGCTGGTCAACCGAACAAAAAAGATGCGCTTTCCTCGACGAGCCAACCAATTCCTGCAGATGCAGGACGACAACGGATTCTCCGATGGCCAGTTCATGGCACCTCCAGCCTCCAGTAGGACATCCAAAGGCTCGCTGTCTTGGACTGGATAGTCTCTGCAAGTCGCTTGTCCTTGCTGATAATCTCTCTCTTTCTCTCTCTCTTTCTAGTTCCTTGGAAGTCGATTATCTTGGCTGTCGTCCTGCTGATCCTGGGCGTTGTTGGACTGACCATCGGGTCATTGCTCAAAGTGGGCATCCTAGCCAGCCCTGTAAGACGCTACAATCGTTTGATCTCTTGGATTGGAAGGATGCCTTCGTGGGAGATTGTAACTAAACTTTGGAAACTCTGTCTTAATAGGACTGGCTGGACAAAGGAACACCACTTTTGATTCTTGGAGCTCTGTGCTTCATTCCAGGTATGATGAAGCCCAACTTACAGGGAGGAAAAGTGGCACCATCTAGACACAAAACTAACTGCTTTGTGCGACAAATATGTAGGTTCATACCATGTCGGCTTGGCTTACTACGCCTACCAGGACTATGAGGGGTACTCCTTCAGCCATATCCCCGACTTGGATGATTGACGGATCTCAACTAGAGAATCCCTTGCCAACCTTGAAAATTCTTCACAAACCCATTTTGTCCATAGCTTTGTATCATAGTCGCCTCATCAAAGAATATTACTTTTTATTTCTAGCAAGCACTCTTTGCTTTACATGTCCTGGATGTTGCGATCCTTAGCGACGAAGGGTATTGTTGGCGAAGTATTGTTGGTGGCAGTGCCGGTGAAGCCGCTGTCGTCTTCTTTTTCGTCCGCAAAGACTTTCATGAATGATGACGCCACTACGATGACCAAGAAGACAAACGACACCCGCATCAGTTTTCCTGTGGGGGAATCCGACTCATCATATCGTTGTTTCCACTTAAAGTCGGGGTCCTCTCGTTGTCGTTGGCGACGGCGCTCTTCCTGTCTGATTTCCTGCTCATAGTGCATCTCCTGGTGTGACTTGGAGTCAAATCCTGGAACGCTTTTGCCCATCATGTTTGGTCGAAAAGCTGCATGCGTCCTGGCCGCAGCTGCAGCTGCAGCAGACTGTGCTGAGTGGCGAAAGGGCGTCCGTCGCAACGTGCCACGGTTTGGAGCTGCTCTCGAGGAAGACGATGATGACGAAGAAGAGTAGAGAGATCCAGTGCGATCCAAGAGGGTCAGATCGTAATCCCGTCGTTGGCGATCGTGCCCGAGGACAGAATATGCCTCGTTTATAGCGAGGAATTCTTTACGAGAGGCCTCTGAATCATTCTTGTCTGGATGGTGAAGCTTGGAGAGCTTGTAGAATTGGGACTTGATCTCTTTCTTAGTTGCTTCCTTGGAGAGACCCAGTAGCTCGTAGTGGTTCTTATGGTGGGACTGACGGTCGAGTTGTCCTGAAGTATGGAAGGAACTGGATTGCTGTGAATGGTAGAATGGCGCTACAGATGCGACTGCTGTGATTCTTCTTGACTGACTAAGGACATGAATTTGGCCTCGAGATGTGTTTCTGGCCAGCGCATGGATGCACGTCATGATGATTCGTTAGGAAGAGCAAAACCGAGAAGCTGCGCTCTCCAGTGTGGAGAATGGGTGTTGACAGTCACTTCTCGATTTGGCGGCGAAACCAGAAGTCCTGAACTGCGGTGAATGATGCTTTTTTTTTTATTGATAGTCGCTTTGTATCGCTTGCCAGTGTTCTTTTCGTCTTCTTCACCATATCTCTGCTTGGAAAACTGTGTGGCCAGTAGTTCAAAGGTCCTCGTCGAACAGGTCAGGGAAGTCTATCAGAGGGTTGTGAACATGGTCAGAAATAAGCAACCGGCGGACACACGCGACTACGGGACACAGAGACATAGCGATTTGCTCACTCACCGTTGAAGAAGTTCTTGTCGACAATCCTCTGTGGAGCAAGGCGCTGGCCGCCGCTCTTCTCATCAAAGAAGTCTTCGCCGCTGGGCGAGGGAGAGATGAAATCCTCGTTCTCCTCCATCATAATCGCATCATAGTCATCGACTAGTTCAGTTTAGAGTATGAAGGCATGAATGGTAAGAATGATTAGTGACGCACTGATGAGTTGAAGTCAACAGTATAGAGTACACAGCGCTCGTTTCTTGGTCTGCCATTCAAGTCATTATTACCATCCATGGTTGTTGTAGAAATGTGTGTTGGGAAAGTGAACGACGTGTGTGATGGCGAAACAGAGGTCCGCGTGGTGGCACATTTCTGTACGCCTCCGCCCACGCAACAGCGTGACTGTCAACTGCATTGGTGTCAACACTTAAGTGTGCAAGACCTTTTTTTCCTTTTGATTCCTTCTCGACTCCATCATTCTTACATTTCGGCAACATGACTATGGAGACACTCGCCGCAGACCTCAAGGACAAGGCCACCATTTCAGTCTCCTCCGAGGCGCAGGATGCACCTGCCACCGAGGCCAATGGTGCTTCCGCCTCTTCTGCTGCAAAGAAGAAGAACAAGAAGAAAAAATCTACGTCCACCACGGGTAAAGCACGATTACAAGAGGTCTTCGAGGACGACGGACGGGACCTGGAAGCAACTCATCCGGATTTCTAATGATTGCCATCTATTCCTTTGCGTAAAAAACGGTAGCTCCTGCTGAAACCGAGGCTAAAGACGAGGCCGAAGGCGATGATGATGATGACGAGGATGATGAGGAGGAGGATGGCGCTAACCCTACAGACAGCACCAGTAAGGCAAATCGATACGCTATTGTCATAAATGTGGGCATACCATTAAGCGGCAAACGCCTTTGATTTCCTAATGGCTTGCTTATGTTTCTGTGGACTGAAACCTAGCTGTCAAGAAGAAGAAGAAGAAGAATAACAAGAAAAAGAAGAAGGTCACCCAGACAGAGCCTCCAACCATCCCCGTTTCCAAGTTCTTTGGCAACAAGATCTACCCCGAAGGAGAACTCTGCGATTACAACGAAGAGTATGAACCGCGATTTTCCTTGAGACACTGGCATTGTGGACATCGTGGGAATATTCACGAAACAAGCCATACTAATTTTTTTGTTAACCACTTCGCACGCCAGGAACCTCTGGAGAACAACGAACGAGGAGAAGCGAGCATTGGAGAGACAGAATTTTGATCAGTACAACGATGTTCGCCGGGCAGCTGAGGTCCATCGTCAGGTCCGCCAGTATGCTCGTCGCAACATCAAACCTGGCATGTCCATGATCGAGATTGTGGAAATGATTGAGAACGGAACTCGCAACTTGGTCGAGGCTAATGGATTCGAGTCTGGTATTGGTTTCCCTACTGGATGCTCCTTGAACCACTGCGCCGCCCATTACACTCCCAATACTGGCGATAAGACTGTGATTCAATATGGCGATGTGTGCAAGATCGATTTTGGTGTGCATGTTAATGGTAATATGGAACCCGATATTATTAGTTCAGCACTATCTTGTTTCTAATGCCTGCCGTCCTTACTAACGTTTGAACACCACTTTGGCTGTTGAATTCTTACAGGCAGAATCATCGACTCGGCCTTCACTCTTACATTCGATCCTGTTTATGATAACTTGCTGGCTGCTGTCAAGGATGCTACCAACACAGGTATCAAGGAGGCCGGTATCGACGTCAGATTGTGCGATATTGGTGCTGCTATCCAGGAAGTCATGGAATCCTATGAGGTCGAAATTGAGGGCAAGACTTATCAAGGTAACATCTTGTTCAGGATTGCATTGGTTAAAAAATCACAAAGGCTTTTTATTTTGCCCCGTGTTACTTACTAAAGGATTTTATGCCATTCATTATAGTTAAACCTATTCGCAACTTGAACGGACACTCAATCGACCCTTACAAGATTCATGGAGGCAAGTCTGTGCCCATTGTCAAGGGAGGAGACCAGACCAAAATGGAGGAAGGCGAGTACTTTGCTATTGAGACCTTCGGAAGTACTGGACGCGGTCTTGTTCACGAGGATATGGAGACTTCCCATTACGCCCGTGTTTACGATGTCCAGCACATTCCACTTCGGTTAGTATCTCATCCAACTTCATATTTTGCATCCTTGCTTGATTGCATTGATGTACTCACTCTTCATTCCTTGTAACACTCTACATTATTTAGTCTTCCAAAGGCCAAGTCGTTGCTTCAGACCATCAACAAGGAGTTTGGCACCTTGCCTTTCTGCAGACGTTACCTGGATCGTATTGGCGAGCAAAAATATGTCTTGGCCCTCCGCAACCTGGTTGATGCTGGTATTGTTGACGCTTATCCACCACTGTGCGATATTAAGGGATCTTTTACAGCACAGTATGAGCATACCCTTGTGCTCAAGCCCACACGCAAAGAGGTCCTCAGTCGTGGAGATGATTATTAGTTGCATCAAAACACACACAAATACACACAACAAAATACACAATCTGCAGTCATGCACGGACAAACAACAACACAACACAACATTGAATAACAAATTATGCATTGACGTTTATTGGATTTTGGATTTGTGTGTTGCACAGACTTGAATGAGACTTCTCATAATCGCTGGTATTATGATGAACTGCGCGGAACCGCTGGTGTGTTTGATGTTCCATTCGTGGCTTGAGAATCGTCGTCCGATGAATCGGGGTCGGCTGGCATGAAATGAGAGGCTGGCGCTGAACCTTGCGGTGATGTTGCGTGTCTGTTAACGACATCTTGGTGGAATTGACCCAGTAGCTTGGCACTATCAGAGGTTGTGCCACTGACGATAATCACGGGCTCTTGGGGATGTACTGAGTGTCTTCGTGGCATTTTTGGAGGTTTCGGATAGGTTCTGAGGTTTTGGTTTGGCTTGGTGTTGTTGTGTGCTGGCTTACAAACTAGGGTGTGAAGGCGCTTATTTAAGGTGGATTGATGGTGGCAGCGACAGAAGGGGGGGGGGGCCGAGGTTATATATGCCCCAGAGTGTCCTATCGTCCAATCGTTGAGGATGTCATCTGCTGTTCCATTGTGGCAAAGCATTCTCGTTTTGGGCAAAAGTCCAAAAATTCACCGATCTCCACAGCCACCAGATTTGTCACACAAACAAAAACACAAACACAATTGTTTGTTGTACATTGTTGTACACCATTGGCTTTAGGAAAGAAGAGCAAGAACATTGACAGTTGACACCAACGCTCGAGAGGAGGAATTTGAATCGTAACTGGTCGAGGACACAACGCAACGGCGATTTAGATCAGGGAAGAAGGCGATAAATTCTCGCTCATCCCAACTGAAGTCTTGCCCAGTCATTATGTTTACCTTCAATCCTCACGATCACGACCATTGCTAACAACCCTAACAAAAATATCCTCGGTAGACAGATAAGTTTAGAAAGGATATAAATGACACGCCTCGATCAGTTGCCATTCCCACACAAACCCTGCACAAAGAAATTAACTTCGCCATTAAAAAAAAACACCCGAAAATCTACTTTGTACTTCCCGCCAGAAAATCAACAACCTCGTTTCACCTAAAGAAGAAGAGCTAACCACAAATGAGGATTACTCCCATTGCCACTGCGCTTTGCCTCGTTACTGTCGCTCGCACTGCTGCTGCTGCCGATCGATCGGACTTCAAGGCCAATGCTGCTGTCTCGATCGCCAACCAGGGTCTGCGCCACCACGAGATTAAGGGTGCCGAGACATCGAGACATGACGCTGTACGTATGATCCGCCGTGCTGACGATAAGAAAGAGGGCAAGAAAGAAGATAAGAAAGAAAACAAGGATGACAAGAAAGAAGTCGACAAGCCCAAGGGCGACGACAAGAAAGGCATTCCCGCTGCACCTCCTGTCTCTGATCTCCTTGCCAGCTACTCCAGCCCACTCTGGATGGTCCAGCCCTACAGTGCAAGCGTCTGGGAGCAAGGCCAAGACTATGTCATCAGCTGGGGTCCCAACCCAGACCCTGCCCACTCCAAGGACTTGCAGGACCACGCTCCCGTCGACATTCGTCTGATGCAAGGCCCTCCTGATCAGCTCAAGGAAGTGTTTGTGATCGAAAACGCCGTCGACTCTTCGGCCCATTCCTTTGCATGGACCATTCCAGCCGATCTTGCGCCTGCCATCGACTACACGATCCGTCTCTCACATGAAGGCAGCGTCGAAACGTATTCGCATTTCTTTGAAATCTCCAAGGAGGGCGACCCTCGCTCCACAAAGTCGAACGTGGACGAACCACTGGAAATGCCTCAACTTGGTGCAGTGCCTTTCCCCAAAGACACGATCATCAAACCTGTTGCTCCTCCAAACCCTTTCCCTGCCGATAAGGCGGCCACCCTCCCCGATGCCAAGAGCCCCGCCACCAAGCCTGCCACCCAAGTGTCGTCGTCGATCGAGACCAGCAGTGCTAACATGCTCGGCTTCGCCATGGCCTTGTTTGGTGCCGTTTACTTCTTGTAAGAACAGAGAGTTATAACAGTATCAAATAATAATCGAACGTTCCAAATTCGTATTCCAGGCGAAGCACAATTGTGACAAAAAATGAGTAGGAATGCGTCACCAAGGAGGACCTTTTGACTCAAAAATATCGTACTACAAACAATGGCACAGCAATTTTTTAGGATTATTAAACGTCATTGTGTTGTTAGATTGGCTAATCATTACGTTGCTTCAGCTACGATTTCTTGAGCTGCTATTCAGTACACCTGTGGATGAGCGCCTAGGAGGCTCTGGCCGTGACGATGAGGTGCTTGTGCGCGATGTGGCCGGTGACGATAGTAACGCCGAGGCAGAAGAGGAGGATGACGCAAAAGTGGAACCGGCGACACGCATTGCTGCAGCGGCGACTGAGGCCACATTGTCCGACACTGTCACCGCTGCACTGGCTGTGGGAAGTGTTCGGATCGAGAACAATCGCACACCAGTCTCATGCCAAGCTCCCAACCCTTGGCGCCCAAGACGGCCACCGCCACCAATGTAGATGTGACTCCACATCAATCCTTGGAACCACACCAAAAGTTCGCTCCAAACGAATCGCCGCGTGTAGATCGGAGGCCGGCCCGACTCCGGCAAGACCTGTTCCAGCATTAGAGCGATATTGGTTCTGATGTATTCGAGTACTTGCTGATCATTCATCGCCTGGACTTGTTCGAGCTCGGGAAGCACATGCCTCAGCATCGCAAGCAGCGGCTCGAATCGCAAGGTTTTCATCCAGCCTGCAACCTGAGGGGGGGGGGGGGGGTGTTCATTATCAGATAGTAAATCAGCACGTCAGTGTCATTTCGGTTATCGTAACAACAATTCGGAGTGAAACGATCTACGCTACCCATTCTGCAGTTGGAATAAATCCATTCTGACCAACATCTTTAGCCGTTGTTTCCTGCTCCTGCTGAGACTTGCCATCAACTTCTGGTCCAAGGATAGTGCTGGATGACCTACGACCAAGTTTCGAGCCTCCAGCAGTAGACGTGTGCTCCTTTTTAGAGCTGGCAAAATCAATTGCCTGTTGGTCGATGTCGCTGCTGGGCTCTCTGGTAAACGGTGGAGCCCGATGGCCTTCTGGTAGCTTCCCTCGAGCCTTCTCCGAAAGCACATGTGGTGTACGCTCAGTTCTTGAGCCCCTCATGACTGTAGAAGGTCCTCCCTCATCCTCCACGTCACCATCATGTCCACCTCCGTCACTGGCGGCCATGATTGAGTCGGAGCTGATAGGGCGCGCCAAGACAGGCGCCTCAATGCGCGATGACGACTTGTTGCCATTTTGCTCTTCGGACTGAGTTTCCAAAGGGATTACGCTAGAGTCGGATGTTGCGTCTGGACGGCTCAGGGGATCAAGGGTTGAAGTGCTTTCACATCTAACCGGCGAGAGTCGGTGTTGTGAGTCTCCTGTTGCCTGGCGTTGTTGTGAGACGCGACGAGGTGGCGGGTCTGATTGCTTTGAAGGAGCTACGGCTGTATGACTGTTGTCTGCATGGTGGTATCGTAGACTATGAATGTCAGCAAGTCCACGTTGCAGTGTGAAGGTGGCCATCGTCTGAATTTTTGGCTCGTATTGCACCAGTGCATAGATCAAGTGTGGGTTATCTACCAGCCATGGACAACATTTCGATTAGCAAACTTCACAATAAGTCTCTCGATGAATGTAGAAAAAAATTCCACTCTGTCGTACCTGAAGCCTGATAATACAGAATGCTGCAGACCGTATCCAATAGACTTCCAAGAAGGCCATGATTTGACTCTTCTGCCAGCAAGAACGAAGGCGAAGCAAATGAAGTGGTGAGCTGCATTAGCCGACTGGAAGCCAGCGGTGAGATATTTTTGAGATGGGGTGAGACGTTGGCCAAGGTCGAAATCAACGCTGGGTACAACGACCTCAGAGCTCGTTTGGTCGTTGCAATGAGATGGTGCACAGTCTATGTTCAGAGTTTTTCTTGCGCAAAGTCAGTTTTTTTTGTGCCATTGCCACTCGACACGTTCTCAGAGCATTGAACTGGAAAGACAATACACATACACATATGAGATAATCGCCATATGTTCCATGAAAGTTGTGTATCCTGACGTTCGCCGGGAGAGACGCGTGACCATCAAATACTTTGTTCAAGCTCTTCCCGAAGGCTTTGTCCTTGGATAGTGTCTGAAGCATGAAAGCGCACATCCGCAACAACCCAATATGTGCTGTCAAAAATGCATTTACGAGATTGTTCGCCATTAGTGAAGATTGGCAGACGAGTGGCGAAAGGATACATGACTATCAAGGCATACGTACTGGGATCTTGCTTGTACTCCATGCAAAAGTACAGTAAAATAACCAATATATCCAGGACTCGGTTGGTTTCCAGTAAATACGTCCTAAACCTCTGAGGATCAGCGCCAAAAAAAAAAAAAAAAAAAAAAAAAAAAAGGATATCAGTAAATGGCATATGGCGCTCCGGCAAACAAATATAATCAAAGTAGTCAGTACCTTGTTGAGCTCCAGTGTTTTCCAGCATAGTATCAATGTTTCATGGTGGTACTTGACGTGCTTCGTAGACCCTGGCAAGTACGTGCTACTGGCCTAGAGAAGAAAAATGCGGTCGTAAATATCTCATGTGAAAGCATGTCTCTGGAGACAGATCAGTAAACGTTACCGTCATAGGGTTGCTCAAGATGCGATACATCCCATCGATTAAAAACTGAAAGTCTTGCTCACGATGCAGTCGAGATAGATAATAGCGAAACTGATTCTTGTTCCCTGGCTCAAGCGACATGGATCGTTGCAGCTGTGGCGGCGGTGAAGAGTACGATGTCACGCCATGAGAAGCAGAGTCCACACGGACGTCAGGGTGGTACACACTTGTGGGTCTCTCGACCACTTGGTAGTCAAGCAGAACAACTACCACTTGGAGGGAGAGCATCACGAGGAGATCGCGTTGATCGCTGAACATGACATGGTTGTATGGAAGTCCCCATCCGGATGGATTATACTTTAAGGCCGAGTTGATCAAGCTGCAGAGGATCGCGAGTGTGGCTTGGCGATCCGTAGAGGTTACAACTGTGTCTATCCAGCGATTCTCAGTGGTGGTGATAGCGGCAGGCGCAATGTACATGGATCGTGAAAATAGGACCAAGAGAAGTCGTAGGACCTCTGCACGGTTGTCATCAAGCTCCTTTGTAGTTCCAATCGGCTTTGAGGATCCAATTCCAGTCTCCCTGTTTACGAACCGCAAGCGAAAAAAGGAGATGATGTTCGGGCCCTTGTATATGGTGAGTAACCAACAGCACTTGATCACTGAAATTTTGCCATTGCGCGCTTAAGTTTCTTACCAAATCACAAAGGTCACTCGGCTCTTCGGCTCCAGTGCCGCCGGCAGAGTGAATCCAGAGGTAAACAAAAGATTCTGCAGAGTCAGGATCAGGCGCTGTCCATATGAAGGTACCGATTTTTCCTCCAGTTCTAGGAACTGTCGTGAAATGAGTGTAAGAATGAGTAATAGTATTTTGCACTGCCGTTCTGATTACATCCATGCCGTAGACTTACTTCCTCTTTTTGACCTGCAAAAGACGTTGTCTGATCGTTCAATGCCTCGATTGGAGTTATAGCATCCTGCTGATTTGATCTCGCCATCGTCGATACAGATAGTGCAGGTAGAGTACTGGTTATCTTTCGTTTGCTGGAGACAACAACTGACCGAGGAGTCCAAAAGTAGCGCTCTTCCCAATCCATGAGTTCATCCGACTCAAAGATAAACGGGAAAAGTCGAGTCAAGATGCGGATACAATTGAGAACCTGTGATGCCGGTGCCTGGGGACCAAGAAACTGCGGCGATTCAACCAACCGGAACAAGTGTGCCAGTGTCTATAACAAGAATATTATGGAAATGATACTCGTGATCAATAAATGACAAGTCGCAGAGTTTGACAGGAAAATAATATCTTTCCACATCCAGTAGGCGTATTAATACCTTCTCTAAGAGACACTCCAGATTCTCGCGTGCTTCGTCCCTGACGCGCCTAATGTCCTGAGAGCCTACGAGCAAGAAGACATCCTCTGCAGACTCGGGGAGAATCCAAAACTAGAGTGACGGACAGAAAATACGATGTGAGCAAAATTCCCCTGACGTGTCGCGAGCAGTGTTGCGTCGTGACCTTTCCTTCCTGCTATACCTGTTCCCAGTAGTCGTTCGCAGAGGACGGAATATTCTATTTCCAAGGATTGAAGGATGGAAAAATGCAACATGATGTGGCGGGTCTGTTAGCTAATGTTGTTTCGCTTGCAGTGCGGTGATAGAACGAGAAGAGAGTCGAGCGTCATCATCCATCTCTCCCTAAGCAGAGAGAAATCATGGCTCATGCATGCATTACCCTCTCTTCAAAGAGTCGAAAGACTCCCTTTTTGAACGCCAGCTTCGAATCGGTTGCCCCCATGGATTGCCTGCCGGATGCGCCAAAAGCTGTATGGATGGATTATAGTCGAGTTATGAGAGTGCTCGAATGGTAAATATTGCTTTGGAGTTGTGGGTAACACGATTAGTTCTAGAATGTCTATTTCTTTGAAAAGGAAAGATGAGGAATAGTATCAAACGCCACCAAGCGTTTTTTTTATTTGAAGCAATTAACACGCAGCAACGTTTGAGATTTCCGGCTGAATAAAGGACTCTGGCTCCTCTGATGGCGTCAACTTGCTGTTCTGGATGGTGCTGGTGTTGCTCATAACACTGCTGGAATTGCTGCTGGCGTTGCTGCTGGTACTCATACGGTTTGTTGCCATACTCATCGTCATGCTGCTGCGGCCTGAAGGCCAGTTGGAGGCTGTTGGAGCGCTTGAAGCCTGGGGGAACTCGCGTATGGCGCCGGCATTAGGTGACAGGACCATGTCAAGGGAGCTTATGGACAATCCTCTACGAAGTGGTGAAGGACTTGAGATGACCTTCGGCTCTGTGTTAACCTTCTCTTTTTCGTCCTCGTTGGCCTGAACCGGAGCTGAAATAAATGGTGGGTGATGAGCGACCGACCCAGAGCGTGCACGGGTCAGTTGCTTCAGTCCAGAAAACGACGCCATGCGGCCCTTGTTGGACTCGAGTTGGGTGAGGCGCGTCTTGGACTCCTCCAGCTCACTTTCCAGCTCCATCTCTCGGGCCCTAAGCAGCTCCAACTCTCCGAGCTCTCCCTCCAAGAAAAGGTTCCTCTCGTGCAGCTGCTGCATCTCCTCAAGGCGCGGCTCGAGCTGCTCCATGGTTTTGATTTGCTTCTCCAGCTGAAGAGTCTTGGACCGCAGCAAGGCAACCTGCTTAGCTTGGCCTTCGAGCTGAGGCAGACGGATCTTGACCTTTTCATACTCAGAAGAGATACGGTCAAACTCGTCTTTGTAGTTAGGACTTGTCTTGGCCTGCTCTTGCAGCAATGCTTCCAACTCTCGGTTCCGGGTCGCAAGGAACTCTAGGCGGCGATCGTCCTTGTCCTTGGAGCGGAAAGACTCGAATTCTTTTGTCAGCAGTGCATGCTGGTTGTTGGCAATGTTGAGACGCTCGGAAAGATCCCAGTTAGCGTGGTCCAGCTCAGCGTTGGTTGTCTCCAACTCTTGGACGCGGTCTTGAAGAGACTTTACCAATGCTAACTGGCCTTCCATATCCTGGAGCTTGGTTACCAGTGCATCGGCAGCAACAGCTCTTGCCTCCATCTCAGCCAGATCAGCCTGCAATAAAGGTAACGAAGCACACTCGGCCTCGAGACTCGAACACTGGCTTTCCAACTCCCAGACGCGTTTCTCGTATTCATTTGCTCGCATCATGAGGGCCTCATTCTTGTTCCACAGCTCTTCAGTGGCGACAGTCTTAGCGCCAAGCTCCTCCAACAGTCGATTCCTCTCGTTTTCAAGGTCAACATAGTGCACCGATCGAACCTGTTGCTGGACAAAGGGCTTCTTCTCTAGCTCCCACGCGCGAATCTTAAGGGCATCTCTCTCCGAAGTCAGGGATGAAACTTCGCGCATGAGTTGCTGGACATGCTGAAGGTTGCCAAAATGCTCGCCGTTGTAGCGGCCACTGGTGGAGACAGTGTCCAGAGAGTCTGCTCTGCCTATGTCACCTTCCATCGGTGAGCCGATTCCACTGCTTGACTCCAGTTCCTTGACTCTGGCCAGCAGAAACTGGTTATTCAAGTCAAAGCTCTGGAGTCGAGAGACTTGGTGGCATGCTTCTAGACGCTGCAGCTCCAGTTTGTGATTTTCATCCCGCAGTTCCTGGTTCTTCCCTTTGATCCTCTCCAGTTCGGCTGTGGTATGTCGCAGTACCTTCTTGAGTTGGGTAATGGTAGAGAGTGCTTCTTCTGCATCCTTGGTAGCGCTTGTTGAGGAATGGCTGTTCTCAGAGCCATTATCGTAGGTGGCATCAGGCGAGAGTGGTAGTGATAATGAAGCAGCAGAGACAAGCTGGCTAAAGTGCCTGTCAAGGCCTGTTTCCAGTTTGTCAGAGATTTGGCGCATGAGATTGATACGGAATTCTTCTGGGTCAAAGTCAACGGTGGAAGGGTTCGATGTGGATGTTGTTGCTGTGGATGAAGGCAGCATAGGTGAAGCTGTTGACATTATTGGGGCTGAGGAGTCCAAGTGAGAACTGGTACTGTTGTTTGTTGAGGACGAAGCTGAGTCCTGGTGTGAGGTCGCAAAGGCGAGTGCGGGCGTTGAGATACCTAGGCCGCAGATGACGGTGTCCTATTTATGCCAGGAGTTGTGAATTAGGCGATTTTGCAAAAAAATGAAAGCACGTGGACGGGCACTAATGTACTGTAAGAGTGTCAATGCCACCGTACCTTGCTATCGATAGAGGGAAGTCGAGCGCCCTTGCTTTGCCTTTTGGAAGGGGTTCTGTCGGTAGTCTCGCTTGTTTTGTCGTCGATTACAGAAGAGTCGAAGACGGTTGGTTTAGGAAGAGTAGGTGTGAAAGACGCAGCTTTGGGGTTCATGCTACTGCTTCTTTTAGCAGCGAGTTGTTCTTTAGCGATATCTGGGGGAGGTAGAGCTGAGAGTTAATTTCAGACGAAAGAGTGTGGTGCAGTGGCCAGGCAGATAGGCAGATGGGAATGCGTAATGGCCGGAGTGGAAGACGAGCAGGATGGAGCGGAGAACGGGTGGTGCAAGAAAATAACAAAGCGCAAAGCTGCACACAACGTATAAATAGTAGCGACCACGACCACAATGCAAACCAGTCCCTTCGGAGCAATGCCAAAATACAGAAAAAAAGAAGGCGAGAAAAGGACATGGATATTGCAAAGGACATGCAGAAAAAGGAGAGGGGGTGAGGAAAGAAGGAGAAAGGGGATGAGCAGGCAGATGTATGAAGGGCAACGCGGAAGGAACAGAAAGAACACAGAGGAAAAAGACATGGGGCACTGGGCGCTGGGCACTGGGCATTAGCAACATGCAGGAAGCAGTAGGCAATGGGGCAATGGGGCAATGGGTGCGGAGGAGGGAACAAACGAGGGCAACCAAGTAAAGAAGGCGTTTCTCAGGAAGGAGTGTATCGTATCGCTCATTAGCCTCAGTCATGCAAGTATGCATCCAAGATGGACCGGGCACAATGATGCGTGATGAGTGATGAGTGAGTGGTGGGGACATGGGTGCGATGAAAGGGGGTGGTCTGGCAGCAAGAAGAACTGCCTGAAGCATTGAGGCACTGAAGGAGGAGGACGGGGTATGGGGCAATAAACGAAAGGGCGGACGGGCGAGACGTTTTACCCAATGAGGTACTTGGATACTGGGCAATGCATTACAGTGCCCATGTGTACTGTCTGCACAAAAAAAACTCGTGTGCATGCCGCTGTTCATTCAATTACCTTTGCTCGTGGTGATGTTGGGCGAGTGGCCCGTGCTAAAGCTGACTCTGCGCGCGATACCATGGTTCACGCTTCTGGCCCTGCCAGGGGGCTTGGATCTATCGATGGAGCCGTTGTTGGACGTCAAGGAGTTCGAGGACACTCTTCTGTCCAGACCTGGTCTCTATTGGATGTGTGGGTGCGGCAGGATTGATTCAAAAAAAGCTGTTGAGTGGATGCATGGCATGGTAGCACAAAAAAAAACGGTTTTCATTCTTGATTTCTTGTTGTTGTTCCTCTTTGCCCATGGCCCATTCAGTTGTTTTCCAAGGACCATGGGTCGGTTGAGCACTTCATTGGGAAGGCGTTGTTCGCCAAGTAAAGTACAAATCAAAGGATTGGCATTACAACCGACTTTACTTGCAAAACAGGGCAAACAAGCACCCAATACTATCCCCCCTCAAAAAAAAAAAGCAGGGCTCAATCACGGCAATGGGTGGTGTGCCCATGTAGCCCACAAAGAACAAAAGACATGCCCTCCAAGCACGCATATGCGGCATTAATCCATTCCTCGACTGTACGCTTTTACCTGAGATGAGAGACTGAGTGATGGCGAAGACGACGGAGATGCAGGGACACTGTCCGTGACCAGTTTCATGTTGGAGAATGAGGTGGGGCGGGCTGGAGGGAGTTTGCAGGTAATACTCTTTGTGGCACTGATGATCTCCAGAATGTCATCCACGGACCGTGGTTTGGTGGCGATATCTGGCATCTTCAGAGACTGAGTGTTCAGTGCGCAGGAAGAGGTGGAAGAGTCAACATTAGAAGTCACGAAGGAGAGACCGTTCAAGTGTTCAAGTGGAACAAGTAGGCTATAAAGCTGATACCTCTGACGCACTCGAATTGGGTAGCTCTTGTCGGGAACGTCCCTGTAAACCATTTTCTTCGGTCAGAGCCAACTCTCCTGTTGTGGGCGACGCGAAGGATGCAGCCGTGGCTGAGTGCTTTGGGAGGTTGACGTTGATGCGGCGAGGGCGAGCAGTGTTGAGAGAAGAGGAAGACGCCGAACGAGTCGATGGTGTTTGCGACACACGCTTTGAATTGGCTTGAGACATGTCCGATGAAGGGAAAGAAAAGAGATTGGCAGTGATGCGAGACAATCACCAGACAGCCGGGCTAAGCACGCTGAGGAACAAGGAAGAAAAGAGCGGTGGTCGTTTGGAAGAAGGGCTGGAAGAAGGGGGGAGAAGGGCGGCCAAAGATGACGTGTCTCGATGTCGATGGGTTGCTTTTGACGAGAGTGGATGGTTGGCGATGGTCCTTTTCCGGTCGAGATGATGAATGACTGATTGATTGAATGAGTGAATAACTGCGTGAGCTTGATTGAGGTTGGATGGATGATGGGGATGGATGGATGAATGGATGATGAGAATGGAGGATAGCGAGGACAAGAAAAAGGGCTCACTCACACACACACACACGCACACGCACACGGACAGGCACCTTCCTCAAACACATCGCAACGTGGGATGGGATGGATCTCTTTCCCACTCTCCCGTCCAAGCCAGATTCCCAGCTCGCTCCTTTCGCCCCAGATGCGTGGAGTGGATCAACGCCATGTTCGTCGTCTGAGTGTATATTGCATTCAAGACTGCCTAGACATATAGGCAGGAGGCAGGACAGGAAAGGACGGGAGAGCTTGTGGACGCGCTTCGTACCTGATTCCAAAACTCCCGCCTCTCTCTCTGTCCGCCCCAACAACACCTTCGCTCCTCTGTCGTGTGCGCTTTTTTTAAAATTTTCCGCGTTTTTTGTCTCCACTTCTTCTTTCTCGTACTTCGCTTCACCTCCTACCTTCCATACTCCTCGCCTGTTCTTAAAAAGTCTTTTTCGCTCCAACTCAACATCGTGCACGAAGATAACAAGCATAACCATGAAGTTTGCAGCAGCATTGAGTGTTGGCATTCTCTCACTGTCCTCACTAGACTTGTTCGCGAATGCGTTCGTCTACCCTTCTACTCCTGTGGGTGCCACAGTCTGGAAACCCGACTCGACAGTCACCATCGCCTGGACAGATGACAAGCAGGCCCCACGACTCGAGTCCGAGCCTGTGTTCGACATTTTTTTAATGACAGGGTCCGATGACCATCAGACCAAACTCGCCACGATTGCCACCAACGTCAAAGGCGGTATCACCAACAGTGTCAAGTACGTGGTGCCCCACGTATCTCCTCCTGGACAAAGTATGAGTCGAGCACTTGTTTTTGGTTGCTGATCTTGAGCTTGAAGAGTTATGGTGTGCTGTTGAGAAAATTTGATCTGCAAGCAACGTCCATGCTAATACCCCAGCACTGACCCTTTGATGGTGACCACCTAGTTTACTTCCTCATGTTCCAGACAAAAGATGGCAGCGGCATGGCATGGGCTACTCGATTCACCATCACCGACGAAAACGGAAACCATGGTACGCTTCATCCAACAATTCCTCCAGGCGGCAAGATCAACCCTGGCGGCGTTGGCTCAATCATTTCTGCACCAAAGGGCAAGGAAGCCCCCAAAGATGACGCTAAAGCACCTCCAGCCAAGGCTAACCCAGACAAGGCTCCAGTTAAGACTCCAGCCCCGAAAGCGGCTCCAAAGCCAGCAGTGCCTAAGACTGTTGCTGATAAAGAGATCGATAAATCCGCTGACCAAACGAAGGAGCGAGTGGCCAAAGACCCCAGCCTCGTTCATGTCGGCACCAGCGTCAATGACAAGAAGGTGGCAGCCAATGGAGTAACTATTGTAACCCCATGGCTATCGATGTTGATGGGAGCCATAGCAGCTGGCACGGTCGTTCTGAGTATGTTGTAGAAGTATATGCAGCAGATTGTTATTCCTCCCATGACTTCCATTCTACACCAAAGCAACATTCCGCCCCTTTCGCAATATGAAAACGTATATCGAGAAGGTAAAGAAAAATAAATGATCAAAAGGACCTGCAGTCACATCATACGCGACTTTCTAGACAAAAAAAGATCAGTGCTGTACTAGGATTTGAGTTATCACCCCCATAGAGATGCTGTAGGTGTCCATTGTATCGTTGCAAGTTGCAGGCAACCCCTTCATCTTCTTCCAAGTTGCAGGCCCGCGTGGTCCAGAAGGTGCGGGTGGTCCAAGCGCTTTGAGATTTGACCCTCGAGTCACAGAGAAAAGGAAAGGCATTCATGTTTCCCCTTGCTCTCGTCCTAAAGACAGGAATACCGTGCATGCTGACAACAATATTTCTTTCTCTTTGCCATGTTCATCTTTTTTTCTTTGGATGTATTTGTGGCCGAATAACACACCAACATCATCAACAACCACAACCAACAACAACAATAAAGGGCCGAGCGAATCAAGAAGGAGCTGAGCAGAGACACCACGCATACACACGCCAAAAGGAGATCATGTATGTGGTGTCTGTCCGTCTTTCCTTCCCTCCTTCCTTCCTTTCATTTGTCTTTGCTCTCCTAGCCCCCTCCAACCCGTCCAAAAGGACACACACGAGTGACACGAGTGACACGACGGAGGGCAAGGCAGAGTGAAGAGCAGAGTGAAAAGGCAGAACAACGCAAAGCAAAAGAAGAGCAAGCAAAACACACTCTCGATAGAGGAGATGAGATTCTCCTTTTTCACAGCAAACAGAGAGGCAAAGATGGATGGATGGATGCAAGGGGACTGTTCAGGCACAGGCACTTTTGCTTCGTTGGTGAACTGCTTGGCCACCAACAGGCCTTGCCCTGGCCCATTTGTTTTTATTCCGCTCTTTCTCGTTCTCCTTTCCTTCCATTTCCACACTCACCTCTCTAACCAACAACAACACTATGAAATCGCACAAATCGGTGCCAATCTTGCCAAGGCCGATGCTATATTGCAGCGTTGTCACCTGCCTCATTTCTTTCGCAATCGGCTACGTGATCGGGTCACCGAATATCATTGAAGCTGCCATCCGTGGCCTACCAGGTGGCGAATGCGGGTCGTCTGAAGTATTACCGTTCTCCATCCAAGACGGCTTTCCAAACTGCCTCCAATTCTCTGACCTTGTCTGGGTAGGTCATAGGCACCAACGGAGTGGCAGTTAGCAATCATCACGAGGCTTTTGTTTTAACATGTTGCTGATGATGATTCTGCAGGGATTCGCTATTGGCTCCTTCTGTCTAGGAGCCTGTGCAGGAGGATTGACCGGAGGCGCGATTCAGAACAAACATGGTCGAGTTCGAACCATGTTGATCACAGATCTTGTTTTCATTGTGGGGTCCGCCGTCATAGGCCTCTCCTACGACCAGGCGCAGCTCATCCTTGGGAGGATCATTATCGGCTTCGCCTGTGGACTTGGAGGCGTTGTTGCACCGACGTATCTGGGCGAGATTGCTACGGTGGAAAGTAGAGGCACTATGGGCGCTATGCACCAACTGTTCCTTGTTACTGGCCTGCTGATTTCCAACTTAGCGGGTTTGGCTTGGAGCTCGCCCCCTGGATGGCGCGTCGTACTTGCCTTGAATGGAGTCCCTGCCCTTATCCAACTTCTGTTGCTGCCGACCATTGTGGAGAGTCCCAGGTATCTGATTTCAAAGGGCAGAACCAGCGACGCTCGCGGGAGTATGCGCACACTCCGCAAAGGATTTGATGAGAAGATGGTCGAGGCCGAATTCAGCGAAGTTGTGGAGTTTCTTCTTGGTCCAACACAAGGCGCCCAGTTACAGCCACCGCCTGTGGAGAGAATGGATTCTTCGGCGACGGTCACTGATGACACCGTTGCAGTTGCCACGCCGATGGACCTCGAAAGCAAGGGTAGCAACTCTTCTGCTGGCGTGATCGAAAGCTTAGGGTTGATCGAGCTCTTTCGATCTGAAAGCTGCCGGGGATTGGCCACCATTGGGGTCACCATCCACTTTCTTCAGCAAGCAACAGGCATCAATGGTCTTGTCTACTACTCTACTTCCTTCCTCGGCAACGTGTTCGGTGCTGACAACTCCAAGCTCATAACAGTTGGTGTCACACTCTGCAGCGTTGTCGTCACAATGCTGTCCGTATACCTGATCGACCGTATCGACCGTCGACCTTTGCTAATTACATCCTTTACTGGCATCGGTGTATCATCCTTTCTTCTGACTATTGGCGCCTACACCAATATGGGCACTCTGGTAGCTGTCGCCGTGTTTATGTACTTTGCCGCGTTCGCTCTCGCCATGGGGCCCATTCCATGGCTCATCATATCGGAGCTCCTGCCGACGTATGCCCTTTCTGCAGGATCGAGTGCTGCTACCACCATGAACTGGGGATCCAACTTTATCGTTGGGCTTGTGTTCCCAATCCTGACAAAGTCGATGGGCAATGCTACGTTTATCTTGTTTGGCACAACATCCTTTCTTGGTGCGTTCTTCGTGTGGCGGTGGGTCCCGGAGACAAGGAATCGGACTGTGGAACAAGTTATGGCTCAGCGTCGTCCATCTCAGCAATCACCAGCATAAGCTTGACCAAACCTCTCCCCCCCCCCCCTCTTACATAAACCATAGAGTAAAATGTCGTTGGTCCAGAATTTCAGTTGTCCATAGAGGTTGACTCGGCGTTTTTTTTTTTTTTTTTTTTTTTTTTTTCGTCTGCTTGGCATTCAATGTGGTAGGGTTGTTGTATTTATTATCGGGATACGCTCTCCATTGCAGCCGTCGTCCAGAAGGCTTAGTTGTAGATGGTGTTCTCGCGGAGGTGAATTGGAGTGTTTGATGCTCCTGGAATGACCTTCTCAAGTTTCTATTTCATGCAACAAAGAGATCAAAGAAATAGCATGTTCAGTATCTGATTCAAGAAATCATTCCTTTCGCTCTAATTCGGATCCAAAAGAGGGGTGTAGTCGCCTTACGAGTTTGGAGAAGACGCACTCGTTCAAGGTCCTCTCAGGCTTGCGGCAAGCGTAGTACTCCTGGTTGTGCTTCTCGAGACACTTGTAGTGTGCCTCCCATTCCTTTTCGCAGTTCTCTCTGAGCTTGGTGATCCTATTGCATTGACAGTTCGTATAGCAGAGTGAAAGTATGTCAATTTGTGCATGCCAGTTTCGAGAGGTCTGTTCATCCAAGCATCCAAGATTCCAGGCGCTCGGGCGCACGGTAGAAATCGACCTATGTTTCCTTTCGTGTTGCAGCAAATGCTCCTCTGTTCCTGACAAAAGTGAAAACCGATCACAGATGCGTGATCGCCGTTGAATATCCATGGGACTTTTTTTGGCACTCAAATTAGGGTGCCCAAGACTTACAAATCCATGGCGCAACGAGTAACCTTGCGTCCCTCTTTCAAACAGTGTGCGGGATCACTGTTCTCGTCCTTGCACAGCATGAAGTCCTCGTTGTAATCCTTGCAGTAGGAGCCAATGAAGAAGGCGGCCGACTTCAAAGGTGCAGAGGTGACTCCGACCTCAGGATGGGCACTGCCGGCAGGGGCAGGAGTGGGATCGACAAATTTGCCGGTGGGGAGAGATGCCTCACGAAAAGTTGCCATGGCTGTGGTATAAGTATTCTAAAGATTCAAATCGGATCCATGAGAATTCGTGTGAGAAAAGGTGGACTTCCAGTGCACAAGACAAACACGATGTAAGAAAGGCGTTTCGCGACTGCGATGCACATACAGGGAGTGGAGAGGTGGAATGGACGGAAGTATAGAGATGGCAGGAGATTCGGAGATGTGCTCTTCAAATCAAATTTCAATGGCACCTACGGCCGGCCAGGAGATCTCCGAAATCCTGTTCGGAGAAATAGTTAACTTTTACGACATAAAGCGTCTACCTGTGCGCCACTTTGCCACCAATTTTTTATTATTTCACTACGATCCGGGATTACGGCGGAATCTGGACGAGGGCCGGTTGTTGGCGTAAGCTGTGCTGCCAGCACTCGGCGATAGACGAGGTGAGTGCAAAATGCTGCCTCCAGCCAAAGATGAAGGCGATGAAGACCCGGAGCCAGCTGACGAGAGCGAGAGCGATCTGATAGACGACGAGGGCAGAGTTGACGCTCCGCCGCCGGGGGTGATATCCAAGGCTCGGTCACTGAAGGCATACAAGACAAACTTCCCTGTAATCCCTGGCTCCAGTGTTGACACAACCGCAAGGTAGCCATGCTGGTTGGGCAGGAGGGTGATGGTGTCTGTCGCTACTCCTTGTGGGACAGAGGTGTACGGTCCAGAAGAACAAACCTCTCGGCCAAGCACACCTTCATCCAGTCGCTCAAATATAGTAACGTTAATCTTGGGAATTGGACTCATCTCTGGAGTTTGAAGACGTACCCTACAATATGAAAAAATGCCAAAATCGTATTTTGGAACTGTTAATGTGCCATTGACCACATCTAATGATATACACCACAGCAAACAAACTGTGCGCTTTACATAAAAGTCGTCATCTCTGTGATCGGGACAAGGAAGTGAGGGTTCTTGGCATAGCTGAGACTTTGGTGGTGATGCCAACCCATCGCGGAGACGCCTAAAGACCATTCACCCTTTAGAATTTTTTTAAACATGCCCTAGAGATGAGATAATTGATTCGTGTGGGAACAGTGCGTGTTAGAAGCTATGGCAGTTCAGCACACTAACATAAAACAGACAGAAATACGGTACTTACTGCACCCTCTACCGGAATGGGCGTTAGAGAGAGGTCAATATGGGATTGGAGTGTGAGCTTGTATTTTCCGATCTGTCCGGGATCGAATGTCGAGACCACAACGGTGTACTGGCCAGCTAAATATGGTCCAGACCAGGTACAATAGAAAAAAAAGTGAGTACAGTGAGCGAGGGGTTTGGCAATTTTATCAAATCGGACCAAAACTTACGCCTCAAGTCATTCGCTTCGCAATAGCAGAAGCCATGGCGATACTCGCCAGATTGAGCAATAATATCTTTAGTCCACACACTAGTTTGAAAGCAATAGGTACAGCCAGGTCAGTTGCACTGTAACATATTGCAGCGCATCCAAGACATATAGAACATGTTGTTGGTACCATGATACTCGTTTTCCTTGCGAGCTCACAAGCTGGACATGGACAGCAAAATCCTTTGGGGCTTCCAACATGAACAGGGCGGAAGTCGTTGTTTGAGGCGCTGGCAAGACGGGCACCACCAATCGATATTGGGGGTTGTTTAGGAACCCAGCATTGTAACTGCTACCACCGGCAGTCTCCTCTGTCCAACTATCTTCGATCTGTTATCATCGACGAAAAGGAAAAAGTTGAGAACGTTTCTATGCAACATAATGAAGGCACGCGGGATAGACTCATACGAACCTTCTTTTCCACCCTGTACTTGTTCGGGATCTCATGAAGCTCAAATTCGCAGACGGCATATGCTCTTAAGGTGAAATGAAGATCGCGTGTCTTCAAGTGCTGGGATAGCACAATGGTGTACTCATTTTGCCCGGGCGGTACTTCAAATCGCACTAAGATGTGAGGGCTGTTGACGTACATTCCTTTGATGAGCGAGTTTCCTTCGTAGTAAATCCGCGTTCCTCGACTTTGGAGAGTTTGAGTTGATGACGCCGCGGAAGAGTCTTGATCAATAGAGGACGGGGAAGCAGCTGTCAGGGACGGAGATGGCTGAATCTGCCTTTGGGCATCAAATACATGCAGGGTAATGAAGTCGCGGTTTTCCTCCGTCATTGTAATATGCTTCGAGAGAAGCAACCAGATCCCACAGGGTCGAGATCCCTTGACATGAGTGAATAAGGAAAACTGGGGATTGTAACCAAGGTTGTAATCATCTTTCTTTGGCCCATAGTTGCATGGCCATGGTCTACGAAGATATCAAAAGAGGAATTTCTTAGAAACACTACTTAAATCGATAATGATGACACACAAATCACATACTGAACTTACGCATGGATGACGGCCCGATAAGTTAATGTCTCCAGGTTCCAATTGATGTGAATGGTATCAAACGTTGTGCAGACGGACTCATAGTCTATCCAAAAAATGCCGTCATCGTTCTTCAAAGCGGCAAACTGGTCGAAATTCAGCTCTGCCTTGAGTTCGCTAGTCCAATGGTCGGCATCCAGATGACTAAACGGGCCCTTCCACCTCTTGTGACTCCAAGGGTTCTTGACCTGCAACAGGCGCAGCCCTTGAACCTCTTTCAAATCCAAAACGGCATATGCATGCGTGGGGACCAGTCCTAGGCGATCAGCTTCCTCGTCTAACATATGACCTGTTGCGATCGTAACCAGCGCGATACCTGAAAGAAACAAGGTAAGATTTTTTGCGAGAATATCTGAATGTTGATCTTTATGCGCATGTAGGCTGATACTCACCATTGCGCTGGCCATTCATCATCCGCTTCCATTGCTTCTCGGCATTAAAATTAGCATCCTTAATAAAGATGTGTTCTGGAATCCATCCTGTGAGTGCACTATGATTGCGGTGCAGATTTCATCACGTTATGATATGTTCGAATGTTGCTTTCCGTTACACTTGACAGATGCCGCTGAATTGACTTACTACAAGTCGATGCCAGAGTTTGACCCAGGGAAGTCATATCCGCCCATCAGTTTCATGTACGCCTTTTCGATAATGCTTGGCCAAAGTTCATTCTTGTTGGTGGAAAATGTGCACATCAATGTTCCTGTATTGGACACAGGCAGGTAGTCATCCACGACTATGCAGCCAAGTTGAAAGATGAAAAGTGTTATCCTCCAATTATCTGGAACGTGGAGCGTGTGATTGAAACCATTGGAGTTCTTTTGCCGGTCACTCACCAACTCGACGAGCAATGCCGTTAAATGTAAGCTTCACAAGATATTTTCCATGAGGATTATAGCATGGCTCACCAAACTTGTTTTTCGGGTATATGCAGGCTCGTATAAGCTAAAGTCGTGATTCACAGTAATCTCAGTCACCATGAACAAGAAACATGTATTGTCTATCGAGAATCGGTGACACATACCTGCTTTTTCCAGCGTCGTTCGTAGCTGGCACTGACGCAAAGACTCGCTACAAAGGAACAATCCGTCACAATATCCTGGACGATACTGGTGCTCGAAATAAGGCAGATCATTTTCGGATTCTCCATAATCTGCGACACTCTTTTCCAAGATCCAAACTTGGAAATCTGCTTATCGGATAGCGGCAGCATACCATCTGGGTCTGTGAATGGTCCTTTTTCGCGAAGAAGATCCTTGACATCTGAATCGCTCCAGGGGTGGTATTTCTTATTGTTGATCAGCATTGTCGTTTTTAAGACCTGTAACTCCTGAGGTGTTAGGTTGGATGGTCCAGAAACTATGGGTGCTGCTCCGGATTTGGCTTCTACTTGAGTATATCACAATATTGATGAGGGGTTTGGTCGTGTAGCACCTCTTGCCTTTGTGCATTCACAAGGACACATACTTAGGAGTGGCGTTGAATTTGCTGGTACGCCTTTGAGGTCTTCTGCGCGAGACATGACGTCGCCCAGTCGCACCTTGAGTGACTCCTTTAGTTCGCCCTCTGGGGCGCCTATGATATGATAGCCAGTACCGATCCATAAGTTGAAGATCTCATCAGAATTCCCTTTGAACACTCATAGCGGAGGAAATGCTCTTACTCTTCCATGCCTGCCAAAAGAGATCGGCTGAGTCTGTGAAGAAATCCAGGGCGCCCTGCTCATGCTGCTTTTCAATTTCGGCAATGGCTTGCTCAAAAGCGAACTACTTCCATTGTGGTTGAAGAAAGACCAGCACAACCAGATTTTAGCAACTCAAACAGTTGTGGTAAAAGTGAGCGCCTTCTATCGCCACAGGGTTTACCTGTGCTTCCTGGGCTAGTCGTTCATACTGAGGCATCTCCTTGACGTCCTGTGGCGTAGTGCTTGCACTCCTGGACTCCCAAATAAACTCTGCTCGTTGCGAGTACAAGGACGATTTTCTTGCTACAAGATCATATTCTTCACCTGGACTCAGCACTATAATGGACGAATAAAAACAATTAAGGTCGGCGCTTTGCTTCCTACTGACGACCGAGCTCAAAGCGTAAAGGACCTACTCTTCAGTATCTTGACAAACATCTAACAAATTACGGTCAAGAAAATGTGGATCAGCAAAACAGCCCGAGGCGAACAAAGAAACATAGAGGAAGTTGAAGTTCAGTTACCTCGCAGACTTCACAGTAGAGCAAGCGCGCTGTGTGATGATCGCCGTTTGTGTCTTCTTGCACTGCCTGGACTGCCACTTGATACGCCTCCGTGTAGAGCTCTTGCAAAGTTGGTCCACGAGCGTCCGCTCCATTTGGGTGTTGTGGGTTGCCCAGTGGTGCCCCCAGTGGAGAGACATCCAGCTCGGATCCAGGAGTCTCCATGGATGGTGAGAACGGGTACGAGTTCATCTAGGGTGATAAACGCCTTATCCCTTCTCGCAAAGTGGCGCGTTCACTGTTCCTTGAGTGTACGGGACTGAGGTCAAGAATGCACTGTGTCGGCTCCTGTGTATAGAGCTTGATTTCGTGGGGCGGGCAATTGACTGATGAGGAGGGCGATGGGGAGGGATAGTGCGCACTAGTGGTGGAGTGTTGCTGTTGATGATGTCAGGTAAAAGGTGGAAAAGGCAGCTTCGCTTCCATGCACCTTCTTCCTCCAACAAAAAAGCAGTCCTTGCAACCTCTCCATCTCACAATCCTTCAATGGTTTGATGGACATCCCATCATCTTTTTTTGTTCACCACTCTCATCCTTCCATTTCAACGCACAACCATGGTAACAAAAAATAACACGCAGACTTGCACTCGCAATGTCCTATGGCAAGAATAACAACACACTCACTGACCGTGTAATGGCATCCTATCGCGATAGAACCCGCAAGGGAATGCGTCCCAGGAAGGCGTGCCCTCCAGCTTGTTTGCCGATTCCAACCAGAATCTGCCTACTGCAGACAGCCTGTTTGGTGGCAGCGCGTCATTCCTATCCCAGCTCGGCCCCAAACCCTTCCCACCAAACGCGACTACTACGTTGAGACAGGCAGCCCCACCGCCCATGCGTCCTCCGGCCCCGCGGCCATTTCACAATCCCCATCAACAGCGACCGACATCAATGCATCAACCTCCAGCACAACAGCAGAACCAGCTGCCACATCACCAGCTGCCACATCATCCGCGTCCACACGCGCCTTACCAACAATCCCAAGACCAACCGGCCTATCAACCTGGGCGTCCTTCGTTCCAAGGACGGCCCCAGTTTCAAGGAAGACCTCCGTTTGCTCATCAAGCACACCAGAGACCCCCTTTTCATCACCCACAACGGCCGCCTCAACAACGTCCGCCTCAACAAGGACCACGGCCCTCTTTCCATCCTTCACACCCCCCAACACCACCTTCTCGGCCACCGTCTCTTCCACCTAATCAGACCGCAGGAGACCAACTTTTGAAGCCAAACCGATCAACTGAGGTTTTGTTCCCGTCAACTTCAACAGTACTTGGATCAACGCCCGATGGATTTGCCGCAGCTTTGTCACCGGTATTGTCGCCTAAAGATTTGCCACGTAGGCTCTCCAAAACATCAGAGAAATATGTCCCACCAAGTCCTGTTCAGCATCGAACCCAGCTACAGCCACAGCCACAGCAGACTCGGGCGGACACCACTGTACTGTCACCGAAACCACCGCCATTGGAACCTACGGAGCCCCCGACTGACAAGGATCTTCCTTCTGCCGATGTCCTATTTGGCGGACCATCCAGCTTCGATCTTTTTCAAGCACCTCAACAACGTGTTGTTGAAATACCTCCCAGACCAACCCTAACCGCCGCTATTCCACCATCAGCTCAGACCGAATCGTCGCTAATAGGAAGTACGACTCCTAGAACTGATACGACATCTGATATCTTTGCACGCCAGGAACCAGCAGAACCCACGGAAACTCACTCCATTCAGAGTGCTCCAGATCCGATCGTAGAGACTAAAAGTACAGAAACCCCAATCATCTCGTTCATCGACCAACTCGACCACATTGGCATCCAGACTCAAGAGATACTTCGAGATGATGACCAAGATAAGAATGCAACTGAGGTGTCTACAGGAGAGTTGGCGGGTATAACAAGCCCGGAATTCAATGAAGATGCTTCTGCTTCCACCTCGGACTTGTTTGCCACCGGTATTAGTACTCAATTCGACAGCTTCCCGGACAGCTCCAGTCTTTTTGGAGGATCAGATGCTACAGATACTTCACAGCTTTTTGGAGGACCATCGGTCATGGAGTCGAGCCTTTTTTTCAGTGAAATATCTCATTCTGGCTCATCCGATCGATCCAAAAAAGAAGGCGAATTGCTGCCTCAGGTATGCTTAGCATGGTGCCCTGAACGTTTGCATAATCGAAGTTGGTAAAATTCTAAGATCTCTTACTTGTTCTAGCTCTTTAGCCAGGAACTTGACAATCAGAATGGAAATAGTGTAACTTCGAACTCGGAAGTCAAAGCCGCCACTGAAGTCCGGGAGACGCCTACGGAGGCACCACAAAGAACATCGGAAGCCAAGGATCCAGTACCCTCTTTGAGAGAGTCACAACGCCCTCCAAACTCTTTCAAGTCTCCTCCTTCGAAGCACCATTATGAAGGGAACTCGCTGTCTTCTTTCAGTTCACGAGCAATGGAGGTAGGATTCGTCCTACACGTTTCGATGTTCAAATCACTTCTCATTGTGAGGTCGCGATGCTAAAAAACTCTTTGTTATTACCAAAAGCTATCCTCTCAGCGCGATACTCAACGTCACCAATACTCGTCAGCTCATGTGCAACACATGCCTCCATCCGTGAAGTCAGCTCATCACGAATCGTCATCGTTATCGCTATTCACGGACTCTCGTATTGAGGAAGCACCACCTGCAGCCACAATGGATCAAGAACCTGACATTTCGGGAGTGCATGCTACCCATGCTGTGAGTGATATGCTCAACAACTCTGACTTGCCGTGGTCCAACAGCTACACAGCGCCGAGCCAGAAGCAGTCCCAGGACTTTAAGCTGTTGCAGCCTTCGGAATGCCATGATCATGTATTCGCGCAGTCAACAGATGCACGTCTGGTTTTGGAGCAGCCCGCTGAGCAACCTCTAGACGTGCCGGCTGCTCATGGGACTTTTAGTCCTCCCTCGACGCTACCTCAGTCTTTGCCGCCTTGGGAAACGCAACCACCAATGCCTTTGAATGACCAAGCTAATGCAGCCCTTTCTGCAACGGAGACTGCAATCGCACATGACTTCCTTGGCGCACATACCGCATTCGAAACCACCTGTCACACGCAGTCTTTCGAAGACAACTCGAATCATGTGCCTTTTTTCGAGTCAACATCGAATCCAGTACCGGAGCATGGCGCACACCCCATTTTTGAAACCGCCAGCCATATTTCGTCGTTCGAGAACAACTCGAATCATGTATCTTTTTTCGAGTCAGTATCGAACCAAGTACTGGAGCTTGGCACACACCCCATTTTTGAAACCGCGAGCCATATTCCGTCGTTCGGAAACAACTCGAGTCATGTACCTTTCTTCGAGTCAATATCGAACCAAATGCCGGAGCAACCGATCGAGAGCACTCATACAGAAGCCACGTTGGATGTCGCCTCTCGCGATCACTCAATTCCCTTTGACAGCAGCCTATCAGGACCAAGCAGTCCGATCTTTGACAGGGAACCCATGGCATCTTTCACATCTCCTGGTCAAAGACCGTCAATTACCGCGTCAGAGTATCAAACAAGCAGCTACTCGATTATGGAACTGGCCAGCCCAATGGAACCCTCTCAGTTCTTTGTGCAAGCCCGCCAATCCCCTCTTCTTCTTGACCAGTTTGCAGACCTTGGCTCCGCCTCGCACGTGCCATCACAATCGGCCTTAGAACATCCGGGCGAGAACGATGTTTCTTCCTTCGATCAGGTCTCTCTTGCTGAAGACCTTTCCGGTCCGACCCCAGCACAAGCACAAACAACACACGTTTCTGCGCCAGTTCAGCAAAAGGAGCGTGGTCTGGCATCACTCTTTGATCCTGCTACACTCGGTGCCGTTGAGGACCTTTTGAACATGCCCAAGTCGGCGGCGTTTGAACGCGGCATGAACCGCCTATTCAAAGGTGTCAAGAGTAGCGCCTCGTCAATGTTTGCGTCACCTTTGACGCAATCTCCGTCAGTCCCCACCGACACTTCACCGGCGCAAAACGAGTCCACATACCCACATGCGCTCACTGAAGGTTCGTCAGGAGCAAGTACGACGACTTTAGAATCCCAAGTTCCGTCGACACAAACTCAGGACCAGGCTCTCAAGGACACTCTTCCGCCACCTCCCCGCCGAATTGACAATGGTCCTCCTGCTGCTGCAAATATGCCTCGACGAGAGTCAGTCATCATGCAATCCTCAGAAGCAGCATCGGCAGAAAGCCATCCGTCAACAGGGACGGAGGTTACTCTCCCACCTCCACCTCGCGCAGAGTACATGCAAGTTAAGAACAGCCTCTCTCCAAAACTGGAAGGGAAATCACACAAGCCGCCAAGGGTTCCCAGGATGCAGCACGACTGGGCACCGAAGCAGCCAATGTTTGTTGATATCGAAAGTGAAGTTGCTCAGCAAGAGTCTGGAGATGAGAGTGCAACCCACCCACCTGAAGTGCAACAGTCTAAGGATGAACATGGTATGATTTTTGATGTGGTATGTGGAATTTCTATTCATCGCCTCGCCTAACGCGCAACATCGATACCACTTTGATGAAACTAGACCTCAACACAGACGGAAGTCTTCCTCAGGAGCAAAGTCTTGAGCAGGGACTGTCAAAACTATTTGGAGGCATTCGAGAAGCTTGGGGAGGCAACGATCGCCACGAGACCTCCGTCAATACAACTCTATGGAACCAGCCAACTGAGGCTGAAACTAGAGGCCCATTCGATGAACATCTTGGACAGCAAGTTCAACCATATGCCCAGGATGCCAATACAGAGGCTAGCACGGGCGTCCAGCAGAAAGCTGCTACTCCGTTCGGTGACGCAGCCAAGAGCGAACCGCCACTGCTGACCGTACCACATGAGAACCACTCCTTCTTGCCTCCGCAAGTACAGTCACCTCATACTTCAACGCAAGAACAACCCTTGAATCAGCAAGCAGTGCTTCACTCTGTCCATCCATTGACTGTCCAACACGAATCCCAGATATTTGAACCTCATGTTTTTGAATCCCAGGTGCCCGATCATCCCATCGCAAGACGAGCAACTCCGGATCTCTTACGCCGAGAACACTCTCCCATCTTGCAACGGTCTGCCAGCCCAAGCGTCCTGGACAAGAATGTACTTTTGAGGAAGCAGTCGGTTGTCTCTGCCATTATTGCAGAGCAGCAGACATCGTCGTCTTCAAGCCTTCGTGCCAACCCCGATACTAAGGGCAAGTTGCTGGAAAAGGCTCGTGGATTACTCGAGAAACGCCAAAGAATCTCTGGACAGCAACATCATCAACGGAGCGCATCTCCAGGGAAATCATTGGGCTCGCCATCACAATCATCATTTAATGTGGGACTCAGGCGTGAATCAGAAATTTCTCAGGACTCTGCCAGTCTCCTGGCGAACAGCAACCAAGTTTTTTACAATGGCCGGCCTTCCGTAGAAAGCACTCGAAGCTCCATGGAGTTCAGTTCAGTCCTCAGAAATGGTCAGCGCACCCCATCGGTTTCGTCCCCATTGCTGTCGAATACTCAGCCTCAAGTTACCCAAGAACACCAACCATTTTCACCGCCTGCAGGATCGTTAAGCGCATTCCAGCAGCCCGAATTCCAGTCGACCCAACGCATCACCGAAGAAAATGAGTCTTTGAAGAAGCAAATCCAGCTGCTCTCGGCGGAGTTGGACCTTTCACGGAGAGATGCCCAGACGTCTTTGCAGGCCACACAGGAGGAACTGCACAAAGAGATCGGTCTGTTGCAGTCCACCTTGAAGCAAGCAGAAGAGCGAAATGCCGAGCAACGTTCATCTGAGTCGCGGCACCTTTTGGAACTGGAGAACGCCAATCAAAAGCTTCGCCATGACCTCAATGAAGCCAGGAGACGCACCGAGGAGAAACAATCTGAGGAACACTCGCACAGTGCCCAGATCGAACTTCTTAAGCAGCAAAATCACCTTCTAATCCAACAACTAACGGAGGTTCAAGGCCAGCTGGAATCACAGCAGCAACATGCATCGGACAATGGACGGATTGCCGAACTGGAGGCTGACAACGAGGACCTTCGGTCAGAGTTGGAGTTGGCACAGCGTCAAATTCGGGAGCAGATGCAAAAAGTCCTTGCATCGCCAACTCCAGTCAGCATCACCTTAGATGGAACGCCTTATACCCCCGAACAACTCTCTAAAGAAGCCGAAGGTCTGCGTCGGCAGCTGAAGGGCCAGCGGGCAGATATCAAGGAGATGCAGGACCTTGTCAAGCGAGCCGAAAATGAGAAACGAGACTTCCAGGCAAAGATTGAGCAGCTTGAGCACTCGCTAGCGAGCTCGGAAAGGCTTCGGTAAGCCTTGATTCATTCATTTCAGTCCACACTCATCTTTCTTATATGTGATGTTGGTAATTTTCCAATAAAAGGAGCGAATGTTAACCGGTATTCGGTGGCACACACGGCTGCCCTTTCTTTCTCTTTGTTGTTTGTGTTTCCGCTTTAATAGGAAGGAAGAAAAGAGCCATGCACTCATGAAGGACGAGGCGTTCAAAGACATCCAGGAGCGATTGGCGGAAGCATTTGACCTCGAAAAGGCCCAGTACATCGATGAGGAGGCTCTCAAGCTGGCCAAGCTAGAGTACAAGCATGGACTCCTTGAGGACGAGCTCATGCAAGCGAAAGATCAACTCGCTGCGACAGCCGTTGAACGTAGCCAACTGGAATCTCAAGCAACCACCTCCTCAAGGATCGAGCATCGCTCGTCCATGGAGTCTCTCGAGTCCGTCAATAAGTCCTTGCAGATCGAACTGGAGAAGTGTCTTGTTAAAGTCGCAGGATACGAGAACAAGACACAAGAACTGGAATCCAAGCTGGCTGAATCTCGATCGAACGAACTCCGATCAATGGAAACTGCCACTGCCTTAGAGCGTCGCGTTGAACAGGCACAAAAGGATCTTGGCCAGGTGAACCATGAATTGGAGGAGTACCGCCAGCAGTTGGACCAGACTTTAAGTGGACATTCTCAGCAGGACTATGAGACGGCTATGCATACTCTTGAAGACGCGCTGAAGCGGGAGGTGGATCTCAAGAGGGCACTCGAGCAAGCCTCTGAGAGCATCAAGGACTCTGTGACTAATCATGGCCCTCGTGCAGTTGATGAACAAGAAGGAGTCCACCTTAGCCAACTAGAGTACGACAGACTCTCGGAACAGGCATCCAAATGGCAAGAAGAATGCTTCGCAGCTCAAGAGGAAACGATGCAACTCGGTGACCAACTACGACGCATGGAAATGCAACTGCTGGCAGCACGCACGGAAATCGAACAGTTGGAGGTATCTGAATCAACAGACCTGGCTGATAAACATAACGATCGAGTCCAGGAACTGGTGGAAGAGCTTGAGCAAACTCGAGTGCAACTCGAAAGACTGCGCCACCAGAACTCGGACTACGCTACTCGGTTGGAAACTGCTGCTCTGGAGGGTCAATCTGAGCTACAGGACTCACTCAACACGTTACGCGGTCAGTTGAAACATGAGACGGAGGCGCTATCCAAAACTCAACGAATGCTTCAGGAAAAGCAACGAGAAGTCGAGGATCTTTCCATCGAGCTCGACTCGTCCACGTACAGCCGCCAAACCTGTGAGAGAGAGATTCAAGGACTAAAGTCACAACTGGAGGAGAGTCGGGTCCAAGTGAACGACGGTTCACACGACCGAGTGCTCCTTTTGGAACAGCAGCTGGAGGAGGCTAGCGAACGGCGTCGGGTCATGGAAGCTCAGCTCTCTACCAGGGAAAATGATCTGCGATCCCAATTGCAGAACGTTCGCCGAGAAAACCATGATCTGGAATCGCGTGTCGAGATGCAGGAAAAGGAGCTGTCGCAACAGATTGATACAATTCGACATGGCCAGAGCCGGGTGCAGGAGCTAGAAACAATGCTAGGCAATGCACTACATGAGCAGGCGTCCATTTCAGAAAAGGCCAAAGAGCTTGAAAGTCATGTCAACGACCTCCAAGACGCGGCTGAACTGCAGCAACACACGGCTACCGAGGCTCAAGACCGAGTATTATTGGTCGTGGATGTCTACTCTAGAATATTGGGAGCTGCAGCATTGGAGGATCCTGAGGAACTCCTGCGAGGCCTCAATGTGGACAGTCAGGGTGTTGAACCGATCACGGATGTTGGCCGCCGGCTGTTCGACCTACGACAAGCGGATCTGAACAGTAAGATGCGAGTGAAAGCATTGGAGGAGGAACTTCATTCATTGCAGTCACAGGACACCCCAGTCAGTGAAGTCTCGCAAGAACCAAGCGCCAAGCAAGGCGACAAAGCGGAAGTACGGGAGCTCAAGGACAAGCTGGCTAGAATGGAGCATGGCTTGGTGAAGCTTCAGCAGTTCTTACAAGAGTTCCAGGACGAGAAAAAGAGAGCCGTGTTGGAGCTTCAGCAGAAATTGAACGAGTCTGATGCTGAGGTCGAAAGAGTTCGATCGCAGCTGGCTACAGCACAAGCCATGTTACTCACGAGACCATCCGACCAAGGATCACCATTGCATACCGCAATCCAGCCGGATACCGTCGCCTTGGGACCCCTACCTGTGGTGGATGTGAAGGAAGCTTCTCCGATACCCCCAACGCAACACAGTGTCCTACTGAGCGATCACGAGACATTCAAGGGAACCGAGAGAATTCATCACGAGGCCATTCTTGCACTGAAGCCTCTCCAACAGCAAAATGCTGAGCTCGAGAAGACGCTGCTCGACCTGAAACACCGATATGAGCGATCTCAGAAGGAAAACGACCACCTTTTGTCACAGCTGGAGGACGAGAATCAAAGACTGCGATCCAAGGCCGAACACATGAGTCCGGACATGTCAACCGAGCATTTGGAGAGGATACGCGAGCTAGACCTCCAACTCATTGAACTCCAGCGTCAACTCAAGACCGCTCAGAGAGAACGCGAGTTTACCAGGCAGGATATGAGGAGCCTCAAGGCCGAACTGGCTCGGCACCGTGCCAAATCATGAGCTCGACGGACCCTAACATGAACGCAAATAAAACCGCTAGCTTACACAAAGGTCACCAATCTTTTGATTATCGTCCTGAAAGTGTGTGTGTGGTGGGGAGTTTTTTTTTTTTTTTTTTTGTGAAAACTGCGGATTGAACTTGCCTCGCAGCTTGCCTTTTCAACTTTCCATTCGCCATCACTCCATCATTCCACCACCCCCATTCCATCACCTCTCTCATCACTTCAATTGAAGCCCAAAACATGGTGCATCCTCTTGCCCTGCCCGAACTTGTATTTCATATTGGCAAGCATATCCTGCCTTCCGACCTCCCGTCCTGTGTTCGCGTGTCAAAGGACTGGCACGCAGCGCTGTTTGGATTTCTCTTTCGAGCCATCGATCTATCGCCCGACAGGATTTCTCCCCAATGTTCCTCTGGTGAAATCCAGCACCACATCCGATACCTACGATTCCTAGCCGAGTTCCCACTAGAGTACCTTAATCTACGAGGGTGCAACCAGTTGACAACCTTGCGTTTGGACATCAGTCAAGAGTACTCGTTTGTTCACAACAATGGCCGAACGCATATCCCACCGTCCGTGCTGCATGGACTGACGTTGCACAGTTCCACAACGAACAGCAGGTCATCAGCACACACTCGACAAGTGGTTTCGACACTCTTCCCAGCTCTTATTCAGAGCCACACTGCCACCTTGACCTGGATCACTCTGACCTGCGGCGCCATACCTGAGTCTTCAATGCTATGGGATGCTATCGAATCTTGTTCCAGACTTGTCGGTCTCGAGCTCTTTTCTTTGGGCATCCCTGCAGAGCAAGCTGCAACCTTCTGGAAAGTTTGCTCGGGTGTCAAGTCTTTGGGCGTCTACCACTGCTCCCTCCCTGAAAATGACGCGCAACTAGGCAAGGTTTCCTTCCCACGTCTGGAAGAACTGTCCTGGCAGCAAGTCTTAGATTTCCCTGACGGTCATCTGCTAAGGCTGCTGGAAACAATGCCAGTTCTGAGATCGTTCTCGTGGCAAAGCAGCGACTCGTCCAATATCTCTGAGATGGTTCCCAATGGACTGTGTCGCCTGGCTGAACTTGGCCAGCTGCTGTGTATACGGTCGCTCTCGTTCGCAGACCCTACTTTCACAGATACGGTGCTGTCCACTCTCTTGAGGTCGACCGAGCAGCTCACCTGTCTGTCTGTCCCCAGCACGGGGTTTGGACCTTTGGCATTCGGTACTCTACGGGAACAAGGCCTGCTGCCTCACATGAAGCAACTGTGTCTGACCGCGTGTGAAGCTGTGTCCAGTGGTATGATCCAAGAGATCTTGGACAGTTGTCCTGAGCTGGAGGTTCTCGAGGCCGAAACGCTATATTCGAGTGATATTCTTGGGCGCCTAGACTGGACTTGTGAGAGGTTGCGGCGATTGGCCATTGGTATCGTCATCGATAGTGTGTCACCGGCACAACTATGGCGCCATGTTGTCTGGCAGAGTCCGCATCGTTTGAACCTGAAAGCGCGCGTGGAAGACCAGCAGATGGTGCTGCAGCGTATTGCATCCTTGTCACGGCTTGAAAGTCTGGTGTTGAAGCTTCAAGGTGAGGTGGATGGTCTCCGAACGGCATTGGATCTTGGCGTCGACAAGGGTCTAACCAAACTGGCGACGTTGACGAGGCTACGAGAGTTTGAGGTGCCATCATTTTCGCAACACATGGATGTGCCCGAGATTGAGTGGATGATCGAGCACTGGCCACGGCTAGAGATCGTTGCGGGCGAACTAAATGTGAGCCGGATAGTGAATCTTGAGCTGAAAGAGATGCTTGAGAGACATGGTGTCCGGCATCAGCAGGAAATATTATGAAATAAATCGGCCGCACCTAACACCTTTTAGAGTTTTGGGCGAAATCAGGACTCAGCCCTATCGTCCCTTCGTTTTCGTAGCGATCTGAGATGCACAACCTTTTCTTGAGAAAAGGCGGCATATTCTTGAGTCGTCGAAGGGCCCATCATTGGCCTTTTCCTTGCTCTGTTGACTCTCTCTTTGTTCTTTGGTTCCAGCCCCAATGATCCATGCAAGTGGCTGACTTAAGGGCATTAATGAAAATGTCACTTCCTCACAAGGCCACAAGTCGCCAATAAGAAAATTCGGCAAGTAAACCCATTAAGGTCGGTCGTGGGAATGCAAGAGATGCCGTTTTGTCCGAAGCGACCTGTTCATTCATTCATCAACTTCAGCTGCTTGCTTTTTTCTGTCCCCTCATTACACCACCTTTACATTCTACTTATTTTACACACACTCATACACTCACACACTCTGAAAACAACGATGGACATTGAAGACCTTGGACATCTGGCAGCTAAGCCCAAAGTGACGAATGTAAGTCCGAATCCGCACGTCTTTTTTTTTTCCAAAGGCGGTTTCAGCGTGATTTTGACGTGCATACTTTTCGCCCATTTTCTTTGGCAGTACAATCCATGCACCGTCCGAAACCTCAGACCAGGATCCATCAAAGAGTGGTGTACATGTGGACTCACCAAGAAAGGCCCATGGTATGAAACACACAGACCCTCTTCGCTAGATCCTACTAGAACAATGTTTGTGCATCCTATCTATGTTCTAACAGAATACTCGACTTTTTTTTTCAGGTGCGACGGTAAATCACACAAAGGCACATCCTTCAAACCCTTGCGCTGGAAAGTCCCTGATGGCAAGAATGCCCAGACTATGTACAGCATCTGCGACTGCCGCTACACAACACGACCGCCGTACGTCTTTCGTGATAGTCCTTTCTCTTTAGTTTCCGCCGTGTGTTTACCATTACTGACCACAGTGCTATTTTTACTTTATATTTTCTACAGATTCTGCGATGGCATTCGTAAGTCTACATCTCTACACCCACTGAATCTTCCCACACCCATCGGCCGCTTATTAGTCTCCCAGCAGGTTCAAAATCTCTAACGACTCGTTCACATTGTACCTGGAAATGGAATAGATTACGACTTGCCTCTCCGCTACCTAAAAAAAATCAAAGAGTGCCCAAAGGCACCCCACGACCCAACAGTCACCAAACTCTGCGAGACTTGTGGCTGGGCTGGGCCCCGTGAGAGCTGGCCAGAACTGCCGCCGTCGTCCTCAGACTCTGATTCAGATGACTCACTCTTGTCCAACGACGAGAACGAGACAATGGAAAGCGAGGAGGCAAAAAAGAAACGAGAGGCTGCCAACTCACCAAGGGTTCAATTGCAAATTCAGAACGACGAGTCGACAACCATGGAGGTGGATGATGTTTGTGTCGCCTCAACAACACCAGCAACAAATACCATGCCAATCGGATGCACAGGCTCATGTCAGACTGGCTTGGCCTCACAAGACGAGCTGAGCAAAATGGCGGACGAAATTAATCGCGTCCGTCTTTCGTAGAAAAAGAGCTATTTTGCGATATACTTCTAATAGAAAGCATAGGTTCAGATATGATGGTGTTTTTTTATAGATGATATGGTACAGAATCGCTACGAGTAGTGCGAAAAAAAGAAGGGGGAGAAAAAAAATGGAGTTGGATACGCTTAGATAGGAGACCAAGAGAAAGCTCTCTGCAAAAAGTAATCGCCAGGTATATATGAATGTAGGATGGGGCTAGATCAAGAATGTAGTGTCGAGCCCAACGGCAAAGTCCCAGATGACAATCTATAATCATACAAACATACGTTAGTCCAGCACTCATGCGCGACATCATCATCGAATAAGATACTGTAGTATACCATACCTTCTGATCTTGAGAACAACTGACAATCTTGGAGTCGTTGAACTGCAACTTGAAGACTCGATGCGAATGTCCACCCTCCAAATTCGCCACGACAGTGCCTGATTCCTGGTCCCAAATCTTGATCGTCTCGTCGTAGCCACCACTGATGATCCGCCCGTTCGAGAACTGCAAAGTCCGGACCAGGTCCTCGTGGCCAACCAGTGTTCGGATGCATTCACCTCGGGCAATATCCCAGATCTTGATCGATTTGTCCGAACTGCCGCTGATGATAATATTGCCCTCAAACTGGATGCAAGCAATTCCGCGCGTGTGCCCCTCCAATGTGCGCAGGCATTCTCCTGTTTCGAACGACCAGATCTTGACAGACCGATCCCCACTGGCTGACACAACAACACGTTGATGGCCCATGTATATTGTTTCTGATGACTCGGGCGAGAACTGAACTGCGTTCACTGCAGCTCTATGGCCTACCAAAGTCCGTACCAGTTCTCCAGTGCTGATTTTCCAGATTTTGACTGTTCGGTCCTTGCTGCAGCTCACCACTGTGTCTTTCTCCAGTCGCAGGCTCAGCACACTGTCAGCATGTCCCTCCAATGTCCTTATAATCTTGCCAGTCTGTAGGTCTCGCACAATGATGTTGGTGTCGCTCCCTCCGCTAACAATCTTGTCGTCATCGTACTGTAGGCACAACACACTGGCGGAGTGGCCATGATAGGTCCGCAGACACGCGCCTGTAGCCAGATTCCAGATCTTGATGGTGTTATCCCGGCTCCCACTCGCGATCTTGCGTTCATCAAATTGGATACAGTAGATGCCCTCAGCGTGTCCAGGAAGCAGCTGTGCCGAATGCACTCCGTGCGCCCAGTTCTGCTCCAACTGTTTCCGTTGCTTGTACAGAAACTTCCAGTTGATCATAGCCTGATGAGTTTGTGGGTCACGGTGGATCTTGAGGACTTTGAGGGACAGGATGTTGGAGGGTAAAGGCGCATCGGGTGCATTATAATCAATGGTTCGAGGCACAGGATCTGAAAGATTCTCCAGCTGAAGGGCCGAGATCGCCATGGGTGACCGTGGGTGAGATGTCGTCGCAGCCCGTTGGTGACGAGATGTTGTTGTTAGCGGCGAAGGAAGGTGCATGAGCCAGGAGGGTAGTGATGGAGGAAGGTGAAGATGATGCGAGTGACCTTGATGATGTCCAGACGATGATGAAGACCCTTGGCCGGGATCTACATCAATGTCGTCCGGATGTCGGTTGGAGTGCATCAACGGCCATGTGGATGGTCCCGACACTCCCATGACACCTTGACGGATGACGCTCCAGAGACTCTTAGCCGCAAGGGGTGAGTGAGCACCACTGCTGTGTGGGGAGGACGGTACTGGCGGTGGTGAGCCCGGCATCGTAGGTGATGTTTGCAAGGTCGGATGGCCCAACTCGGGTGAGTTGGGTCCATGTCCAAAGAACTTTGACGGTCGAGAGGCTGAGCTATTTCCGAGCGAAAGACCGGGAATCCTGATTTGGGTCGGGGTGTTGCTTCGCTGCGACATCCTTTTCAACATTGAAGGCGGTGTCATCAGGCTGTTGCCAAAAGTATATGTCGGGAGGCGGCCACGGGGAAATGTAGGTAGGAACGGTGTACTTGGCATCGAGAATCTGTGGCGCTGGCTCTGTGTCGGTGTCCTCGTAGCTCCTGCTTGGGGGCGCATGACGGAGGAACTCACTGAGGCTGAATCCTCTGGGGCTTGGTCTAGTGGCTGTGCTGCGTGCACATGGCTAGAGGAATCGGGATCATCACTTTCGTCTGCCGGCCGCATCATCACGATGTCGTCGCCTAGTTCATAGGGTATCGGGCTGTTTGAACAGCGCCTCGTGAATCGGTGAAGGTGGTCGTAATCCATTTCGTCCGCTTCGTTTGGTGCCTGTAGCATTTCATAATCCTCGCACTCTCGCTCTCGGGCGTCTGACATGTCTAGATCTACTATTTTTCGCTTGCCATGGCTAATAGAAAATCCGGTCCGAGACTGCTCATGCGTTGATGTCGTGTCCTGATAGACTGAGGACCGCATGTACCAGGCAATCATCTCCTGGTTGACTGTCCATCCATTGGCAAAGTAAAGTTTCTTCCATACTGCGTTCTCTGAAGCGAATCTGTTCCAGGCTTTCGATACAAGAGCCACATTCACCAAGGACCTTGCGTCCAAGAAAGAGAGCAGATGAACTAGTGGTTCCAGAAGGTGCAAAAAATATTGCGGTTAAAATATACAACATTATTTTTAACGGCCACATCCATAGAACCGAAACAAATGGAGGCTAACCAGGAAGATAAGGCAACATCACCACATTCGATATAACCCTTGCTGTTCGAACTCACCTGTAAGCTCGTAAGGCAAAAGGACAAGGAAATCTCGATACTCGTATAGTGGTGCCAAGCGGGCATATGTCCTTGAGAACAAGGATGGCGAGACTGATTTTAGGAGTTGGATTGCAAGCTCTGCAAGATATCAAACATGAACCGGTTTGTAGAATTAGAACAGGAAAGTTCTGCCACATGGCAAAGCTGAACAAGTCTCTCGAGGTTGGTGCGCAGGTCGAAGAGGCTTCTCACCTGCTCGCTGTTCTTCGCTCCAGTGCTGTGCCCACTTTGGGACCTCTACGCGCTGCTCTTCGTAGCCCTCGTCAGGCAGAGAAGGTGATGCTGAGGACCGCCGTGAGGACCTTGACATGGTGTGATGGTGAGGTGGTGTGTGGGTAGAAGGATGTGAAAGAATGGGGTCATTCACTTGGTTTGTGCACAAGTTGGTGTGGTCTCTTTTTTTTTTGTTTCGTCTGTTCGCTTTCCTTTGCTCGAAACCCACAAAAAAGGGCAAAGCAGCAGCGAAGTTCGCAGCATTTGCGACTAGGAAAAATACTGTGAATGATATCAGTCGCGCCTTTTTGAAGGTGTGGACCACTTTTGTGTTAATCTGCTCCTCCTCCCAAGCAAGAAGTTGCCATTGACAATCACGTCGGTTTCTCTCCTTGTCTACACATCCTTCGGTATCACTACGCGAAAACGGCATCGATTCGCCATCCACAAGCGACTACGTTCCTACACTTCAATCCGCAAACGCTGCTCCAACTAAAAAAAAAAAAAAAAAAAAACTCCCATGGCGTATTCAAGTCTGGCCCAGTTGGCCGAGCAATCCAAGCTCCTCACGAGCCACATTGGAGGGCAGCAGCTGCCCCACATCGAACGCGGCATCGATCAGATTGAGAATCAGTCCAGGAAACTCGCCGCCAAGGCAGCCAAGCCAGTAGACATGAGTGACAACAAGGCGTAAGAATGACTAATGGTCAATTCTCGGAGTGATTCAGCGTGTATCCAAGCCATTTGTACTGATCGTATTTGTGTTTTTATTATCATGTCTATTAGTCATTTTTTCCTGGCGAAGGGAGGCGTCGACGCTAATGTCATGCATAGCCAAATGAGCTCAATCAACCTGAAGCCTACATTTGAGCCATTCCAGCCTATGTACGACACCGACACTGAGGTAAAGCATTGCAACGGAGCTGCAGGAATCGAACCTGAACACAAGCTTTAAGCTGAGCAAGGACGATTCTGGCAAATCAAAACGATATTAACGTGTTGTTTTCACTACCCTATTATTTAAGGCTTTCTTGAGACATCAGCACGAGCAGGCCATCATCAACACTATCGACGAGAGCAGACGCGAGGTAGAGACACAGGATATATTTATCTGACTCAACTTTGATGCCTCTGCGAGCAACTCATTGAGATCCTAATCTTGCTCCTTTTGTTGGAAATGTTTGATAGACTGTTCAGGATTTCGACAGCAACTTTGAGTCTTCTCTGAACAACGACTGGGAACGGACAAAGAAGAGGATATTCGAAGAGCTGGGACAGAGTGTTGGAGTCGATGGTAAAGATCTTGCCTCCAGGTCCTTCCGTGCATCTACATCATTGGGACTGTCACAAGCAGTACGTGTATACCTTGACTGTGTTTAGGATTGTTCCCGCTCATTCGACTTGATTGCCCTACAGTCTATGTCCAATCTGACATTTTCATTTTTTGCTCTTAACGAAACAGACATCTCTTCCTGGATTCGGCCAGAACCCCGCTTCATTGGATATCAACTTCATTCAGCTGAAGCCTTACTACAGTGTCGTCAACAGACTCTGCGAACATCGACTCCAAGGAAACGGTATTGCATTGGCTAGCGCGTTTGCGGACGCCTATCAAAACGCTCACAAGGATCAGGTATGCATGATGCATGATGTTCATAGAGGAAATAGCGGTCGCGATTTTTGGACAGAGTGCGTCTTAACAATATTGATTGTCTCTGAATGTTACGACACATAGCCTAACCAAAAGATCGTGGAGACCTGGACATTGCTCATGTCTGTGCTCCAGGAGCAAATGACGCGTACTGGACTGCTCAACCCTATGACAAAGGACAGACGATTTGCCAAGGCGTATTTGATGTCACCCTACAATAGCCCCGAGGCGACAAGACTGCGTCAGGCTTTGGTATTAGGATCAAAAGCGTTCTTGGAGACACATTTCAGGAACCATATCGAGGAAGCTGTGGCCCATAAAGCAGCTGATGCCTCGCTCGGAGGTGCTCCATCTTTCTTCAACAAAGTTCGCTCCTACATTCAGCTCAAGTACATGCACTATGGCTCCTCGCTGCAACCCAATCTGGAGCTCGCAGGAGGACATGCACTGTGGGCACAAATCTACTACCTGTTCCGATGTGGTGAAGGTCAAGAGGCCTTGAAGTTTGCTACCGAGCACGAGCAACACTTCAGCCCTGCGGACCGCCAATTCATCGGCTACTTTTCCACATACTTGAAGGACTCGGGAACGCTCGCTCCTGAGCAGCGAGAGCGACTTCTGTCTGACTTTAATCAGCGAATTCGGTACAGCTCAGACACTGTTGATCCCTACAAGTTTACCCTCTTCAAGATCATTGGACGGTGCGAATTGAACAAGAAAACCACACCGGTTATTACCGTCGTCGAAGACTTTATGTGGCTGCAGGTAACTGACCCCCCACTACTACTGTGCCTGTAAATGGAATAAATACTTTTTTGTGCACCATCGTCTGACTAACCTTTTTATTCCCCTATATCACATCTAGCTGCTGTTAATCCGTGATAATCAGGCAGATACCATGCCCCAAGAAAAGTACGACCTTGCGGATTTCCAAGCCCTGGTGCTGAAATTTGGCCCCAGTCAGTTCAACCCCAAGAACAACAACCCCCTCCAGTACTTTCAAGTTCTCATTCACTCGCAGCAGTTTGAGCAGGTAAGTTTGCGAGACATGAGTCTTTGATACGATTCATGCTCATGCACCTAATGATTTTCTCCCCTTTTGGTTCGTCTGAGTCTAGGCCATTCACTATTTGTCGTCGGCTAAAGCATTTACACTGGAGACCGTGCACATGGCTATCACGTTGACTTACCACGGTTTGCTCCGCATTCCCACGGTCCATCGTGTCTCGGATCCCAACTTGTTCTCGACATCGACTGATGCTCAAGGACGTCAGCTTTCGCACTATGACTTTGCCGAGCTGATGCACCGCCAAGCCCGAGCAATTGCTGACCAGTCTCCGGTGCATGCCCTCGACTATCTGTACCAGATCTGCCTCAACACAGATCTGACCCCTACTACCAATACTGAGCAGATCTCATTGTGCCACAGTTACATTCAGGAACTGGTGCTCCAAGCCAAAGACTATGCTGCGTTGCTCGGCTCGACCCAGCATGGTATCAAGACACCTGGTGTTATTGAGAAGTATCTGCCTCTCATCAAAATCGAAAACAGTAGTCAGTTCGTCCGGGAAATCACCATCGAGGCTGCCAAAAGTAAGGCGAGGGAAGGAAGCGTGGATGATGCGATCCAACTCTATGGCATTGCCGAGTCCTATAACCAGGTCATGGATCTTTACAACCGTCAGCTGGCCGAGTACATTTCGAACCCCGGACTGCAGAGCACTGCTGGCGAGAGTGGACCCAATGTTGGCACCATCCGCCGCCAGTTGACCGAGTTCCGCAACGACCCCAAGATCAGCCAACAGATTTCAGCCAGGAGTTTGGATACATGCACCATTTTGCTCAAGTTGGTCGACTTTATGAACCTGTACGACCGCGCCAAGTACGATGCAGCTATTGCCGAAATTGAAAGTTTGAACCTGATCCCACTCGAGGCCGATATGTCTACTATTGCCAAGAAGGCCGAGCAATTCCAGTCTTTGGACGAGAGCATTGCCAGAAACTTTCCTACGGTTCTCCTCAAGACAATGGAGAGTATGTACCAACTAAGTGAGAGTTACAAGATGTCGCCCTACGATGAGGCGGGTCGTCGGGATGTAAGTGTATTTTATTTTGTTCAAGGCGCATGAGATCTGAATGGGCTATGTACTGTTTCTCACACTGTCTACTCCTTGTTTTATTTAGCACCGGTTGATGCTCAAGAGGAGATCAAGGACCTTGATGATGTTTGCTGGGTCCATCAAGTTCAGAATGCCAGCAGATACATATGCTCGTCTGAACCAACTCGATGTGTTGATCTCAGCATGAAGAACTAAAAGAAGTATTGGCAACTTTCCCAACAAAACGCGAAACAATAAATAAAATTAAAAAAAAATAGCATCCTCGACTTTATCTCGAAAGGCAAGTGCGCTCAGTGCTGTTGCGATAGGACAGAAGGGGGTCGCAATATGCAGGCGCAATGTGGTTCCTGGAGCATAGCATGTATAGCGTGGCGTGCCTTTCGACATTGAACAAGGTTGATCACTGCACGAAATCTTCTCGGGTGACAGATGCAACAAGGCCCACCCGCAAATCTCCATGCTCCCCTCTTTTCCACAGTTCAACACGACCCAGTTTTGCTCTCAAAAGGAACATTACCCGCATTGGACCCTCGGAGAAAAAAAACGATGAAGTAACCTCGACTAGAACACTACGCTCAACTATTTTGTGCACTCGCCCACGCACTAATTGTCATTCCTAGGACCTTTTTTTTTTTTTTTTTTTTTTTTTGGGTATGGATGCTCGAACCTTTTTATCAATCGAATTCGCCCTATCTGGTCCACATTTTTTGCCTATTCTCCCTCCTCCTCAAATCAAAAATTTGTTCCCGCTCCCGGGGCTCGACGTTGATAATAATTTCAATGCACTCGATGCTACTCGGACATTGATGTCATCACTTGTCCAAAGAATATACATGAACAAGGCCAGGAAGACTACCAATAGAGTCCAATGTTCTTAGTGACGCAAAATGACGACAGTCATGAAATCTTATCAGCAAGGCTCCCCGATCTTGGCCTTGGTCGTCCATTGAGTGAACGGTCAGCTTTATTGCACGAAGGTTTTAGAACGTTTGTTCGGTCACCGAGTCCGTTGTTGTCCATGGTGTACACTCTTTGTTGGAGCAAAGGGAGCCAGAAGAGTACGAAAGAATGCAAGTGCCTCGACAGAGATGGTGGCGAATTTGGATTTTGTCAGTCATTTTGCATTTCGCATCTCATATCTCGCGTGCGCATCCATCCAGGGCAAAATGGACTGAAACCGGGCCCTATTGTTGATGAAATTGCAGAACAATATCTATCGGGAATCAGCAATCCACATGACCCAGTCGGGCGTGGCAAAGACAAAGGAGGGGCCGAGCTTGCCCTATCCCCTCCACAGTGTCACTACACAGATCAAGCGTGTGGGTGACTTCGGAGGGAGCAAACGAGAAAATAAGAGTGATCCAGCCTGCCCTCTATCCTCTGATCCTATCGATGCCCTCCCCTGCAGTTTCCGTCCGGAGGGGGGAAGGAAGATTGGTGGGCACAGAGAGGGCCCTTTTTTGTGTTTCGCCCCTTCGAGCGGGGGCCGTCTGAGCTAAACCCATTAAGCAGGCCCTCGACATGACAGGCACACCCAGAATCAATCGAGTTGCATTGAATAGGCTTTTGGCCGATTTGTTTACTTTTCGCCCTGAACGGTCTGCTCCCACAAGACCACACTTTTCCAACCAAAAAAAAAAAGGTATGACTCGAGTTCGATCAGGTCCTGTCGTATAAATACCAACACCCGCCACAAGATCTCTTCCTTTCTTACTCCATCTTTCTTGAATTAAACTCATTTCTCTCTCCCTCCTCCGAGTCTCATTGCAATTGCCCTTTCTCTCGATTAGAATCTCTCTCCTCTCTCTCGTTCATCCCTCACGTCACCCTCTCTCCTTTTTGCCTCTTACTTAATATATATACACATCAAACATGACTCTCCATAGCGCTCGCGTCGAGTCCTTAAAGGACAACATCAACCGCCCCACCCGCGTCATCTCCTACCCCAAGAAGGCCGATGGCAAGCCCGTCTACACCTCCGAGTTCTTTGGCGAGAACGTCTTCCATCTGCAGCAGATCGCAAAGGCCCTGCCCAAGCCCGCCTACGCCTCCTTCCTCAAGCAGATGCGTGGTCGCCAGGCCTTGGACCGTGCCACTGCTGACGCCATCGCTCACGCCGTCCGCATCTGGGCCATGGACCGTGGTGCCACTCACTTCACTCACTGGTTCCAGCCCCAGACTGACACCACTGCCGAGAAGCACGATGCTTTCTTGTCCTTGAAGTCCACCTTCACTGCTGCTGGCGAGGAGGTAAACTTTCATTTTCTCTCATTTTTACGTTACGTATCAACTTCAAACATCACCCACTTTCCCATTCCATATTTGAGGAGCTTTATCGAGAGGGGCATCTGTGATGATTCACTATGACAACTTCGGCAGCAACTACAACAACAACAACAACCACCTTATCTTGGACACAGGAACTTTTGGGATTGGTCGTGAGTGAATGGGATGGGATTGGATCCCCGGGACTCCCTTATCAAAACACCCACGCTCGAAAGTCAGCCAGTAGTCCAAATCGGGAAAGAACAAGCTACTTCCCCAGATTTTTTTTTTAAAATCTTTATTCGGTGCCTTTGTCGACAAAGAAGCATATACGTGAATGCGGATTCCAAGGACAAGGACGCAGTATGGGTCAACTCAACTTCGATCAGTAGGATTTCCTCGCAACTCCCTTCAGCGGAAATCATCAACTTCCACGGACACAAAATAACATTCATGTGTTTAGATCCAACAGATAAGCCAAAATGTTTTGCACATCTAACAATCATGTGATCTCCTCAACCTCATCCAGGTCACCGCCATTGATGCCTTCTCTGGCTCCCAGTTGCTCCAGGCCGAGCCCGATGCTTCTTCTTTCCCCTCCGGAGGCATGCGTTCTACCTTCGAGGCCCGCGGCTACACCGTCTGGGACACCACCTCGCCCATGTTCATCCAGGAGGGTCCCCACGGCACCTCCGTCCTCTACATCCCCTCCGTCTTCATCTCCTACAACGGTGACGCTTTGGATGAGAAGACCGTCCTCCTTCGCTCCACCGAGCAGGTCTCCAAGGCCTGCTGCGACCTTTTGAGCCTCATCGAGTCCGTCCCTGTTGGTGCCCAGCCCAGAACCTCCCACGTCTTCACCACCTTGGGCACTGAGCAGGAGTACTTCTTGATCGACCGCTCCCTCTACTCTCTCCGTCCTGATCTCAAGACCACCGGCCGTACTCTCGTCGGTAACTTGCCCCCCAAGCATCAGCAAATGGACGATCACTACTTTGGACGCGTCCCCTCCAAGGTCATGGCCACCATGTCTGAGGCTGAGCTCGAGCTCTTCCGTCTCGGTGTCCCCGTCAAGACTCGCCACAACGAGGTCGCCCCTCAGCAATTCGAGTTGGCCCCCATTTTCGAGGAGGCTTCCCTTGCCGTTGACCACAACCTGTTGACCATGGATGTTCTTTCCAAGGTTGCCCACAAGAACAAGCTCAAGGTCCTCTTCCACGAGAAGCCTTTCAAGGGCATCAACGGATCTGGCAAGCACTGCAACTGGTCCATGTCTACTGACCACGGTGAGAACTTGCTCGACCCCACTGTCAAGCCCGAGACCAACTACCGCTTCTTGCTCATCCTCGTCGCCATTCTTCACGCTGTCCACCAGCACGGCGCTCTTCTCCGTACCTCCATCGCCTCCTCCTCCAACGAGCACCGTCTTGGTGCCCAGGAGGCTCCCCCAGTCATTCTCTCCTGCTTCTTGGGTGAACACTTGACCGAGGTTTTGAACTCGATCGAAGAGTCCCGCCCCATCAAGAACTTCAGCGTTCCCAACGTTCAGACCATCAAGTTGGGAGGAACTGCTTTGGACGTCAAGGTTGCTTCCTTGCCCTCCATCTCCCGCGATCTCACTGACCGCAACCGTACCTCTCCCTTCGCCTTCACCGGCAACAAGTTCGAGTTCCGTGCTGTCGGCTCCAAGCAGTCCCCTGCTTTCCCTGTCACCATCTTGAACGCTGCCGTTGCCTCGGCTCTCCAGGATGTCTCCGCTGCTCTCCGTGAACAGATGGGCGACAAGCCCTTCCCCTCAGATGCCGACAAGGTCGCTGTCATCAAAAAGTTCATCTCCCTGACCAAGCCCATCCGCTTCGAGGGTGATGGCTACTCTGAAGCCTGGATTCATGAGGCCGAGAAGCGTGGTCTCCCCAACATCAAGACCTGCCCTGAGGCCTTTGCTCAGCTGAACGACCCCGTTCACTCCAACATGTTGACCAAGCTCGGCATTTTCTCAAAGTCCGAGTTGACTTCTCGTTTCTTCATTATGAACGAGCGTTACGCCAAGGATCTCTTGGTCGAGGCTAACACCATGCGCACCATGCTTGCCCAGCAGATCTTGCCTGCCGTTTTTGAGTACCGCGGTAGCTTGGCCAAGAGCGTTGCTCTCTTGAACTCGATCCCTGGTGAGGCCGATTCCCCCGAACTGGTTGCCCTCAAGTCCTTGACCCCTCTTGTCAAGGAGCTCCAGCAGTCCATTATCGGCATTGACGAGGCCATTGCCAAGATTCACACCATCCACGACGACGCCGTCGCTGAGGCCGAAGCTGCCCAGAAGTATATCTTGCCCGCCATGTCTGCTGCCCGTGACGCCGCCGACCGTCTCGAGACCCAGACTGCCAACGCCTACTACCCCGTCCCTACCTACAGCGAGCTCTTGTGGTTCTAAGTGCAGGGAGAGTTAGTAATAGATTGTAGAATAGATTTGAAATAACAATTTTTTGTTGTCCTTTATTTTCTTTGCATGGTCATGTTTAAAAACTCAAGATCTGTCAAGGTAAACAGGAAAAGGCGCTCCGGGGTATAGTAATCAGGCGCTTAAGTGGAGAATCAATGGCGAGTGAGTTAGATTTGTTTGCGTTAACTCGCAGGGCATGACAGAACAACGCTAGGAAGATCAATGAAGGCTTCGACTCGATGCAAACGTATTAGCTTATTAGTGTGCCGGCCAAGAAACTGGAAGTAAGCACTCGCCTGTTCATGTAGTATCGGTTGTCCATGTTATTGCCTTCAGTCAGGGTTATCTCATCGTGCTTCCTGAGCCTGGTAAAAGTGACCTGACTTCCCTTTCAACAGTGCGCCCGCCAACAGCGTAAGAAAGTCCGTTCCCAGAAGTGACCAGGACTGCCGATTCTCGATTCTAGCGCATGTAATAGTGCGGCCCACGAACAAGAAACTCGAGAGCTACGAGTTTGTGTTACCAATTTTGCGCGAGGCAAACTATGTAAAGAAAAATTTAGCGCACGCCTGTACTACTAGGGCACCCTTTCTGAGTCATCATGACCAAGCAGCCGTCGACTGGCACGCATGAGACGGTATGGCGATTGCGCAGTTTGTGGTGTTGTACAGCTGTTTAATGATACATCATCCTATCTTCTAGTTGTTCTCCTCCTTCTCCAGGTATTCACGAAGCTTGGCAAGGGCACGTCCACGGTGAGAGATAGAGTTCTTGACATCCTTGTCCATCTCGGCGTAGGTAGTTTCGAATCCATCAGGCAAAAAGACTGGGTCCCAGCCAAAGTTGGCAGGTCCACGGGCCTGGACAATCGATCCGTCGGTACGGCCCTCGAACAAGATGGGCTCAGTGCCAGGTCCCTTGGAGAGAGCGAACGTGCAAAGAGCGAACGCCGAGCGGTCCTCGAATCCGTCCAACATCTTGTTCAGTCCTGCGTGGCCAACGCCCTCCAAGAACCATTTGCTAATCACAAGGCAAGGAAAAGCAAGTGAGTCACTTAGCACTCACACTGTCGAATGATTAGGAACGCTGCCTGGAGCTGAGGCAGCGAGGTCACGATTAATGCTTACATGTATGGGCCAGGAAGACCGTTGAGAGCATTGAATCCGAGACTGGTGTCCTCAGTAATCACGGGTCCCTTGACCTACATATAGAGAGGTACGATCTGCTTAATTACCGAGCGAGGGGTGTGGTAGAATTCGTTTGCTGAAAGTTCAAGGAATGCATACAATTTCCGCAGCCTGACGGCACTTTTCCTTAGAGACATCTTGTGTAGTTCCCTGAAGCTCAGGCACTACGGAGACGAGCAATCAAAGCGGCATTTAAGTTATAGGATATGACTGTCAGAGATGAGTGGTGGCGTTCGCATACTGAAAACAGAATTGAGGACTTACAGTCAATCTTGACTGACTGAAGATCAAAGTGGGGTCCGAGGATTTGCTGAACTTCAATCAGCTTGTTCTTGTTGCCTTTGGGTATGATTCAATACAAGCGACGCGTGAGTGAGACAGTATTGATAAGATCAGGTATTGGAGCCAACCCTTTTTGCTGCGTGCCAAAATCCGGGACAATTACCTGTAACGAAGACTGTGAAAGATAGGAAAGCACGTGTTAGCGACTCTTGTTAGTGTTTGTGCCGCTATTTGAAATATAATGTTAAGCATCTGGGGAAAACAAGTACAGCATCCATACCGAGTTTTTTCAATGCCATTGTAGACGTGAGTAGATTGGAGTGAGGGAGTGATGAAAGAAGAGGAAGAATGCGAAGGTCGGCGTTTGGACCAAAGCTTGTCGTTTCAAAGTTGGGGGCGCTTTTGAGCTTGACGTGGCTTAGCCGACCTACTTTTGTGACTGCGTAAACAAGGCCTTCTTTTTGCAGAACACCAAACCTTATTGTGAAAAAAAAAAAAAAAAAAAAAAGGAAAGTGTGTATGCCAGTTTTTTTTTTTGTTCAGTTCAGCTCATTTCCTTCTTCCCTATCCACTTCACCTTCCTCGGCACCCTCCGCCTCTGTCTTCTTCCTGCTTTGCCTGTCTTGTCTTGCTCTTGAGTACTTGTCGTCTGTCATTTCTCTCTCTCTCTCTCACACACTTGTTGAAAATCCGTCATCCTACGTTCACTTCGCCCAGAAGCCAGCTGAAGCAAACACCCATTTGAACATCAACACTCCACAAACACAAACAACTGCAAGAACACAAAGACAAAGATGGAGGACAAGCTGCAAGAAAAGTTTGCTTTGGTGCAGCAAATGAAGAGGGTAATGCCATCAAGTCAGTTTTTCTGCCTCGACCTCGAAGCAACTCGTGGAAAAAAAAAGAAAACGTTCTCAAATTAGTCTGGATTGAGATGCCAGTACATGACGGTGTGTGTATGGACTCGAGATTTGTTTTGCTGACAGTAAATGCTTTCCCTTTTTTCCTTCCGCAGGAAAAGGAGCTGAAGGAGCAGCGAGCAAAGGAGTCGCAGCCCTTTGATATCTTTTCGCTTGCAGGGGTGAACTTGCCCTCGAGCGGGACTGCCGGGGGACTCAACATGACCATTCGCCACGAGAGCCAGCCTGCAGTAGCCCCCACTATCGGTTCAGTTAAGAGACCCCGGAAGGACAGATCTGCACCCTCAGCTGACGACGTCCCCAGAGAGTCACCCGCTTCAGGGGAGCAACAGAGGGCAGAGGAAGCCTCGGGATTCAAGACTAAGCTGAAGCGCTCATCGATGGCTGTCCGCAACGAGAATCAGGATGCAGAATCGAGCTTCGACCGCACCGAAGCTGATCCAACAGTAAACAAAGCCCTCGGATTCTTGATATCACCCGGCCATCTTTCTCTACTCGGATCTGTGCTCATATTGGCTTGCCTCTTTGTTTATATTTACATTGTTTTCTTTAGGCCATGCAAGGAGTGGAAAGTCGGGAGAGACAAATGTCCACAGGGTCTATTGGAAGAGACATTCGTAGCCCTGAGCACAGCAAATCTAGCAGTTCAAGCTCTGCCACACCCCCAACCCCCATCCCTTCACCCAAAAACGAGGCAGGACAGCGACGAGGCTCGGATGGCTCGCCCAGCAAGCCAGAATTGGCCAGAGACATGACCCACAACGTCCAAAGCCGTTCTGGAAGCGTGGATGATGACGAGGAGATGGTTATTGACATGTTTGGTCGCTCGGTCCCTCGGTCCCGTCACCACTCCTCGGACGAGGGGAGCGATTCTGAAGCTGAGGGCGCGTAAGTAACATTCTGCTCATGTGCGTCACAGCCCTTTTTTTTTCTTTATTTTTTTTTGACTCTCATCATCTAACTCAAACATCCGCCTCTATGACTTGCTTATTGTCCGACAAAAAAAAGCCACCCAAGACGGAGACGGAGAATTCGTCATGAAGAAGACGAGCTGGACCGCTATAGACCCTCGTACCATGGTCGTTCTGGTCGCTATCGCTCTCGCTCCCGTTCTCGATCACGGTCCCACTCTCGATCGCCCTCCCGACGCCATCGGGGACGTTCCCGCTCGCGTTCTGTCAGCCCATATTACCCACACTCTAGGGGATCTGATGACCGCAGACGCAGGAGAAGAGGAGGCGACCGTGAGCGCGATCATTCGGGAGATGAGATGCCTCCACGGACACCAGCAGAGGAAGTGGACCCATATCAGGCCGCCAGTCGGTACCTTGATACCGCATTCTACCCGACCAAGATCTATGTGGGCAACCTGCCAAGCTCCATCTCGCTTACAAGCCTCAGGACCTTGTTTGCTCCTTTTGGAGACATTGAGGACATGAACTTGGTCGAAGGCAAGGACTTTGGTTTTGTAACCTATGTGGAACCAGCAGGAGCACAGCAGGCGTTGGCCAAGATGAACGGCGCCATGCTGGACGGAACTTATATCCGAGTGAACAGGGCGAAAATTCCAGAGAGGAATCGTCGTGGATTTGCAGGCGTAGCATGGATGGATGAAGATGGTGAATTGGCGCGACAGGAAGAAGAACAACACCAACAAGCTGCTGCGATTGCTGGCAGCTTTTTGGCGTCGTCTGGACCTGAAGGGCAGAGATCAGGTGGCGGCGACTCGAAGGGAAGCCGACGCAGCGGTGAGGACATTGCAGCCTTGGAGAGATCACTGAACTCGTCAAGGGATGTATCACCAAGTCTGTCTACAAGCTCGACCATGTCCTCTAGCCAGCCCAGGGGACCAGTTCATCAGTTGCCACCCCGACCTCGATCACCCAAGCTACCCCCTAAGCCCACCGGTGCGGCTTCATTCCCACCTATGGGTGTGGACCCTCGTGCTGCCATGAGCGGCCGTGGAGGCGGACGACAAATCCTGCGCTATGACGACTTGTAAAAACAAGGCTACTTTATCGTCTTCAGCGTTCTCTCTTGTTATCACTATTCATTCATCATCATTTTTTGCTCGCGGGCATTTGTAACACTATTACTCACAATAAAAAATATTTTTAAAAAGAGTTGATGACCAGCTATGCGTTGACGGCGACAAAGTGATAGGCAATGATCAGGACCATGGCGATACAACAGATACCGTTGACAAAAGCTGTGAGTTGAGTGTCGGTTATTTTTTACGTGACCGCCCCTGTCAGGTGATCTTGTTTGTATTTTCTAGGGAAAAAAACTAATTGAACGATCCTTAATTGACTGGCCCAGGACGCGATGTCATTTTCTCTGCAGTCGCGGGATGCAACATTCTCTTGGCATTTTGAATGGCCAGCAAATTACGACGTCGTGAAACGGGCAGCCCATCGCTTTATTCTCACCAGCGCCGTTGATATAACAGCCTCGCAGACACTTGAGGAATACATGTAAACAGCCTGCACCACGCCCACGATGATACCCTATTCTTTATGAAATAGTTGAAAGATTTCGACAGTACTTTCCCTTTCGGATTGTTGAACGCTCTGTTGAGTGCTGTGGTATCAACAAAAAAGGCCAAGACTGGCAACAGCCATCCTTTCATGTACAAAAAGTTGATGGAAGCGGTACTACTGGACTAGATATTTCATTTAAATACTCGACCCATTCGAACGAACAGGGTTGCTTGTCCATTTCATTATAATATATCCCATAGAATGTTTGACAAGAAAAAGAAACCGCGCACGCCTCAACCCCAGCCTCAGCGCAACTCGAATGGGTCCTCGTCGCATGCCCTTGTTCCTCCTGGGCAGCACCACGTACCTGGAAAACACGCCTCGATCTCCATGGAGATGTTACCTCACCAGCAAGATCCACCTTTCACTCGCTCACAGTTTCAAAACATTGATATCGGCAACAGCAACAACTTTCTTCCTTCATCCCAACTCGACAACCAGCCTCAAATCCACGTCCATGACCCCCTGCCCCCTTCTGTTGATTTCTCCCAGGTGACACCCACTACTCGGTACCAGTTCCGAGCCTTGGCCAGACGAGCGCTATCATACCACCGCCGCCAACGTTCCTCCAACATCTGTTGCCTAGTGATTTGGCCCGTTATGTTGGTGACTTTTTGCTTCATCTTCTCTTTAATTGGCGATTCGGACACCGATTTGGGCGGCAGCAGCAGCAGTTTTGAGGGCGTGGCCAGGTTCTGTGTCAACGAAGCTGACCCTCAGACCAGCCCCTCATTCCGCTTGAACAAGATTCCAAAAACCGACGGCAAACTCTTGAACGTCGCTTGGTACCCGCCCTCGTTCACCACTACCGACTCTACCTCAGAGCGGAATCTGCAGCCCTGTGTGCGTTGGTTCAATGACGGTTATCCCAAGCGCATGCCCTACGAGAATGTTACTGCCGTTGCCACCTCTCAACCTGATAGGTAATTTGCAACACTGCACAGACAATCCTTTCCTGTGAAATTACGCTATTTATGTGGAGGAAATACTGATATTCAATATTCAACTTTTCTTCTTTTTTCCTTAGCTACTACACTCCGGCACCCTTTGATGGCTGGTTCAATCTCCAGAGAACCAAAGACAACGCCCAAAAGGCAAGCCCAGGCAACGACCGCACGCCTGCTTTGTGGACCCTTCAGTCCTACAACCAGACCGTATATTACTTAGCCAACCCGCAAATCGCCCAGCTCCTCGGTTCGCCACCCAATGTCACAATGTCCTTTACTTCTGACATCTGGCCGCCAGTCGACCCTAGCATTGTATTCAACACTACCGCAAGACCTGGGTCGGGTCTTTTTGGTGCCATTCCAGTGCGCTTCGCATCCAATGTCAAGTGGACTCAGAGCGCAACAGGGAACATGTCCCAAACGAGCCAATACACTGCGGGGCCGCAGCTCATCCGCCAAAACGATCAAGAGTCAATGGATAAATCTATCCAAGAGATGTTGCGACTGCTCTCTCTCCAGAAAAGCACCTCGAGCGAGCAGCCCTACAAGTCCATGGCCTTTGGTGCTGTAACCTTTGACCAACTGGACATTACAAAGTCGAATCTGCAAATTACGATGCAGTTTGGGCAGCCTGCTTTGAGCGACAAGTCAGCCTCCATGGTTGGGTCCTCGATCACGCCACCAGGTCTGCGACAAATGATCACATTGACCCAAATGTCGAACGCACTGCTCAAGACGCGGTTCGGGGGCCGATTCTCCATTACGCAAGGACTGCGTGCACTGCCATACGAGTGGGACACAAAGAGTTTGAAAGGGTATACGTTGAATATACTGTCGATCCACCTGTTCCCATTCGGACTGTCGTTCCTGCTGCCAACATTTGTGGCTATTCTTGTGACGGAGAAGGAAGATCGGCATCGCATGATGATGGCTATGGTAAGTTTTTGGAGGGAAGGAAGGTCCGAAGGTGCGACCCACGTTTTGAAGCGCCTCTGTTCTTTCATGCCTCTGATGACTTTTTTTTATTGTGGCTCTTGGTAAACAATAGAATGGTCTCAAGTCGGGGTCGTACTATTTGTCTCACTACTTCGAGTTTATGACCATGCAACTCATCCTCAGTCTCTTCTTTGCAGCCACCTGCGTGGCGATCCAATCTCAGCTGTTCTGGCGCACTAACCCAGGCATCCTTGTCATGCTCCTGATTGTGTGGGCCCACGTCCAGACCACGATGGCCCTGCTCCTCGCATCTTTCTTCTCCAGGACTCGCAAAGCTTCCCTTATGATTTACTTCTTTGTCGCCATTACCTGCATCATGTCCAGTGTCACGGATAAGATCTTCAAAGATGGGACGCCCTTTGCCTGGTACATCCACCCATCCTTTGCCTTTTTCAACATCCTCGCAACTGGTATCCGTCACGCTAGCCGCATTAATGGATTGTATCCGCTGATGTTTACGGATTTCGGGGTGGGCACCGAGATGTTCAAGTGTCTGATCATGATGCTAGGTGAGAGCGTTCTGTTTATCCTCCTGACCCTGTAAGTTACCCATTACTACTAAACGCTTTTAGAGATATGCGCATATGACTCTCGCTAATTAACATTGCTTCGCAGGTATATCGATGCCGTGGCGCCGTCCGAGTATGGTGTCCAGAAGCCATGGCACTTCCCTATTACATCATGGGTCAAGAACAAGTCGGCAAAGGCTGACCTCGACCTCGAATCTATCTCTAACAACTCTCATCTCGACTCCGTCTATACCAACAACACTGGCATTCTCGAGGGTGCTGATGCCGACGTGTACGACGAACACGATCGTGTTGTTCAGAAGGTGTACAGACCCGAGCACACTCCACTGATCATCGAGGGGCTCTTCCACAGATACGCCGGTAAGGTCGAGCCTGCCCTCAAGGGCCTCTATTTCGGCCTCGAGCGCAACACAGTCCTTGGCCTCCTTGGTCCCAACGGCGCCGGAAAGTCGACTTTGATTCACCTTTTGACAGGACTATACAGTCCCACCACCGGCACAGCTCACGTAGCCGGTGCTGATATCCGCACAAACATGTCCAAGGTGCACGCAAAAATTGGTGTCTGCCCCCAGCACGACATTCTTTGGGGTGACCTGACCGTGGCGGATCATCTGTTGTTCTACTCACGCCTGCGTGGTATCCCTCCAAGCCTTGAACAACAAGCCGTGAATTTTGCTCTGGCCTCTGTCTCGCTTACAAAGTTCCGTGACCGACCCGTGAAGGGCCTCTCTGGTGGTGAGAAGCGTCGCGTGTCCATCTCGATTGCGCTGTTAGGTGACAACGAGGTCATTTTCTTGGACGAGCCCAGCACAGGTCTGGACCCTGCAGTTCGCCGCATCATCTGGGACATTATCCAGCGGGTAAAGATTGACCGAACCGTGGTACTAACCACCCACTCGATGGAAGAAGCCGATATTCTGTCGGACCGAATCGCGATCATGACGGCAGGGCGTTTGCGATGCATTGGCACCAGTTTGCACCTCAAGGATCTCTACGGGACAGGGTTCCGACTGGACCTGACCTCCAAGCCTGGCCAACTCGAGGAGGCTTGTCAAAGTGTGCAAAACTCTGTGTTGAAGGGCCAATCGTTCCGAAGGATCGACAAGTTTACAAACTCGACCACATTTGAGTTTGATGTGGAGGCCAAAGACGCGAACACAGGCGGCCAGGAAGCAGATGCTGCGGGGCAAGATCAGAACAGCACCAACTTGTCGCGCATTTTTCATTACCTTTCTCAGCCGGGCTTGTTTCCGGCGATTGAGGACTGGGGGATCAGTCAGACAACCTTAGAGGACGTGTTCATCAAAATCGTGACTGAGGGCGATTCGGCGCTCGCCATGCCTGCCATTGTTCAGTAGTCGCGTAGCAGATCTTTAAAGCTTTAATGTTTTTATTTTCGAATACAAAAGGCTCTTCTTAGATGGAGCTCTTGACTTGGCTCTGGACCCAACTGGTTATTGTATCTGCAACACTGACGAGCTGCTGAACCTGCTCCATGGGCACGCCCACATTTCGCGATCCATACACATGCGACTTGAGCTGTGGTGGTACATTCAGTGGCACAAGTGTCGCAACAAGACACAGCTCCGTTTCTGAAATCGTAGTCAGTGCCGTGTCCGCTAGCACTTTGCCATATGTGTCGCGCAGGATACTTTGTACCAGGTCTTGGCTGCTGTTTCCGATCTTTGTCAGGATTGGATCCGCTTCAAAAAAAAAAAAAAAAAAAAAAAGTTTGTTAGTTCACTCGACTTGCAAAACGAAGGACAGCCCTTTTAACAGAATCGATCTACTATCCTTCTTACTGTGGTGTTGGTAGATTGTCTGAAAGAGATCGCGACCGCGCTTCTGGTACTCCTCAGGAGCCAGAGCGCTGTTGGGTCCTCGGACAGGACCATGGCTATTCACAGCCTCTGAGAGCTCTGGGTCAAGAGCAAAGCTGACTGCTCCCAGGGCGTTGATTCCGTAGGGTCCGCCACATAGTACTGAGCCCTTGTAGATCGATTCGCGGAGACGGCGAATGAACCGGACTTGGTTGTCTAGCACCTGGTTGGCAGTGTTAGATGTGGTGGAAGTGGATGAAGTGACGCTGGGTGAAGTCGAGGGCACAGCAGGGACAGTGAAGGTGCCGGCTTCGATTTCGGCGAGGACTTGTTGGACGAGTGGGACCAGGAGCTTTGGGTAGTTGGCTGAAGTGAGTGTGCAAGCCTATCGGTTGTTGAGAGGAAAGGGAAGGTTTGAGTGAGCTTGAGTAAAGAGATGCGTTGCTTTTTGTGTTGGTTGTCCATGGAGTGACAAATTACGATGAGAATCGGCCGCAGGTCCACGGGAGTGAGCGAGAGTGCGTCACGCCATGTGCTGATGAGTGAATTGGCGCCAGCAAAAAGGGAAGAATCGGACATTTGAGGTGTGGCAGAAAGGGATCAGTTATCCTCTTTCGTGCTCTCTGGTCAGTCTTCGGCTCGCGATCAAACCGTCTCTTTGCACCGTCACATTCCAGCCAGGTCAGCCGTATATCTTGCAAACGTGTTTTTCACAACGGCACGGTTAGTGCGTGGGATAGTGTTTTTATGGAATTCAAAAAGTGCGAAAAACGACCCCAGGTCTAGCTTCGGCAACAATTGCCGCCATCGACTCGGGAGAAACGCCAGAGTATTTGACAGCGTCCAGCACTAGATACTCAAGTCGTGGCCATACTGGATCAACGCCATTGCGTTTTGCCAGTTTGTCCATGGTGGCTTTGATATTCTCCTCCGATGCATACTGGATAATCTTTTTGACAATAGCCCTGTCCTCAAGTAGTGGATCTGGAGAAGAGGACCGACTTCTCATGCTGGTCACCCTGCTCAAAAGACCTCCAAACACATTCCGCGTCTGCTTTCGTGCCCTTGAGATCCTGCTTGTCAACCTCAAGATGGCGTTTCCATTGATGGATGGACTTGACACAGTCGTGAAAGAAGTTTCCGAGGAGATGGTGCTGAAAGGAGACAGCGACAAGGGTGATCCCAGCGATGATGAGGCTCCTGCCTTGATCCACCCAAAGTCCGAAATATGCTTGGTCTGGAAATGGGTCGTCTGGAGTGTGAGCCGCTCCAGAGACTCGATTCCGCTCAAGTAGCACAATCCACCTTCTTTCTGGACGTTCATCAGGCTTCGGGTGATATGAAGTTGTTGCAACCTAGGGCAAACCTGGGCAATGTATGCAAACAGGTGGCGCGATCGTTTAGGTGTCCGAGTGTCGTTCCCTGTCATGCTACCAAACTTGATCTGGAGAGAGCGCAAGTTCCTGCACGCCCAGACTTGATTTCTGTTGCTCTGCATCGCTTCCTGCGCCGAAGGATATTCCAGGTCCAAGTATTCGACGGGGAAGACCATGTTGTCGATAGAGAGTTGCTGCAGTCGAGGCGCCTGGCAAAGATAGCGATGCAGTGTCTCTGGCGCAAGGCTGTTGCAGGAACAACACAGTTCTAACGATATCAAGGCGCTGGCGTAGAGGCGTAGAGATTCGAATGTCGAGGGCAAGAGGTCGGAATGGGCAATGCTCCAGGACTGAACAGTGCGGAGCTGTTGGAACATGTGGATTTGGTCTTGCTCTGTTGGCCGGCTGTCCAAAAGTGAAAAATGAATCGAGTTGAGCTGGGGGCAATACTTTTGCAGCAAGTTCAGAACCATGGATCGAGTGAAGCTGTCGTTGTTCTGGAGACACTCCTGGTGTCCTTGGCGGGCCTCTGAGCTGCTCACTGCCACCGTGCAATGCTGCATCCTAAACTCGACCAAGTCGGGACACTGCGAAAGGAGGGCGTCGAGGACCGTTGCGGTGAGAGAAACTCTATTCAAGCTGAGACGCTTTAGCTTTAGCTTTAGGCTTGTTGCGCCTGTTCCTGGGCAAAGAGAAGGAGGTAGAGACGAGAGCGCAAAGTGAACGGACGCCCTCGGTTTGGTTGGTTCAGAAGTTAAAAGGACGTGTTTTGCCGGCATTGGAGCAAAGGAAGATAGAGAGACTGAAGAAGAGCAACCCGATGTAACCGAGGAGATGCAGGGAGGGAACCGATGAAGGGGACCGTTCGAGGAAGCCGAAGAAAACGCCGTCTGACAGGATTCAACCACCGCTGGGCACCTTTGCATAATCTGCTGTTCTGTTGATTTTGTTGTTTTCGTGGTGTTCGCTGTTAATTCCGTGTTTGCGATGATTGCCCTCTTGCCGAACGTCGAAGCATCAATATCCAAGTGCACGAGGTTTGGAGAAGCCAGTAGAATCTGATTCAGTGAAATGGTCTCCATCCAACTGTTCTCTATCCGCAGAGTTGTTACTTGGAACCGTTGTGCCAACTCGAGTGTTGACTGCAGGTCTAGAATAGACTTTGCAACCAGCTTGCAAAAGTGTTCCTGGTCCTCAGACGGAAGCTCGCTCACCAGTTTATGCAGTCGTGACCAGTCGGGGAGGCCATAGGCGGCCGCACTCTTGAAGGGGCGAATGTAGTAGTTTGTGGAGGAGCGCGAGATGATGGGCAAAACATGGGCGCTGCCGCCTTGCTGGAAGAGGTATCGCTTGTCGAGGGGGATCTTGCCTAGCCAGTGGTACTGGGCCTTGGTGAGGCGCCTGCAGAGGATGTACCAGTCTTTGCAGACAAAAGCAACTTTGGCGCGAAGGTCAGTATGGTCCAGGTATGCGAGGACGGAGGCCAGGACCTCGGGGATGGCCAGAGCCGTTGAAGTGGCCGTTGCCATTTGATATTTGATTCGACGAATGAAGCGAGAGTAGGATGTGGGATGCGTGCGTGAGAGAACGAGAAGAGAGGACGTGGGAGTGTGTCGGAAGTGTGGAGAAAGGAGGTGGAGTGGGAAACGGTTGTGTGGTGCCGAGGGAAAGGGGGGGAAGCGAGAAGAAGGGGTGTGAGAACACGAAAAGAAGACACAAACCAAGGAAAGCAGAGAGAGGCAGCACAAAAAGCTCAGAAATTGCGCTTTGGTCGCTTTCGTTCCCTTTTTTGTCCCTCTCCAATACCGACAAAAGCACAACAAAAAACCAGAGTCCGCTGACGCCAGGCGAAACCCACTTCTCCTGGTCTCGCTGTGATTTGCCTGAGGAAAAAAAAAAAGTGGCGCCCAAATCAAATTACAGTCGCCACCAAAACAAAGTCATCTGATCTTTTGGGACTTGCCGCAATGAGCTGGGCAAGTCCAAAAGGGCGCAGGAGGAAAGTTTGGCACAGCCACCCATTCGCCATATGACGCCCTAATCACCGTGAGGGGAAGTAACGAACGCCATATGGATCGGAAGGAATGCACTTCTACGCAACGTTCACTTGGTGATACTGAGCTGGATCTTCGTCATGTGACGTCTCAGTGCTCGCACATTCTTCAGCTAGAACCCAAACCGATACACCCTATTAACGACACGTAGCTTTGGCCAGCTCTTCATCATCCAGTCCAGCTCCATTGTCGAAATCGTATGGTGATTGCTCTTGATCTTGATCTTTTGCAGCTCCCACAGACTTTACAGGTAGTCGAATCCCTATTCGAACCAAAATTCGGGAGTTTCAAGGACAGGCGTGTCCACAAACCCACAGAGTCGGTCATCGATGTAAGCAAGCTGTGGGTAGTGGACATGCGTGGAAGCCTCTAGTCCACGGTGAGCTCCTGAGTTGAGTGAGTCAGGCAAGTTGAGTGTACACCTTATGCTGGATGGAGCGAGAATATGCGACAAAGTCGACTCAGCCCTCTCTCTCTCTCTTTCTCTTGACTATCTCTCCAGCGTTTGCTGTTGTATCTACTATATCCGGCGTTAGTTGAAAGGTCTTGCGGTGAAATTGTGAACCATAGACCACTTTTCATGGGAAGGTTAACTAGCATGGCACCTTGTGTGTAAGTATTGAATGTGATGTGTGCATCCCGAGTGCTGCATGTGTCGCATTTGTTATGGACAATGCTGTTGATGACAGCTTAAATACTCTGGCCGTAAAAGCCTCAATCTAGTTGGTAATGTCCAGTCTTGAGATCTCAAAATCTCGCACTGCAGACTTTGCAGTCCACGATAGATGTCGTCAACGTGGATTCTTATCTCCATGATAAAACATTGCTCCAAAAGTCGAATATTGCTTTCGAGAGACATCGATCCTAATCGGCGTCGTCAGTGAAAGTTGGCAGCCTTTTCTGTCATTTCAACCTGTCTTCAAACCAAGACATGGCACTTGTCAAGACCTTATTTTTTTTTTTTTTTTTAGGGGTTTTTTTTTTTTAGGGTTTTTTCATCAGCAGAATCTTTACGGCGGTCTGTCGATTGGCTGGTGTTAGTAGACCTGCTAATGTTGGTTAGGACGGAGAGATGACGCTACGAATCCAAGAAAAGAAGCATGACTCTACGGTACTGGCAGACGTATTGGCAATTACAAATGAATAGGAGAATACATACCTCTTCCTATCTAAACTCGCTTGATCTTCGCAGCATCTCGTCTTAAAATGATGCGAAACTTGACCAACCCTATCAGATGAACAGCAAGACAAAGTTCCAGGGCCCACAGGTGATGGAGGATAAGAATGCGGATGAGATGATAGTTTCGTATGAGGAGCCCTAGATGTGCCCGTCCCTTTACCTTGGGTATGCTGATTATTCGAATGCCACCGGCGCTGCGCTGCCAATAGACGTATGTCATAGATGTCTAGGTCTCGGTATTGTCGTTAGAGGTAGCCCACAAGCCTAGAGTGAAGACCTCGAACGATAGCCGGCCGACCTAGACACAACGAGTTAAGTCCACCGTATCCAAGTGTTGTGCAGTTCTGAAATTTGAAACCGCGACATTGGGAAGTTGAATAATAATGGAATATGACTAGATGGCTCAACGCTCACACAAACGTTCAAAATTGCAATTGACCATTAAACTAAGTCAGTCATTTTAACGCCTCTCTATTCTTCAGTACATGAACTGGCCGCTGTTTTGCGATTAATAAGCTTCGTTACAGTGGTGCTTGCTTGTCGATCTATAGTTCGACATTATTAAATAAATAAATAAATATCTAAATAACTACTTCACTTCATCGGGGGTCTTCAGGCGGGTCAGAGGCGCGAGTTCAGAGGCGTAAGGGTGTCGACTCAGCTTGGGCATTTCAATAAACGTCCGATCTGTGACAGCTTGCTCGCGGAACAAACCCGACGATGATGAGGATCCTGTACCATTGTTGATCGTACTGACTTGACTACCTCCTGTCGAATCAAAGACCTGCGCCTCTGGTGGAGCACTGGGTGCAGCGGCGCTCAGCAGTAACCCCTGAGCACCAGCACTCATCGATCGCAGGTGGAGAGGTTGTCGGGAAGTCATTTTGGGTTGGTGGCGGCGTCGATGCGTGCTAGACTCTGGTGCCAAATTGGCTGGAAGTTGGTGTGGCTGATCTTCCTGAGAACACTCGTCGCTTGCGCTGTCACGGCTGAGAGCACTCTCCTCCTCATAGTCGCTATCAGTCCTTGTCCTGTCGTCGCTTTCCTCTGCGCTGGAGCTGTGCCCACTGTGATGGCTGCCGCTTTCTCCTTCTATCTCCTTTTCACTTTCGGCTTCCTCATTCTGTGTAGTGCGTCGCTTCCGCATTGATTTGGGCCTATCCCTGTCCTCAGTTTCGTACGACTTTTTAGCGGCATAGTCCTCTTTCTCTTCACCGCTGTGGTAGTAGTCTTGCTGGTTTTGGAAATATTGCTGGTAGTACTGCCGCTGTCGGTAATGGTATGTATCCAGCTCTCGCTCGTATTGATGTCGTTCCAGCTCCTGAACCTCCGTCATTAGTCTCTTCTGTCGCGCTATGGCAAATGGCAACAACGTCACCGGAACGACGATCCATGCAAACAAGATTGGGAGATTGTACTCAAGCCGCTCATATGATCCCATGAGAACGAATCTTGCCATCTGGACGGCATTCAGGAACGGCATGGCGTAGACCCAGCGAAAGAACCTGGGCATCAGCTCTACAGGATTGAAGACGGCAATCACGTTCATAACCACGAATGTGATCGTGAAGGACGGAATAAACACCACGGGGATCAGAAAGATCAGGAACAGGACTAATGACGCTACAGCGGCTTGTAACAGGAACATGGCCCCAAACACAGACATGAACTGTGAAGCCGAGTCGAACGGAACGCCGAATATCCGCAACAGTACACTATAAGTCATTGAGAGAGTCGCCAGGAACACGAGGAGTGGGGCCAAAACTAGCAGCATTGTTTTCCGGACACTGGCATGGCGTGTGAGCGGTTGCACCGCGTGAGCGACCAAGTAAGTGCTTCCTCCGGCGACTAAAAAGATCCAAATGTATGCGACGGTTGTTGCTGAAGTAATGATGGTCGCTGTAAGTGGGTGAAGGTCCATCTCTTCAAAGGCAACCGGCGTTCCAAGAACCTGTGGGGCGCTGGCGAGTGGTGTCAATGTAGCGTTGTTCTCGTCCGCATACTCCAGAACAAATTTGATCCAAGCTGGATTGAAATACTTTGTGAACTGCAGGAACTGAGTATACATGCTGGCAACAATGTACGGCTTGACCGTCAGCGGATCACGCCCTCCATCATAGACAAACAAAAAAGCCTTGGTAGGATCGTAATCTGTAAGCGGTTCCGACAAGGCTCGGTTCAACATCAAGGACGCGTTGGTCTGTACCACCATCGCACCCCAGTAGTTGCCATTCTCCACGTCCTTGATGACGCTGTTGAGATCCTTGTATGACTGTACTGACCAGTTAATCTGTCCACCGACGAGATTGTCCTGCTGCGTAAAGTTCAAAAAGTTGCTGCCGATCATCGAATGGTCCAAATCCACCACCAGCACGTTCAAGTTGACAAGATGACTCGTCTTTTGGAACTAAATAGACAAAAGTATGGGAGAAGGAGATGTCAATACTAAATATTCTGAACGAACGAACGTGAAGATACGCGTGGTGTCCTATATGTCGCATCCATTTAGTTTTGTTTCTTACCTCGGCTGAAAAGTAGAGTGCCATGAGCACAAAGTAAGATGTTGCCAAAATCGCCAACGCCATGCACAGCTTTGTGACCACCTGTCTCCAACTCGGGTTCCGCGGCATGTCCATCATGATATCCAAAAACTGAAAGGGGTCCGTTTCTGGCTCCTCACCGTTTCTGCCTGGGTATCCTGTTTTTGGCGTACGGGTCCACCGCTGTTGATAGTACTGCTGGCGGTACTCCTGACTCGCTCGTCGAGATTGGTGAGGCTTGTGTTGGCTGTGGATACTACTGGTACGACTGCCCTGACCCTTGCGATTATTCCTATTCTGCCCCTCCCACGAAAGTCGATGATGGTCGATAGGGCGATGACTCTCTTGATTTTCTGAGCTGTTGCTCTCAGTGTTTCCAAAAACTGAGAACACTGGGTTCTTGAAATAAGAGGAAATGCCCTTTCTGCGAGCCGGCGAAGTTGACGATGGCGTTACTGTAGCTGGAAGTTGGGGGAGTGGTGGCGAAGGAGGTGGGTGAGGGTAGTATTGATGCTGAGTATGGTGATGGCGGGTTCGGCTACGACTGTTGCCTTCTCTGACATGAGGAGAGGTACTAGCCAAGGTGTCGTGGCCTTCACGATGGGCGCTCACCCTCGTCCTGCTGCTGCTCTCACTAAACCGGGCGCGGCTTTCGCCACTACCAGCACTGTGGCGTTTGCTCTTTGTGCGACCACGACCCTGACCTTGGATGTGGCCATGGTTAGGGCTCTGATGGCGGGGTCGAGAAGACGAAGAAGGGTCTGCGCTCGATCGAGAAGTAGGGTATCGTTGCGTGTGAGAGTGATGGTGGTGCTGGCGGGGTTGGTCGTATTGAGCATACCGAGTGTCATATGTTTCGATGTCGCTGGGATGCGGGCGGGTAGAGACAAATCCCGCTGGGAAGAAAGCATTGGTGACACCAGGCTGTTGTTGTTGTTGTTGTTGTAGTTGCTGTTGTGGTTGCTGTTGTTGTTGCTGTTGTTGGTGATGTGGATGGGAGACACTGGTGCGGTGCAATGGTGCATATGCTGGCGCAGGAGAAGCGGGGTCGAAGTAAGGCGAGCCATCCAAAGGCTGGCTGAGAAGGAGCTGGGTGTTCTTTTCGTTCTCGAGCTGCGAAAAGTGATAGGGCGAGAAGGGAAGTGGATCAGAAGAGGGTGCTGCGGTCCACTTATCTTCGGTGTCGTGGAGACTGTGGTTGTTGGCATCCATACCAGGGACGATGGTGTGTGGACCACGGATCCTTCGCTGTTGCGCTGGTGAGGAGGGTAGTCGAGGGGAGTGCAAAGGGGAAGTTGCTTGTTGGCGTAGCCGAGGCGACATACTTGTAGTTGGAGAAGATGGTATCCGCGGAGAAATTGGTTCTCTACTTGACACAGCGGTTGAGACGCTGCCCATGCTGGCTCGCGAGCCTCGGTTGGAGGACGTAGTGCTGGGTTGCCTCGAGAGTGAAGGTGGCTCCGGCGGAGCAAGCAGTGGAGGTGGTGTTGGATTGGGTGAGCTGTTGTTAGACATAGCTTTGAGTTCAATGTGATTCAGATCTCTTTAGGCTTGATCCAGTTGCTGATCAGAATGGAGCGATGAACATGGGATGGATGTGGAGAGAGATTGGGGGCAGGAGGAGGACAAGACGTCAGAGAGCGTGGTTGAAGAAGGCGAAGGCAGGGGTCGAGGCAAGGCTATCAGTTATGAAGTGAAGTGTTGTGAAGTGGCATGAAACTGAGCCAATCCCATTTAATCCGTCTCAAAGAAAAAAAAAGATAGCGAGAAGAGAAGCAAGGCGTGTGAATGAGTGGGGGTGGGAGTTGGAGTGGGAGTGGAAGTGTGCGAGCAAAATGGGCTGTTCCTCCATCAATCGAAACAAAGGCAGGAACAAACAGCAGCAGGAAAGGGGAAAAGGAAATCGATCGAGAAAGCGAGTACATGTGTGGGTACTCCAAAAGAAAATGGGCGTATTTGTTGGTTCCGCTTTTCTCGCTTTATTAATTTCCGTTCAAACAAAGAAAGAGAGAGAGAGAGAAAAAGGTATGTATTGTTACTTCATATCGTCACTTTGTAAACTTGTAAAAAAAAGACCCTGCATCTGGACCACCGTATCTAACTTAAACAACGCTGTATTCGGCTGGTGTCAGGATGCTCTGCTTCGAGAAGGGGACGCTCGAGCCATCGCTGATCTGGGTCACATCCAGGACCTATAGGTATGGATGGAATGCCATGCATGACTATGTTAGTATTGCAAATGGCAGAATCACTTGGGTACATTTTAACGAACAACAGAGACTTACGTCAACGTCGCAAATAAGGCGCTCGCTCTCAAACTGGACAGATACAGGGAAGAAAGACTCAGTGTCGTCGCCCTCACAGTTGAACTCGAGGCTGCCCGAGGGGTTCTCTGTGCTGATTGAAGGCAGCTGCCAGATCAATACACCCTGCTGGCGATCCACCAGGTACTCGCCATCGACCTCTCCCACAGTGGGACTTGATCCATGACTAGTATTCAGATGAGAAAAAATAAAAAAAGAAAGCGGAACATCGTTAATTCAGGGGACTTGGTGAGCAATTGAGCAGGACCAAAATATAGCTTGCCCCATGGGTCAGTCATGAAACACTGTGAAGGGAACTTACGGCAAAGGAATAATAATGTTTACGTTCTTGAATTCCATCTCCTCGTTCTCTAGCTGGTACTCAATGTTGACATCGCTCGAGCCATCGCCAGCAGGAGAAGGCCAGCAGTTAACTAAAAGAATTAAATGAAGTATGATGTTAGCTGTGCTCGTGGGCGGTAAACAACATCATCCAAACAGTGCAAGCATTCGTACTAGACAATGGAATAGAGCTCTCGTCCTTGCTGATGAATCTCCAGCGTAATACTCCAGTAGGGGTGTTCAGTGGGAACTCTTTTGAGGAATCTCTGAAAGCAATGGTCTTTTCGTTGTTGAACAAGACCTTGTTGACGTTGGGGTGAGTCTATGATACCATGCAAAGCAGAAAGACTTAAGGTCAGCTTTTCACCGAATAGCAATTCAGGTGCTATTCATATTACGGCACGCCGATTCCCTTGTCTTCACTCACCTTAAATTGGATGTTGGAATCCTCCAAGTGGCGAAGTGAAAGGCTGATTTTTGCGAAGGCGGGATCAGAGACACGGAGCATCAGATCGCCCTTGACTTCCATGTTCTCGAGACCTCCATCGCGGTTGGCAACAACAGTGATCTTCTCTTCAATGTGGACATGGATACTCTCCATGTGGATGGCGGGCTCCTGTGGGGCAGAGTATACCTGAGAGGCCTGTGCCTGGTATTGTTGAGCAGGAACTGGAGCTTCGGATTCAACTTCCGAGCGCAAGGACTCGAAAAGATCAGTGTTGTTCTGCTTGCGTCCCAACTGCATTCCACGAGCCTTTGTGGTAGGTACTTTGGGGGCAGGGTTACTATCGGTGAGAAGTAAGAGGGGCGAATGTCAGGACGTCATTCCCACATGGACAGGACATCGTAGAAAACATATAAATGGTCTCGTACCTGAACTTGGATAAATTGTCGTCCATGGATGGGGTTGGCGAATCGTAGTTCTGACCGCCCATACCTCCCATGCCGCCCATGCCTCCCATGCCAGACTGGCCGCCATATCCGCCGCCCATGCTTTGGCCATAACCGCCACCCATACCTCCTTGACCATAGCCGCCTCCCATGCCGCCCATGTTCTTTCTCTGTTCTTTCCTCTGGAGATCCAGCATCTTTGCTCTACGCTTCAACTCTTCCTTTGCTTCACGCTCCTTGTTCTAATAATGATTTCATAGCCCGAGAAATATAAATTATTAGTGCAACGTGGCAATACGACGTTAATCCTTGTGCCACGGCATGTCAGATGCGTCTACGCACCTTCTCAATCATCTCCTGAATCTTTTCCTCCTGACTGTCCATCTCAGAGATGCTTCCAACCTGGGCGAGGTTGACATTCTCGCGGTATCCAAGCGAAATGATCTCGTCAAAGGAGCTCAGCAGCTCAAATGCACATCGATCAATTTCACGCGCATCGGTAGGGCGGCAGACCGAAGAGACGACTCGGGAGACCAACTGCAAAGTGTCGATATCTATTCCAGAGCAAGCAATTAATGATCGTCAGTAGCCGCGTCAACCAGCAACAAATACATTCTCTCTGGGGAGCGTCGGTTACCTTGCAAGATGTTGGACTGCTTGTTGGTGATGAGGACGATAAAAAGTTCCTCCAGTGGCTGGTAAACATATCGAACATGATCGGTCTCGATAGTAGTGTGCTGCTGTCCAGAGCTGGTCAGCTTGGGGAAAGAGGCAATCAGCCCCTCGATTCTAGCGCGAGTCATCTCCCGGAACTGACGCGAGATGAGGGCTGTGTTGTGATGGAAATAAAAAGGCTGTTTGATTAGGAACCGCAAGCAAAACTCATCATTGAGCTGTATGGGTCACAGTGCATGCAGACCTTTGCCGCTCTTTGTGCAGATGGAGACAGCGAGAACAACCTAGGGAAGAAAAATGGAAGCGTTGCGAACGTGTCAGATGGTGTATTCTGAGTTAGGTGGAGTGGACAATGGGCCACCTCCGCAAGATGATGCCAATGCAAGCGCGCCAAGGACAGTGTTACCATTGTGTGCTAGCTTTTTGATGATGGGGATGAAGTGAAGCAAGGCACCAGCCGAGGATGGTAGACGGATGGGTATGTGTGTATGTGAAGTCTGGCTTGTTTTTTCTGGTGGTCTCACAGTTTGCAGTCTGCTCGCGAAATGTGATGGTGAAGAGAGAATGATGCTCAAATGGCGTCTCTGCCCTTGGTCTCTTGTTCACTGGCCAATTCTGGATCGCGCTCTGTGATTGGCTGGCCAATTCTTCACGGCCACATCGGCATGCGTTGGAGACAAATAAGTCACAGAAAATACCCTCAATCGCAAGTACTTTATCTGTACTTTCAAGCTTTCGCGCGTGGAGGTCGAGCCAGCGAGCGATCTTTGATGTAATAAACCTCACTCCCCTCCTCCGCCTCGGTTCTTCTATCTCCTCGTCTGGATCCGCGTCTCCAGCTTCCTCCACGCTACTCCAGCCCATCTAGTAGTCCGATTTTTACTCCTGATATTGTTGTTCCTCCTCGTCTTCGCCCTCAGCCTCAGACATCAATGTGGTATCCAGTATTACTCTCCTCCCCTCCCAGCTTCTCCCACACCATGTTAATGTCCGGTACACCCCGGAATTTAGACTCTGTCATGCTAAGCGTTTCTGGGTTTGGGATGCCTTCCTGCAGGGCTGCCGCCTGTGATTTATTGTAGTCTTTGGATGCACTCTTGTACTCATTCTTTGCCTTTGCTGCTGCTACCTTTTTTTTCAGCCTGCAGGACTCGATCTCCCTGTTCTGCTGTTGCTGTTGTTGCTGTTCCAAATGTCACCGAGCACTTCCAGATATGATCCGTAGACTCGGCCTCCACCTCCTAAACTCTTCAGGTGTCAGATGGATAGAGGTGCGGTTTTCATCGGTGCGTGTACTAAAGTTGGTAGCATCCCGTGCATCTTTTTCATCCGGCGCGCAGTCCACCGTGCTTGCGAACCGTCCACACAACTGATGTCGCTCGTAGATGATACCTAACATGGGTTGCCACTCTAACTTCTTTTAGTCCTGAGGTTGTATACTCCATTTTCGGTTGTCCAGAGTTTACGTTTCCTTGCTGCAGTCTGCTTGAGAACCTGTCACAGATCATCCTTGACAAGTATGCCCTAGCATGGTGCATGGGCTCCGAGATAGCCTTCTAAAATGCACTCTGCTCGACTTCGAGAGCCCAAAAAAACCGTTAGTTTGTGGGGAAGGAAGGGTCGAAAAATTCACGAGAGGCAAAAAAGAACTCATTTGCAAAAATGAATGCCCACAGCAGGGATCGAACCTGCTACCTTCTGCTTACTAGGCAGACGCTCTACCAATGAGCTATGCGGGCAAGATCAGAATTAAATCTGATTAAATTTTCGAATGTTTCAGATACTAATCAAGATAATGATAGGAGTCAAATGGTCGTATACCCCTTAAACAGAGAGTCTCACATATCCGCGCGCTGGAGGGTACGCGTGGTTGAAAGTCTATTAGATTAGCTGCGCGCTTTGGAGATTTGCTGGCTGAATTGCTTATGAAATATGGTCAATGGCTTCGTGGCTTCGTGGCTCTATTTGGGCAGGAAGTGATTTTTTATTTTGATACTCACATGAAACAAGGGGTGTTTAATTTTGGAATGATCTTTTTGGTCCAAATCCAAACATGGAAGGGACCAAAGTGCACCCTGGGAACAAAGCAGCCAAGAAGGGCTCGAAAGGGAAACCCACCAATCCAGTTGAGAACGAAGAATAAAGGAGGCATGGCAGAGCAATGAAAACAGGCATCGATTGGCACTTGTTTCTTGTTGCTCCGCGACCGTTGTCCATCACTGGGGTGGGTCCGTCCGTGTGTTCAAACAGACAAACAGAGGTGCTTGCTTTGTTGTTTTTGGGCTGCCTATTTGTTTGGACCATTCGGGTGACAAAAAAAGTGTTCCTGCATGCCAATGTGCATGTCGAACTCCATCCTCCTTGTAAGATCGCCCCTGTTTGCTTTTGTAGCCCAGGTAAGGAAGAGTGCGCGCGAATAACAGTTATTTAAAGAAAGACGGTGCCAGATGTGATTTCCTTTTTTCTTATGCTGCTCAAATGTGTTGGTCTCTAAGACGACGAAAATAAATACAGACAGTATGGGGATCGAATAACTGATATGCTTCTGTGTTGAGTGGCCACTGGATCCAAAATGGGATGGGAGTGCTCCACCTGCACACTGCATCGTTCTTGTACCACCATGCCTGGTTGTGGACCATGTCCACACTTCACAAAACCACAGACAGCGAGCGATACCACAACATTTGTGATGTGTTGTGCAACACAAGGGAGTGTCCCTGTTCGTCATTGTACAGAATAGAAAATGGAGGATAGGGCAAAGTTAAGGGAAGACGGAAAAAAAAAGTGTGAGAAGAGCGACAGGAAAAGGATTCGTTACCTTTTTCACCCTCTTTTACTCTTAATTCCACACCCTTCTCTCTTCTCACCCATCTCGCTGCCAAACACACTCATACCCTTTTCAACACGCACTCTCTCTCATCAAATCGGCAAAGCTGGTAGGTAAGAGTCAACTAGGCTTTTCTGCATAGTTGACGTGTTCAATGTCCGCAAGCTGCTGCAATTAGACAGAGATCGATTGACTTTTTGGTTCTAGATGATTGGAGAATGCATGTGCAGTACATGAATGTGTCTGTGTGTTGATGAAGGTGGAATGGAGTAATGGAGCGTTCTTTTGTGCATTCACGGTCGCCTCTCACTCAACCCACTCTCTTGCACTCCATAAACACATCGTTTGGACCTTGCCTCCTTCCTACAAGCTCTTTGCGACATTTACCAATTCCCGTTCCCATTTTCATTTCATTAATAATTCATTCATTCCTCTTAGTCCTCATCTCAGCGATGCATCTTGTACGAATGAGTCGGTCGTCTTCGTTTTCGCGTCGGCAGCTTCGCCATCTATTTGATTTGCCGGACGAGATTCTGCGTCTTATCTTGGCCTACTGCTGTGAGGATCTGGATTTCCTGCTGTGGTCCTGTCCCCTGGTTGCAGCCGAGGGGCAGTTTTGTCACGACTGCTACCATTGTACTCTCTGCCATGGCCCCATGTCTCCCTCATCCCTTCAGTCAGCTCCCATGTCAACCTCGCTCTCAAGTCTACACAATCATAACAGTAACGACCGTGGCAACTCCATCCGCAATGATCCTAGGCGACCCTCTCTGACTCCAATACACTTTGGAAACACAAACCCCATTCGCAGTAGTGGTCAACCATCGAGAAGTATTAATAGCCGACACATCAATCACAGCCATGACACAGAGAACGCCTCGGGCATCAGACGGAATAGTAGCAATTCTGCCCTTAGGAAGAGGAGAAAACGGATGTCAAGACCGCAAGGAGTCGTTGACACTGCAGATGAATCAATGGCCCATCGACCAATCTGCCCTCGAGAGGGAAGCCACAGGCACATCTTGCACCGCTATTCTCATAACTACCAGCCCATGTCTCAGTGTATCAACTCGCTCTTCTGGTGGCGACAATATCCCAGCAACCACTCATCCATTCCTCGCCCACTGACAGCAGCTCTGACTTCCTTTACGGCCTTGATCTCGGTTCCTTATAATGCATTGGCCACTTATGTTGCTTCATCCCACCCCGACACACAACGAGCCGCATTCCTGGCACAAGACCGCTCAAGGCGTCTTCCAGTACGCACAACAGGTAAAAGGCCCGATGCCCATTCTAATTCCGGAAGCACCTTTTCCCCGTTTAGCAGGGATTGGAGGATTCATCTCCTATTCGACAACCAATGGTGGATCGATTTCTTTACCTCTCCCTGTTCTTTCGTGGGTGCATTTGCATTTTGCGGGTATGATACCATTGGCATCACATCCTTGGTCAATACCGCCCCCTCGTCGTCTCCTCCTGATTGTCTCTTCTCGACAAATCCGACCCTGTCCCTTTTTTACTTCAATGCCAAAATGCAGGACAGGGGTATAGTGATGGAAAAAGAAAAGATGCAGTTCTGTGGGTTCTGTACAACCAAAAAAAAAAAAAAAGTCGTCCGGGCTGTTTTTCGAAATGTGTCATTGTTGTTGTCCCCTACCTCCCCCTCCTGACGACTCTTTGCATATTTCAGTAGGCGTGGCCGAGCCCATTCTCCCGACGCATTGTGTCTGCTGTCAGAATACAGGACACAGGATGTGGTCCAAACACAGCACTTGTACTATCAGCTCTGCCGTGACCGATCCGTGTCGACATAGACAGCGGGCGCGGAGCCTGAGCGGCAGTACTTTTCAGTCATCTGAGCCAGGACGCCCTATGTATCGGTGTCTGTCTGACCAGTCAGCTCTGGTGCGCCCACCCACGTCACGACAGCCAGCCAGCTTCAGTCACTCACATTCACATTTTACTTCAGAAAAGGCATTACAGAATTCTGACAGCGATCACCTGGAGGACTACGCCGATTCCATCCATCTCTCTGGACCCTTTCAACTCTTACTCGTGAGCAGGCGATTTTCTGATGCCGCGGTGCAGTCGCTTTGGAAGGGACTTGTCTTCCATGGCCATGATCCAATTCAGATCCAGACCCTTCTCGCGACCCTCAACAAAGAGGATGGGATCTTTGAGGGCACGTTTGGACCATCCAAACATCAGTATTCAGTCCTCCAGCGTTTGAAGGAGGAGGTCAACGAGGATGAAAACGAAATCTTGGACAGGGTGGACTCGCTGGTATACATGCAGGGACGTGTCCAGGACGAGCACAGGATGACCAGCCCAGCGCTAACAGCGAGTTTCTGGCTGCAGTCGCTGAGCAGATTTATAAAGCACTTTCAGGGAAACTTTCTAGGAAGAACGGAGGAAGTCGAGGGGGACCCAGTCGCAGCAATACGCAATGCAGTGAATCCAACATTGCCCTTTGAGCAACATGGTTTTGCTCAAACTTCGACATCGGCAGAAACAAACACTGGTCGCCGGAGCAACTATAACCGCCGACACAGTGCCTCTGGTCTCGAATCGAGCTCCGAGTTTCCTTTTTGTCAGATGAGCGTACCAGCCTCATCGGCAACCAATCGACCTCGGTGGTCTTATCGGCGATTTGTTAAGCGCGTGGTCCTCAACTTTGCTCACCCACAGGCCTCGCCTCATCTGCTTGTTCAAGTCCTTGAAACTCTGAGGTCACGATGTAAGAATCAAATTCAAGAGCTGGATATGCACGCCAACGAAAAGATGCGTGGACAGGGGTCAGGACTCGAGACATCTACAGATCTGGAGCGGCTCTTTGGGTCTGGGTTTAACAACCTCAAATGCCTGCGTCTTCAAGGTGGCTTTCTTGATAACCAATTGCTCTCAGCCATCATCAAGGGCCTCATACCGTCTTCGTCAACAACATCATCATCAGTACTAAGCGCAAACACGCAAGGACGACCATCCACCGCTGTGTATTATCCACCCTCTACTCGACTGAAGTCGTCAACATTCGCTCCGCAGACTCCTCCGCCATGTCGACTCTCTCAGGTATTCCTCGGACCTGGTTCCATCACGGATAGCGCAATCGAGAAACTGATAGCTGCAGCAGGGCAGTCCCTTGAGGTGTTCACAGTGAGCAGTTGTGTCGACGTTGGTGGAGGTGCATTGGCCAGCCTTTTGACAAAGTGCCCCAACCTCCGCGTCCTAGGAGTTTATCGGTCCCTGGCTAGGGATGTAGAGTTGCTGGAAGGGCTGGGGTTAACCTTGACGAGCGAAGGACAAGTTACAGCGGATGTCCAAAGCGACAGCAGTACCGATGTCCATGCCGCCACTCAAGCTACCAACTCTGGATCTGGACAGCAACAACCAAAAGTTCAAGAACCGACTTCGAGAGCACGAAGCAAGATCATAGCACCCTTGGAGCGATTAGAGATGGGGACCGTTAAGTTGACCACTGTGAGCGTTGCAGAGATACTGAAAGGAACATGCCAGACACTGCGGTTCCTGGTTCTGGAGACAAGACACTTCAAGGAAGGGTTTCTCCGAGATGCGATCGTGCCTCTCTGCAAGAAATTGGAAGGCCTCTATTTTGACGACCTGGAGTATCTTCAGCGAGTTCAGCAGCGAGTGGTTCCGAGGGCAACCAATGTAAATGCTGGAGACGCAGTCAACGTCAACGAGGGGACCCACATAACACCAACTCAGCAACAGCAACAACAGCAACGAGAAGCTGTGGTCCCAAATCGTTTCTTTCACTTTGGCCGACCCCGTCAAAACTTTTATAACGAAACTGTTCAGCGATCATCACGTCCCTGGTCTCAAGGAGGCATCATCAACAACAGCCATGCTCCAAATGTCAGTCCATGGCTAGGCGAGACATCGACGCGCGAATGGATCACACTCGGCGACTGTGCTCTTTGGGCCAGCGCACCGACTTCTGCAGCTGTTTATTCAGATAGCAATGGCAATGGACTCAGAAACAGAGGAGCCGGTGTAGGTTTGAACCGAAGCATGGCCACACGCCCTGGAAGTACCCTTCGCCATCATCATGGTGCGACCAGAGCGCAAGGTGATGACGGCGAGACCGAAGGACATTGTGAAGGCGAGATCTATTCGATGGCATCTTTTGACGGTGACTATAGCAAGGTCCTCGAGCAATTCAACGTGGATACATCAGCAATCGAATTGGTGACTCAGTCCCTGCGTCGCTTGCAAAAGTTCGAAGTGATGCAGTTGGTCTTGACGACAAATACTGCCCGTCAATCTCATGGGCCAGGAAGCATGGTTGGCAAGTCCTCAAGGGAGCATGGTGAACAGCCGGCACTTAGGAGAGCACTCAGGGTGGTGGTAGGCGTGATTATGGTTCTCCTTTTATCGATTGCTGTCTTTGGCAGTTACGATTAGCTATCAAATAATAATAAACCCTTACTGCCGCACAGAGAAGTGACATACTTTACAAACCCCTCCACAAACCACTCCATGTTGCATTCATCTCTGACTACTCTGGCTGCAACAACTTCCACACAACCCAACATCATTGCCGCGCCAGAATATACGTCGGGCTGGCAAACTGAGTGCTATGATCAAAACTGTAAATACCCGGGATCTCGTCATCATTGGCCTGAAGAACAATGCTTGGGTCTGTAAATAGATACATATTATTAAAAGTAGACTTTACCAAGTTTAATTGTTGAGATCCGGGCGGTAATCGGCGATCAATGCTGTTTGGCATGAGATTATCCCGAGGTCGGTGACATACCCATGGATTTGGAACGACTCGAGCCTTGGCCAGCAGGGAATGACTGTCTTGAAGGTACGCACGCGTCCAAAAGCTGTTTTACTCTGGATATTCGAGTGCTGGATGACCGAGTAGTGGCCGCGATAAATTGCACTCAGTCGATTCACAACGCCGTCAAGTGCTGGCAGAGCAATCATAACCAGTGGATCTATGTCTTCCTGATATGTCGCGCTGCCGATGCTACTGATGTACCCTCGCTGATGCAAGTTATCGGAAAGCTGTTGGTCCACTACATTCTGCAGCTTTACTGCCGACAGCTCTGATGTCCACTCGTCCAAAAGTTTTGGATAAGAAGCCGCCAAACCAGTTGCCGACTCTGCACCAACATCAACCGCAGTTGTGGTGACTCTGAACCACATTAGGTCCTTCGCCTTTAGTCCGGGATCCCGATCGGTCGAGATCGTCAGTTTTTCCAAGTCTCTCAAGATTGCAAGGTGGCAAAAACCTGAATCAATACCAAGATCCATATTTGGTCGATGGATCGACACATCTTGCAGTCGAGGACAGACGGTTGCCAGGTACGCAAACATAGCACGCGTCCCGAATGCGTGCTGTCGGATCGAGTAGTACCGCGAGTCAAATTGCAAGTGCAGGGTGAGAAGTCCGCGACAGGCCCAAATACGCTTGTTGAGACCTGCGGGCAGATCATGACGGCCCAACTCGTTTGGATAACCAAGTGCCGAGAGGTCACCATAGAGGTCTGAACCAAACACGAAATTCTCGCAAGGATAGAATGCGTGATTGACCTTGAGATGAAGGAGTGATGGCGACTCACATAGGAACCCATGCAGTACGGACGAGACCCCTGGAGACCGTGACGACATGTGATGGATCTCCAACGACGTGATTCGGTTGCTCAACAAATGTGGCACGTTGGCTTGAGTAAAATCCATATCCCAAACTCGGGCCGTAGTGCTAGGAAAGTATTTTCCAACGATTTCTGCTTCCGATGGCTGCATTCTCTCGCCTCGAATCGAAAAGTGGAACAGCTCAAGTTGGCGGCAGTTTTTCTTTGCGAAGTCGATAAACGACCGCCGGTCGATCCTGGACGGCGATGCACCGTTGGCAACCAGGTACCGACATTCGCACGAGCGAAGTTCAGGGGTTGACGTCAGCAGCAATTCCAGAGTGGACTGACCAACAAAGACATGACGTAGATGGAGCCGGCGGAGGTTCGTGGATGACAGTGAGCCTGGGACGATATCTCTCAGCTGCACGTTTCTTTGGGCAGAAGTGAATGAGGTCTCTGGACAAATCAGAGAAAAATCGGTAAGACGAGGACAATTTTGAAATATCCCTGCCAGATCAATCGACCCAGGCGTCATGCCTGTGAGTGAGATGATGGACAGAGAGCTGAAGTACGCCAGGATCGGTATAACCCTGTAATCCAGACATGACTCTCCGTTCAAGGTCAATGTCTCTAGACGAGGAAGCAGTTTCTGCTCCAGTGCCTCCAGCGGATGCTCTTCCGCCAGTGCGCGAATCGCACGCTGGAGACGCTCCCACGATGCATTGACCTGTGCCTGCGCATCCGCGCCAAAACAGAGATAAGTGCGACTATCCTGGGCAAAGAGCCGAAAGGTCCTGAAGCGCGTGTTGGTTAGTTGCTTTACGGCCCTATCTTGCTCTTCTGCAGGGCCTGTATCACTCCAGTGAAGCTGCACATGGAGGAAGTCAAGGCTGAGCAGATGCCAGAATCGGTTGACGACGCAAGCGCTGTAGAGGTCTCGCTCATTGAGATGTGAAAAAACCTGTTGAATGATTTCTGGGATATGGATCGCTGGGGAGGTTGAAGATGAATAGTTGTTTGAGGATGGTTGTACAACCGTCCGGGATAAGGATAATGGGAGTAATCGATGAATCAGCTTCATTTCAGTTTCAAATCGATGATCACAGATTGATTCGCATCCTTTTAATGGCAGCTTTTAACAAATGAGCTGCCTGGCAATGGTTTTCTTGCTTGAGCCTTTGCCACGTGTCCCTACCACAAGCAAGATTCATTGACCGTGAACGCGTTTTATTAAGAATGCTCCTGCTGTCATATTCCAGCGAAGCCCTCACTGTTCTTCCTTTTGAGCGGACCCTTGCGCGTTATTGAGACCCCTTAGGCAGGATCTGATCGCAAAGGGTGAATATTGTGTCCGTCATGTGAAGAGGAAAGCAGCAGACCCTAGCCTTTACGCATCGGGGTCATTGCGCTCTCCCAAGTGACCACTCCTTTAACATGCCCCACTTTTTAATGACTACCATCCCATACCTTCCTACCCCACATATGTGATTGTGCATCCCATTGTATTTTTGCTGCACCCACGAAGCTATTCTCTTCCCCCTTTTGCTAGTTCGCATGCCCGTCCCTCGCTCCTGCCTCACATATCCACAACACCGTGTTGGCATTGGGTCTCTCGCTGGTTATGGGCCATCATTGCTCAAACACTGCCCTCTCCTTGGCGATGACAGGCTGATGACTTTTTTGTTTTTATTGTTCGCTCGTTTGTTTGCTCTTTCCTCATCCCCTTCACCCCCCAAACACTCCCTCAGCCATCCAGTCACTCAGTCGCTGACCCAGTCAGTCAGTCAGTCACTCACTCGCCCACTCTCCCTAATCGTGTGTGTTTCTTTTTTTGCATCCCATCCATCCCATCCCTTCTCTCCCTCTCCCTTTCCCTCGTCTTCTTCCTTTGCTCCCTCTCGCTCGCTCTCTCTTGTCCTTTCACAAAGGGATAATAAACACAGTCAGGACAACAGACGCATATTCCTTGTCTGTCTCTCTCTCACGCCCTCTCTCTCTTTCATTCATTCGTTTCATTGAATTCATTCATTTGTCCATTCTTGTCATCGCCATTCACATCACACTTTCTTTGAGCTGAAACACGTAAACATACTATAACGATAGACATAGACTTTCCGACAGACAGACGACTTACCTTGCACGCATCTATGACGACTCTATTCTCAGAACGCGATCGCCAGCTCAGGGCTTCCTCCAAACGCAACACATCCTTTTCATCTTTCGCTTCCATATCGACATTGTCTCCCTCCTCCTCTACCACAAACGCCCTCTCCAAAACATACCAACGATCCTTCCATGTCTCCACACAGTCGCCACCATCCTTTACAAAAAATCAGTTCCCGCTCTTGCCCTCGGAGCTAATTCTTTACATCTTTAGATTTCTCACCTTGCCACACGAGCTGCGCACGGCCATCCTGGTCTGCCGGTTGTGGTGCTCCTGCGGGATGGATCTTTTGTGGTCGCGTCCTCAGTTTCAAAACACAGGAGTCGCCCAAAAAATGATCCAAACCCTGGCACTGCCACGAACCATCTTCCCCTACGCCGATTACATTCGACGGCTGAACCTGTCGTTTCTGGGGCCAGATGTGACAGACGAGATGCTCGTCCGCTTCTCGCCCTGCACCAGGCTGGAACGTCTACTCTTGCCAGGCAGCGTCCATGCGACGGAGGGTGCACTAGAGCGGATCTTGGCCAACTGCTCGTCAGGATTGCTGTCCCTGGACCTGTCCGAGATTCCTTGTGTGACCGACTCGCTGATCAAGCATGTTGCGCGAGAGTGCCCTGGTCTGCACACCTTGTATCTGGGCTCATGTCCAGCCCTGACCGACGAGGCCATTGTCAAAGTGGCCAAGGGATGTCCACTTCTGAAGAGAGTAAGTCTTTTCCATTTTCTTCTTGCTTGAGTTGTTCACAATGGATGAGTGCATGTGTTGTATAGTCTGATTACAGGCAGACAACCTTTCCCCCCAAAGAATCCAAGAACAAGATCATCTTTTGTTTATTTGTACTCTCAATCACATACATCCCTCATTATGCAACCCCACATTTTTGCCATCCAGCTTTAGATCACGCTTGCCTGCTAGTATTCAAGGAAGTTGTGTGCAACATGCTAAGAGCTCTTGACCTTCGAATATTTCGGAACTATAGATCAAACTGACCCAATGTGCCCTCCTGACCGATCGGTCGATCTTGGCATTGACACGGTGCTGTCCACAACTCATCGAGATGGATCTGTCCAGCTGCAGTCTGATCACCAATAACGCTGTCCAAGCCGTTTTCGAGACACTCCCGCAGGTCCGTGATGTCAACCTCACCCTCATCACCAACCTGACCCATCTGGCGTTTTCTTCCATTCACCCATCGACCAATCGTTTCGAACAGTTGCGAATCCTTAACTTCACCTCTTGCATACATCTGACGGATGATATCCTGACCAGAATCATTCCTGCTGCGCCCAGGCTCCGAAGCCTTGCTTTAACAAAATGCGACAAGATTACGGACCTTGGGGCGGGTGTCATCAAGTTCTTGGGCAAGCATCTGCACTACTTGCACTTAGGACACTGTGCCAAGATTACAGATCGACTGATGATCAGCCTTGCACAGCACTGCACGAGGATTCGCTATCTGGATTTGGCGTGTTGCTCCAAACTCACGGACGCAACTCTGTTTGCTCTCGCTCAGTTACCCAAGCTACGAAGGATTGGTCTTGTCAAGTGCTCCAACATCACGGATCATGGACTGTACGCGCTGCTTGTCACAAAAGTCTTGCCTCAGACATTAGAGAGAGTCCATCTTTCGTACTGTGTCAACCTTTCTGATGTGGCGGTTGCTGCATTAGTCAACCAGTGCTGCAAGCTCACACACTTGTCCCTAACAGGTGTCCCAGCTTTCATGTCGCCACGATACCAGATATTCTGTCGATCGCCGCCACCAGAGTTTACCGCCTATCAAAGATATGTGTTTTGCGTGTTTTCTGGACGAGGTGTTCGAGAGCTAAGGCAGTCGATGCAGGACCATCCATCAACCGTCGCTGGTATTCCAATCCCCGTCACTAGCATCCGGGCAGTGGCTTCATTGATAGTGGCCGAGGACAATAACTACAACAGCGGTTTTGACGATGGTGCCAATGTGGACGAAGAAGATGGCATCCAAAGCTCGATTGTGCCTGCATTGGATAATATTCCGGTGCTCAGTTCAGACATGGCAGGCATGGAAGATGTTCAGGAAACAGCCACTGGAATGATATTTTCGACCTCCTCACACCAACATGAAAACACGCATATGGACCAGTTTCAGGATCAAGAGGACTCTGGTAACGAGGACATGATGGCCGATCAAGATCATAGTGAACAGGGCCCGTTTCGTCTCTTGCCCTACATTTTTCAGCCCCAAGGAAGCCAGCTACACAGACAGCTTCACCTGCGTCCATTTCGCGGGGAAGATTGCTCAGCTCTGGGCCTGGGCTGCAGCTCTATTCACGAAGGAGGCAGTGAGTCGCAGGACGGTTCGGATTCCGAGATGGGCCTGGAGGATGAGCGAGATCCACGACTGAGCAGCCCAGGGGCCCTGACACCGATCATGGACAAGTCCAGTGAGGGAGTTGTTGGAAGAGACAGAGCAAGAGCTCTGCCAGATGGTGACGACGATGAAGACGCAGGCGAAAGCTGAGCGTAGTAACTGCGCTACAAGAGCTAGTTTATTCACTTTAGTCAACAATACTATAAAGATGCAGTGGCACTATTTGACTATGAAAAAAGAAGAGAAAGAAATACACTTAGTGAATTCGAAGTGGAGGTGGGGCTTTGTAACGTGATCGTCTTGAAGAGCCCTGATTCAGGTGCATGTTGAAAGCAGCGAGCTCCAGCTGGGCCTGGTTCGATGAGGACTCGCTTGGAAAACCAAATGCCCCAAAGCCTGGCGGGGACATGGGCGAGAGCGATCCCAAAGGTGAGTTAGGCGAGGAGGGTCCCAGCTGAGGCATACCCTTCCCGTTTCTGTCCGCCATAGCTGCCATGGCAGCATATTGCATCAGCTCGTGCGCCCGGGGTGCTGACCCTGCGCTGTGCCCCAATCCATGGCTGCTTTGCATTTGCTGGGCCTGGTATAGTTGGCGCTGGTACGCTGATACCTGCTGAAGAGCCTGCTGTTGCTGTTGAAGCGACTTGCCTCGTTTGAGAATTGGAAGTGGTTTGGAAGAGCCTCCGCCATAGAGTCCGTTGTTGTTGTAGTTGCTGTTGTTGTTGTTGTGATTCCCTTGCCCTCGTCCGCCCCTTCCTCCTCTCCCGCCCCTTCCTCGTCCTCCTCCTCTTGCACCACCGCTATGTCCAGTGCTGTTAAAGTTATTGTTATATCCTGCTTGTTTCATGAATTGTTGCTGTTGTTCCAGCTGCTGCTGTAGGAAGAGCTGCTGCGGTGGAGGGATGCCTGGGCTGCCATAGATTTGGTTCCCAAAGGCCTGGGCCAAGGCAAGTACACCTGACTTTGTACCCCTGTGGTCGCCACGTCCTGTCGTTCCATTCCCACCAAAGGAGCTTCCCGTCGAGGTCATCATGGACTTGAGCCAACCCAGTGGATCTTGCTGGTACAATTGTTGCTGTTGCTGTTGCAGTTGTTGTTGCTGTTGTTGCAGTTGTTGTTGCTGTTGAAACCGAAGTTGTTGTTGCTGTTGTTGATTCTGGTCATGCAGCCCTAACTCCAACTCTAACTCCATCTCCTTCATGAAGCCGGTCAACTGACTGAACTGGACCGGGTACTCTCTTGCAAAGCCAGACATCACATTCACAAAGAGTTGCTCGTCCCGAAGCCGAAGCTCTTGCAGTTTGGCCAGGAATTCGACTTGTGCTTGACGCTGCTCACGCTGCGCTTCGGCAGCTTGGAAGAAAGCCCAAGGCCCAGGCAGGAAGTTGGCTGGAGTGGGTGCAGGGGCAAACAGAGTAGACGGTGGGTCGAGTTCCATCAAGGAAGGCTCGCGGCGAAGGGCACGCATTGAAGGGAGGTCAAGCTCCATGAAGGACTTGTGACGAGTGGACTGACGGCGGAGGAGCGAAGGCGGTTTGAATCCGGGGGCACCGGTTCGGGAGACACCAATGCTCCCTCGACCAGGTGTGGGCGTGGAGGAAGCTGCGTTTAGGTGGGCGTTGGAGTGTGTGTGGGAGTGCGTGCCCATACTGCCGGAGGGGCGGAACTTGCGGTGGACGCTGGGCGCGTGCTTGAAAATAGCAAGCTGAGATTTGCCGAGTTGTGGTTTCATGGTGTACGTTTCCTGTTTTTGTACCTTCGCACTGACTGAGTACAGTAGGATGTGTTTGTAAGAGGTCCAAGTTGGAATGGGATGACAAATGGCGAGGCAACAGCAATGTAATGAATGTGTTTTGTGTATTTGTGTTTTGTGGGTGTGTGAGAAAGTGCGAAGAGGAGCGAAGAAAAGGGAAGGGAAGGAAGCAAAGGGAAGGGAAGGAAGCAAAGGAACTCCCTTTTTCAAACGAACAGACCTCTTTCCGCACACCCACCCCTCTCTTTTCCCGTGTGTGTTTGCTGTCGCGCATGAACACAGTTCGCCTGCTCTGCTTCCCACATCGACGGTGGACGCAAAAATGGTGGCAAACGTAAAAAAGTGGCAAAAGTGACTGACATGCGACTGAAGCGACAGCCGACTTGGGACGGTTTGGCATCCCAGTTCGGAACTGGCCCAATTGGTTTAGGGGGGCGAAATGCTTTATATGGATAATTTACAGCTGGGGGATATACTCCTTGGCCCTGAGATAGTCAAGGATGATCTAAAGGGAGAGAGCAAGTAAGATGAGTGCCTGTCTTCAGATCACGAGTCCATTCTTCCGTCTATCTAATTATCGTACCTGCACACCCTCTTCCACGGAGACTTTGTGAGTGTGGATGTGGATCTCGGGGTTAACAGGTGCCTCATAGGGAGCAGAGATGCCAGTGAATTCTAAGTAAGAGAAGAAAAAGGGCCGCCTGCTTGTTAGTCATCACTTCTCGCCACACTCTCTTGGTCCTTTTGTTGATGCTGTCTTGATTCCTTAAAAGCAGCCAGTTACCCTTGATCTCGCCAGCCTTGGCCTTCTTGTAGAGACCCTTTGGGTCACGTTCCTCAACCACAGACAAGGGAGCATCGGCGTAGACCTACCAAGACGAACAGTACAAATCGAACAATCGAACAACTTGAGTATACTTTTTTTTTGCAAAGAGCATGAACAACAGTGTTCAAGTTTTGTCCAGAGCCTACCTCAACAAATGGGATGTTGGCCTCGTCGTGCAACTTGCGGGCAGCATCACGATCCGAGATATATGGGCTGATAAAGGCTGTGATGGCAATCTGGGTCGAGTCAGCAAAGAGCTTGGAAACCTCGGCAATACGACGAATGTTCTCTGTGCGAGCCTCAGGGCCAAATCCGAGATCCTTGTTCAGTCCAAAGCGAATGTTGTCTCCATCCAGGCGGTAAGCTCCGATCTCGAGCGAGACCAAGTGCTGCTCCAAAGCTGAGGCTAGGGTCGATTTTCCGGATGCAGAAAGTCCAGTGAACCAGATGGTCAGACCCTACAATGAAATGGAGGACGTCTTTGTTAAGAGCTGTTGTTGTCGGATATATTCATGCGGGATAGTTCATACCTTCTGACGAAGCTCTTTCTGACGCTCCTCGCGAGTGAAAGCGCCCTGGTGCCAAGTGATGTTTGTTGCGACCATTTTGATTTTATTTTATTGTGTGTTTGTGAAGCGGGGGTTATTGATTGAGGTAGGTGGTCGAGCTAATGAGAGAATGAATTGAAATGGAGGAAGGATGAATGAATGACCGAATGAACAAATGGGACCTGAAAAGAAGCAACGAGCAAGATATGGACCGGGCGATTACATATTACCATCGATGCCTTTTCTTTGACGAGAAGGGCATTTTGGCCGATCTATGGGGTCATCCATGCACCCGCTGATTGGCTGCTTTGCTGAAATCTCGCCAGAGGCAGTCACCACGACGAACATAGTCGAAACTGGGACCTGATCGATGGGATCATGAGAGAATATCTCGAGAAAAGGCGCGAGTATGCTAGCATAGAGTGTCTAGAAACTGAAAGTCCGCGAGGCTAGACGATTCCAGGCAGAAAAAAGAAAAAATCTATGATTTTTGCATGTCAACGGTCGCTATTTTACAAACAGGCGATTTTGTGCTGTGAGAAGACACATTGACATTCATTCAACAACTCACATGGACAAATCTTTAGATCTACCTGAGGCCGGGACTATCGTCGGCTTTTTTTCTTACAAGAAGAGATCTCACCATCTTCAATCGTGTCAGCAAAGCGTGGAATGCATGGTTTGCTTATATGCTATGGCACAATGTCGACATCAGACACTTTCGTTCATTTTCAAGTCGAACGACCACTCAGGAGCGACCTCAGATCCCCATCTCGAACTCGACTATCCGCCAGAACGGACACACGATCCGCAACTTGGACTATCAAGACCATGTGTCAGATGTTCGCCCAGGTTTGCTCCCACCTCACTATCTTCATGCGGCTATCGCCGGAGTAAAGATGCTAAACACTGTCGCGCTGCTCCTCATTCAAGAGCCTCACACCACAAAGAAACTACGCCTCGAGCCCTGGTACATGTGTTCCACACTTGCATTGCAGAATCAGCGCACCTTGCCACGACTTGAGCTAGGATCCATCGTTGTCCACTGTCCTTTTTTTACCAAGTGACCTCCTCGAGTCGCACTGGACTGACAAGTCTGAAGCTGGTCCTTTGGTTCACCACTCCTGTCACACAGGACAGTTTATTGGAGAGCTTGATTTTACCTCAACACCTTTCATAATGGATACTTGTTTCCCTGGAAGAGCTTGCAGACGAAGAGGGATGTAGAGGAGGAAAGCAGGTCGTCGAAAGCAATGATGACGATAAAGACCGGCCTCTGGGGCCAAGTGACTAGCCTTACGCAACCTTGACCTCTCTAACCATTCTGCCACCAGTCAAAGACCCATCGGTAACAGCTTCAACATCCATCGCGCAAATGGATTATTTTATCTCCGATTGGCACAATAGTGCTCGAGTTTGGAGCGACTGACGTGGGGTCTGGCAGGCGATCTGTTCGAGTCGACTCTTGCTAATACTGCAATGACCACGCTTGCAGCAGGTGCACATTATGCAACTCGCGTTTTTGCGAAAAGATCAAGCGTTCCATGGGGCATATTGTGCGGTCGCGCGCAGCACTACATTCCCTGGTTCTCTGGTGCTTTGCCTTTCCTTTTTCAGAGCTCGGACCCTTGACCATTATAGCTCGGGCTTCTTGCTTTGCGAACCTTTCTGGACTGAATCTGACTGAGGCGAATGGATTTCCAATGCCATGATTCAACCTGGGTTCGAGTCTTGCCCCAACTTGACGGTCTTCAAAGTCAATCTCATCCATGCTGATGATATTGACCAGAGAGAACTCAGGGTTTGCCCAGAACTCCAATAATTGGTCCTCTACCTTGGTACAATACCAGGCCATAATGCGGAATACGCACTTCCAGACAGCACTGTCTTTAATCAACCTGGTCAACTCACTCAGCTCCGCATCTTAAACACCAGTCGCAGTACGGATGCAGCAAAAGTTCAAATGCTTGACATAGGGCACATGTCTCCACCTCCGACACGTTACCTCCGCCAACCATCACAGGACGTCGGGCGATAACACAGACCATCCGTCCTGTTTCCAGTCGCGCACTCTCCAGTGACATCTCAGAAATGGTTTCGAAGCACTCTCAGAGCTAAAATGACTAACGCACATCCAGTTTCCTGGGGATCTGGAAGCAGGGGTGCAAACTCGGGATCTCGAGTGGATGTTTTGGCATTGGCCACAACTGGAGCGTGTCAGTGGACCGAATGTCCACCAGAAACTGGGAAGCCAAGCTCTTGGCAAAGATCGTCTAGGGTCGTGGTTATCAAAAAGATTTATTCTCTGGTCGTATGGAGACGCACCAAACAGCGCAACGTACGTCGTGGGCCTGGGCAGCCACCGGGAAGTGGAGATGGTCGTAGTCGATCAGCACGTGGACCTGGACGTGGACATTAAACGTACCTTGTAAATGAAGAATGATTCATCAAGAAAACATGGTATTATTTATAGATATGGTATTATGATAGTATATGGTTCTATGCGAGGGTTCCAAATCCAACGCGGTCATTGTCGAAATCAAAGATCTATCCAAAAAAAAGAAATTAAAAACATTTGTTAGGGTCGAGCACTTGACAAAGACGGAGGCAAACGCGCGTAAGAACCCAAAGACCTGCAGCGAACTTACAGAGTAGACACTGCGCAAAAAGACATCACCGAGGATCCAGGCCGTGCCATCGACCTCCTCGCCGGCAAATCCACTCATGCAGCGGCCAGGGGCAATTTCTTGCAAGGTGTACAGGCTTGGAGGAACCTCAAGGTATTTGCCTTCGATTTGGAACCGGAATGTAGGCATGTCTTCGCCATTGCAGGGCAGGGAGTAAATACCGTCGTGGATATGCTTGGCGCCAGGAAGGACTCGCGAATGCAAATGACGTGCCAAGTCCACAGGCAAAATAATCTGGGTTGTTCCTGTTTGATTGTTGATTGTCAAAAGTAATATGCATGCGTACTATTAGTGGCCAACTCTTTCGTCATGGTTTTTTTAATCAAACAACAAGAACAACAAGACTCTGACGAACAGTTCAACTTACCAGTGTCAACGATGGCGTGGACAGGGGTCTTCAAAATGTCGACGTTACCACTCTTGACCCTCTGCATCTTGATTTCCCAGTACCCCTTCTTGATCACATTCGACCATAGGACTTCATTGCCAGCGATCATGGATCCATCATATCCACCAAGAGAGAGCTCACCCTGGCCTTTGCCCATATAGAATCCAAAGACACCGTTGTGCATAGCCTTTTGTTCCGTCATCGCCAAGAAGGGTGGAATCTCGCCTGAACTACTCATCTCCTGGTAAGCAAGGCCGAAGACACCGTCAAAGACCGCGCGGCCAAACAAGGCGCTCGAGGTCAGACTCTCGGCGAACCGGATGGGATTTGTACTTGGTACACCACCGATGGTGATGATGTCCTCAGATATGACGCCGGTGACATCCCCAGTGCCGTACTCGATCTCAAAGGACTGTGGTGGATTGGTTGTTTCGTAGGTTGAGGAACTGGCACCGACGAAACGCTGGTGGGCTAGACATCCGTCTTCCTGGCAGTTGGAGGATGGGATCCAGAGATCGCTCGAGCCAGTGTCAAAAACCACATCAAAAGACTGAGGTGGGTTGCCGATCTGAACTTGGCCATAGTAGCCGCTGACAGTCCCGATCGAGTGCAGTTTGATGCGCGTTTGAGGCGTGCTAATGTCGCCGTTGCGGACCTTGTTGGCCTGTTTCTTCTTGTTGTCCTTAGCATCTTGCTTGTGAACTGATTTGGATTTGGACTTTTGGTTTTTCTTGCCAAAATTGAGGAAATTCTCCTCCTGGGTCGGCATCGATCGCTTCATAAAGTCAGCTACGCGTTCGCGGACATCAAGGTCTTCACTTATCAGGTGCAGATCCTTCGAAAGAGTTAAGGGGTTGTTGGAGCGCGTTGAGTACCGGCGCTTGGAGACGGCGATTTTTGTCAGTGCATTGATTAGGTTGTCCTTCTGGCAATCAGAGTCGCATGCCTCGGAAACAAAAATGATAGGTGTATCTTGCGGAGGGAAAATGCTCCGGACAATGGGTTGTTCGAGGTGGACGGGTGGATCAATTGAAGGTGGTGGCACAAGACTGTCGTGATGTCCCGACTTGAAAGAAAGAGAGTCTGAGATGGCGCTGCTGTGATGTCCTGATTGGAAGGAAGGCGAGTCTGCGATAGCGCTACTGTTGCTGTCAGGCGCTTCAACAAAAGCTTTGGATGGCAGGGTTGCCCAGAAGGCAAAAATGCCAACGCTGGTCACCGAGAAGACAATAGTGAGGGCACGGAATAAGTTGATGACAGTTTCAGTGCGCCGCGGACGGTTGAGTGAGGCAGGGGTGGGCGATTTGGCGCATGGTGACCGCATGACCCCAGAGGCGAGACCTGGTGCATAATTGATTGTAAGTGGAAGGAGTTTCATGTTTTGTGATGGCTCAGAGGAAAGAGTAACTAAGGCGAATAAATATAACGGGATGAAGAAAAAAAGTTATGGAAAGATGCCGGGAACTGTAGTTATTAAATACCGAGACCGGTCTCCTTCCCCTACGAAGTCAAGAATGAGGCCAGGAGAGAACAGAGAAGGGACTGATCAATTCAAGATTGCAACGGACCGGATTACAACAATTTTTGAAAAATTCAAGTTACTCGACGTGTGCGATTCGAGATCACCCTGGACCGCAAAGCTTTGAGTATCAATTCCAGCCAGCCGAGTCAATCTATCTCATCGTATCATGAAGAATTGAATATTCAACGAGCAGGGGTGAGAACAATAGTAACCGAGTACACCATCGTGCCCTACAATCTGACGAAGATATGAGAGCGCGATGGTCGTAGTAAGGTTTGGTGGCAAAGTGTCATCTGAGAAAAAGCTGTCACTCTTCGTGTCTCGTGTCAAATGAGAATAGCGGCAGGGAAAAGTGGAAAAGGACAGCACCATTGGTGACTTCACACATAAATCTCTTCTCGACTCCACTCCATGGAACCAGCACCATCATCGACCACACCACAGCCAGTACCATCTAGTGGGAGCCCTACACCCAATGCGGTGCCACTTGGCTCTATCCCCACAAATGCTGTGGGCTCTGCGGTCACTGCTGAACCGTTGCAAATGGAGGATGTTGTTTCGACCAATGCTGTCACTGCAGAAGCCATTGCGCGCCAGAATCAGACAGTGGTACACTTTTTGCGAGGAACAGAGTGGAGTTTTTTAAATTACGGCATTATAAACACCACATGAGGTTTTCTGAACAGGATTCGCATGTTTGCATTCGTTTTGCTTCCTAGGTCGAGGAGTTCCAGTACCTTTTGGAAAAGAGCCAGCAGCTGTTTGCAGGCCTGAGGTAAATACAACAATGTCTAGTGGCAAAGATACCACATCTTGGTTCTTATTTCGCTCTTTTACTATCAACAATTTAAACCATCTAGAGACTTGCCTCCTACCGGAGCAAAGCAATGGCAATCGTACTTTCAAAAGACTTTTGAAGTGTTCGCAAAGGTACGGTTTTCTTATTTACTCTTATGGCATACACGTTAACAAGGATAATGACGATCACACAATCGAGCACGAATTTATCCGGACACTGTTTCTTACTTTTTCTTTTGAACAGCTATGGCGATTTCAGCAATTGAACCGGTAAGAACGGACAGTGCGGTTCACTGCGTGATCAACGTAGCCAATGGCCATCATCAAATGTATTCCTCGGCTAAATATGGCTGTTCCATGCTTCTTTCTCCTTGTTTCGTCCTCGGGATAGGTTCGTGCTGGAGAACAGTTACGGCTTGAAGCGTTGGGAGGTTGGCGAGATTGCTTCCAAGATTGGACAGCTCTACTATCACTACTAGTATGAACGATTACAGTCTCTTTCGTGACAAGGAGCTGGAAGTGTTGACACCAAACGACCTTCTAACTGGATATTTTACGCTGTTTCTCCTACTTGTACAGTCTTCGCACTAGTGATTCTGGTTACCTTCAGGACTCGTATATTTTTTACGAAGCTATCCGAGAGAGACGCTACTTTAATGAGATTTCAGAGATCAAAAGGCAAGTGCATATATCAAGATCATCAACAAAAATATGAGACTGAAACTCTTGCAGTCTAACGAATAATTCTCGAAACGTACAAATATAGCTCCGCATTGATGATCAAGAAGCTGCGATACTACGCTCGGTTCACTGTTGTTTGTTTGCTTCTCAACAACCGTGACATCATGGCCTCGTTGAAGGAGGAGCTGACAGATCTTGTGAATGAGTACATCACTGTGTATCGACCACCCGATGCCTCAGACTGGCAGCTTGTCCTTCAGGAAGTCACATCCTTTACAAATGTAGGCCGGTAGTAACATCCGTCTCGCATATAGGATACCTCGATCAATCATTCACCCGCTCTTTTTGATCCGCTAGGCCGAGAAGAAACTGTACCCAGTAACACAAACAGGATCGTTTTTGCCCGTAGCGAGACGACTGCAAACTAGCAAGGCTATCTCAGCCGCATTGGACAAGGATACCTCCACCACTAAATTGAAACTTCAAGAGGCGATTCTCGTTGGCAACTCTCATAATCAGGTTCGTTCCGACGACCTCTTTTATAACGCCTCCTCTCTCCAAACGATAGGCGGTCTGTGGCATTGACGCTGTTTATGTGGTATCATTTTATAGATCAAGTTTTCGGAATTGACCATCGATATGTTCAGGATACTGCAGTCACTTGGTAAACAAGAAACCGGTCCCGCACATAGCTTTACATGTCGCGCATTCTCAGAACTGCGAGCACAACTGACTCTTTGCCTACCATACATTGCGCCTATCTAGAGAGAGAAACACCGCAGATCCGAGGATCATCGGTAGACGTTGGCGCCAAAACTTCGCTTACTAGCGCCGTTTCAGTAGCCGTTACGAGCGGAACAGAAGCGAGCTCGACCCCAGCTGTCAAAGAGGAGACCATGGACGAGCCTTTGAGTGGCCAGCGCAGAAACACTGACAAGGAGAAGAAGAAACCTAACCCTCATAAGTATCTACTTTACCGACCTACCCTCAGCCAGCTCATGGTGTACCTGGCTACTGCATTCAAGGTATTAGATGAGACGTCCAAAGTTGGGTAATTGACCTCGAACACTAACGCTATTTAACTATATCTAAATGGTTTAGGAAGTGGCAAGCGACTCAGCGCTTTTGATTTACCTTTCGGCTGATGGATCCAAACGTTCAGCACTGGACACTTCAGGAGTCAAGGGTATTCGCTAATGTGTGTTTGCCACTCTCGACTTAACCATGCGATAACTGAAGCTCGTTTTGTCAATAGGTTACCACGGAGGCATTCTCACAAACTCACGCAAGGATAATTCAGACCCAGAGCAGCAAAGTATTAGTCACTGTTTGCACCCAGGTGATTTGCTTCCGTTCACCCGAAAGCCAATGTTTTTAATCGTCGACAGTAACAACAGTGTCGCCTTTGCGGTAAGTCGATTTTAATGGACAATGGACGCAGAGAATGAGAGAATGATATGTCCTGCACCAGGAATTCTAATGGGAATGGCGTGCCTATTTCGTACTTACCATCTGTAGGATATGCCTCGTGTTTTCAACCACCCATTTATGAGCCTGCTCTCTCCAACAGAGTATCCAGCATCAATCCCAGACACCACTCAAGTTGGAGGATTGTTCACACTGTTCTTGCACGCTCCTCTGTTGGCATTCAGTTTTATCTCTGGTATCTCTCAAATCAGTCCAGATACTTGGGAACAGTGCTCAGGGTTGATTTCTCAAGCCGAGGGCAAGATTGCAGAGCTGATGGCCTCCGCTCCGTTGGGTATGCTTCCTTCATTCAGTAAGCCTTGACAGGCCTCTCAAACTTTACGATATAGCTCTGACAGACCTGCAAACTATTTTCTGGTCAACAATATTAGATAAACCCCTGAGACGCTTTCTTCAGGACGAGTTCCTGCGGCAGTTTATGATCCGCTTTGCCCTCTGCCATATCATTCTCAAAGCTCATGTGTCGTTTACTGAATCCAAGGTGAGCCGTTCGTAATTCTATCTGGGCTATCGTCGATCAACACGGTACTAACATGCATGTTATTTTCATTTCCTATAGCACTTGCCAATGTCTTACCCATCACTTCCAGCATCTGTTCTCGAGTCCACAGAGGTTCTGTCCAAGATTAGATCTCTTGCTATCCTCGCCAACGCCACCTGCTTCGAATTTGAGGAGCCCATTGTTGTTTCATAAGAGACAACATACCAAAGTCCTCATAAATACACGAATACAAGCAGAGCAGGTTATTCTTTTATTTCTTGATCTGTGTAGGGTTCTTGGTCACTGCTGTTGTTTGGGGTACACCAAGTTGTTTTCGTCGTCTCAAAGCCTTTATCCTCCCTTCCTGCTCCCTAAATGGAGTCAACCCCTCCTGAGATTCAGGGCAGAACATATCCAGATACGACGTTGGTTGGTTTGTTCGACCAAGAGGATTCGGCATGGCATGCTTCCACCAATTTTTGTAGATGGGTGGACGGTTGTTCTTCCAGCGCATGAGAATCGGTGATTTCTCTTCAGTTTGTGGGGCCTCATTCGCTTTTGAGTCGAGGCGAGTCTTGTCTTGTATTGATCCACTGTTTTCATGCTCCCCTCCAGCTCCAGTCTTCAGTTTCTTGTCTGCCCTCAAAGAAGGCTCAGAGTAGAGGCCAGGGTTGGTCAGGACGTTTTTCATCATCTTGATCAGCATCTCCTGAGGTGTGGTTACAACTTTTTGAGCTGCAAAGATTAAGTATTCATATCCGGGTCGTGCGTGTTCTTTGAAAGTGGATTCTACTGCGGCCGAAAGCTTCTTCCTGGCTAGATTACGGTGGATGGCCAGCTTGGAGACCAACTTCTTGGAGACGACGTAAGTGACACGGAAAGCTGGGTGAGGACTGCCCTGAGACTCTGGGTATAACCGCAGATTCCTTTGGCGGTACTGCACTATGAATGGTAATGGCTTTGGGGGGGAGGGAACGGTGGAGGATGTGGAGTCCAGTGTCGCTAGTCTTTTGTTGTATTCGGCGAGAACAGCCTCATACTCTCTATTGGCCTTTTGGACGAATATTGGGATATGCTCTATGTCCAAAAAAAAATCTCCGTGGTGAGTAGGTGAGATGCTTCCTGCGCGGACCAAATTGTGTCGATCACCCTCTCTACCTGTGGGTGGCTTTCTGAAGGGCATGCGACAGACTTTGACAGAAAAGGCCTCGCTTCTTATTGTCCGGGACCCAGCTCTTTGCGTGAAGACCTGCTGTACAGAGAGCGTGTCCAGCCCCTCAATCTATTCATCATACGAGAAAATGATGGTTACTGACGTTCATGGTCAGTGACCTGACGATGAGCTTAACAATCATATTTTTCGATATCCTTTAACATGTACCCTCTCAGTCTCAGCGTACGGTCGAAAAATGGTTGGCCAACGTTGCCCCTGGTGTCTAGTGGTATTCTCTCCACTTTGAGGAAATCGTGTTGGCTGGAAGGATCTCCTGGTTGTGTTTCTGACAGCGTGATCCGTTCTTCTGAGCGGCGCTGTTGCCCAGCGGTCGCTGGGACGATGCGGGCTGCTCTTATCATCCTGACGAATTTTTGTAGACTTTGATTGGGACCAGGATTTACTCCGCGAGGTCTTATTATTTGGTGCCACAGGTTTGGTCTCTTGTGCCATGGTGCCGGTATGGGCTGACCGAGTGCAATTATATCGGCTAAGCACCTGCAATGGCACCTCCGGCGACTTTTGGGACCAAGAGAGGGCGTGGTGACCTGTGATTCGCTGAGGCAGAGCTTGTCCATGGAGAGGGTTTAGATCAGTCCATTGCTTGAGGAGTGAGCGCCTGAAGATGAATCTCATGTAACTTTTGGAGAATACGGTTTGGATGACGAGAATGGGATTCCGCTGAATCAATGGAGACAGGATTTCCCTTTTTTGGCCTTCGAAAAAAAAAAAAAAAAATCGTGAAAGTGGCGTTCCCTTTCATCCAACATCCAACGACACTCACCGAAGTATCAAATCTGTCCACTCCTTCTCGATAGCCATCCCAATGTCATCCCACTACAGCTTCCCTCCTCCGGGCGGGGCACCAAACGCCAACAGTCCAAACCCATTGCGGCCATACTACACCTCGTCTGATTCACCGCTACAGTCATACTACTACAACACCTTATCCTCATCCACTCTCGAAGAGGAGCTTGCGGCCCAGAATGAAATCAACTCGCAAGCGGCTGCCAAGGAGCTCGCCAGCTATGGCCTGGTCAAATATATGACCCTCGCTATCGCCGCGCCGTTCGAGGCCGGCCAGACCTTATTGCAAGTTCAGTACCTGCCTAACGACGATGGATTCAATGGGGACGATATTGATCTTGCCGAGAAGGTATGTCCTACTGCTGGGGGGGGGGGGGGGGTTGGCTTAAGATGCCTGGATTGGTTTTGTGGTTTATTATGTTGACACCAAGTTTCCGCTATCTTATTCCTTGCAAACCAAAGACACGACGCGACGAGGCAATTCAAAGGGCACGGATCGAAGAGGAAGCAGAGAGAGACTACTACAACCGCACAGGAGGCGTCTCGCCCAATGCAGGAGGCTACTACGTCAGTCAGTATTCAACTACACAGTACTCTTCCCACCACGAAACCTACTCGACTTCGCTCCCCGCCAATTCCAACTCTACGAATGATAAACTGGATGCTAAGGATCTCTTGAACGAGTACCCTATTCGCGAGAGCGTCTATGATGAAGAATCCCGCCCTGCGTACCAAATGGCACCGATCGAAGGTGGTGTTTGGAAGGCGATCACAGATCTTGCCAAGCACCCAACCGAAGGGTGGCTTTCGCTCTGGAAAGGTACCTACGATTCATACGGAAATCGGAAAAATGATTAATCTAGCAGTTCATCGTTATGGCGAAAACGACACTAACACATAAATTTGTTACTCTTGTTTCCGTTTTCCGTTAATGATAGGTCAATATACCAACTGGATGTACGAAATGCTGCATCTATTTGCCCAACCAACACTGGAAGCAACATTAAACGATACTTTCGATCTTTATGACGACACCATCCCACTGGTGCACTTGGACCATGTCGGACCCAACATTGCCACCATGGTGACCAGTCACCTTGTTGTCGGCCTAATTTTGTCTCCTCTGGAGTTGGTACGCACCAGGTAAAGATTGACTTTGTGTTTCATCTCGCTCAAGATATGCATCTCGTGTATTGTGCTAATACTCTTCGTATTTGTATCCTCTCAGACTTGTCGTCCAGACCGCTAACCCATTACAGCGCAAGTACAGTGGAATGGTCAACTGCATCACAACTATCATTTCGGAAGAAGGCGTGTCGGCACTGTGGGGAGGCGTCAATTTATTCCCTACCATTCTCTACCATACCTTAACGCCACTATTGGCCAATTCGATTCCATTGATCATCGACCGAGTGTTCCATCTTACCGCCGCCGATTCACCCTTCCTGTATTCACTTGCCGAGCTTGGCCTCAACACTATCGAACTTTTAATCCGTCTGCCTATTGAGACTGTCAGGAAGAGACTGCAGATCCAGATCCAGTCAAACGTATCGTCGAGCGCAAAGAAGTACCGCACTGTAGTCGAGACACGCAAGAGACCCTACTACGGTATGGTCGACTGTGTGTACCGGATCATTAAGGAAGAGGGTGGCCACCATAAACGTACCTCGCGCACCACCAAGGGTCCTGACGGATCCATCATCACAACATCTGTAGCTCAGCGTCCCTGGTATTCGGCCTGGGGTGTCCGAGGCTTGTACACTGGACTGGGGATGCATTTGACTAGCAATTCGGCCCTGTTTGCCGTGGGCGCTGTCACCAACCTGCAGGACGAAGGTGACGACTGGTAGAGGAGGCGATGTAGAAAACAGTCACATAGTCACATAGAAAAGAACAGAAGAAAAGGAATGGACAGTCCTTCTTCATCCCTCTCATTCTTCATCCGCATCAGAATATCATTCACCATTCACTAGACAACAATGAGTGCACTTTCAGACGACGATTGCCCACCTCTGGCAGTGCCTTTGCAAGGCACACAGCTAGTAACTTCTGCAGACAACAGCGATAACGAGGAGGATATGCCTGAGCTGATCGATACTCTTTTGATCGGTCCGTCCGACGGAGTATCTGCCAAAGGGGCCAGTAGAGAAGAAGAAACACCATCCAAAAAGATCCCCATTACCATCATCACAGGGTTCCTTGGATCGGGCAAATCAACGTTATTGGACTACATCTTGACCGAGAAACACGATTTCAAGGTCGCTGTGATCCTGAACGAGTTTGGCGACACAGGCGGCATCGACCAGGCTATGAACGTTGGCATGGGCGGCGAGGTGGTTGAGGAGTGGCTGGAACTCAAGAACGGGTGTCTCTGCTGCACCGTCAAGTAGGCAGCTGAGTGGGTTCTGTAATTGATATGCTGTAAAGACAATGTCATTGAGGATGCTTACTATATGTTGTTGAATTTTTTTATAGAGACAATGGCGTTGTTGCGATTGAGAACTTGATGAAGAAGAAGGGCAAGTTTGATTACATCTTGCTGGAAACAACAGGGTTGGCCGATCCTGGTCCAATTGCCTCCATCTTCTGGATGGACGATGATATTGGTAGCGATATTTATCTGGATGGTATTGTGACCCTTATCGATTCCAAGAATGTTCGCAAGGTAAAACGTTGATCTTCAAGTTGGCCCATTCTCACTGCTTTTGAAGATGGTGGAGAAATAGATAGGGTTTGTTTCCTGACTGTGAAAACGTTTGGATATACTTTCTCGTCATTTAGGAGCTAGATGTCAAGAAGGAAGACGGCAGCTTGAACGAGACCGCGAAGCAGATCGCAATGGCCGACCGCCTTATTCTGAACAAGACCGATCTGGTGACAAAGGAAGAAGTCGATCAGCTGGAGGCCGACTGTCGAGCTATGAATGGCGTTGCCGAGATGGTACGGACGCAGCATTCTCGTGTAGATCTGAGATTTGTACTGGATATTGCAGCGTTTGATGCTGTTCGAGCCAAGGAGCTGGAGCAAAGCGATGCAATCCAGAGGAGTACCGCCAATGTTGAGTCAGAAGTTGGACATGACCACGTCCACGACGAAGGATGCGGGCATAACCATGAGGAACAACGGCCTTCCGGACATCTGGATCAGGTAAGAAGGCTAGGAAGCTGATATTTAAAAAAAAAAAAAAAAAAAAAAATAGAACTAGTGTGCATACTAATTTGTCATATCTATCCAAATAACGACTAGTCTATCAAAACTGTCACCATCAATTTCAACACTCCAACAATTGACCAAAACCTGTTTGAACACTGGCTGCAAACACTCTTGTGGGAGCATTACATCCCAGACCTGAGCCTTGGAGATGAGTCTGCAGCAGAGTCGTCGCGACTGGATATTCTCCGAGTCAAAGGAATTATCAAACCTTCTAGATCCTCCACTCCAAACGCTAAGGTTGTTATCCAAGGAGTGCAGGAACTATACGACATCAAGGATGCAGTTGCGCAGCCAGGCCAAGAAGAGCTTCTGAACGCTGGCCGTGTTGTATTTATTGGACGGGGACTGGATAACAAGACCAGGATGCTCGAGTCCTGCCGGCAATACCTAGAGCTGTCTGAAAACGACGTTACTATTCAATAGTAAATCCTTCAGCGCGATGTTACTACTCCACCAGGGCACGTACTTACTGCGGAAGTGAGTCAGAGGTCTCATCTGCTGAAGGGTCACCTCAAACAGTCGCCTGCTTTGATAGCCCTCGAGGCTGACAGTCGTCCCATAATATATTTATGATAAGTTCCTCGATGTTCAGGCATATCCAACTCTTCGAATCCTCCATCCCCCTGAACGGCATCACTGGCATCCAACACAGAATGGAATACTAGACTCTTTTTTCACTACTTCTGGCGTCTGAGGGAGGCAGGCGACGGTCACTGTACAGGTCACGGGGAGTGATCGGGAACATCGAAACTGCCGGTAGTTGGCTAGGAGGTAGACGCAAGAGCTAATGACAGGCTAGTGAGCGAGCTACCACAGCACTCAATCGGTAGGGGCACAAGGTGATCACCTAGATAGCTGGAGGTGTCTAAGGCGAATGTTGAGGGTCGCCATGGTTAAGAGCCACTAAACCACAGTCGCAGCGGGATTGGAAGATGCGCTAATGAGCGCTCTTCAAAGTAGTTATCCTGAAGCATCGGTTTCTGAAGCTTTGGACAGTGAGCGGTGAGGACGCAGCCCACCCTTTTAAAAATTTTGTGGTCGGCCGAGAGCAAGCGCAAGGAATTAAGAACTTGATCAGCACCTTAGCAGTGGATTCTGATTTCTGGAAGACACCGAAAGATCGACCAGCCGGATCTCGTACCGCAATCAAGTTGCGGTTACTTCCAACGGTATCAGCGTCGCTTCCTTGCTGGCCGTCTTAAGAGGTATAAATGGCAAATTTGATACGACGGAAGGCGAAATAGGCAGCCTCGAAGCCTTGACCTGGTCGACGGAGAAAGTGTAATCTGCCTTGAAGGGCTGGTTGCTGAGCTGAACGGTGGCGTTGGAAGAGACATTGCTCAACAGGGAATCCAATGTTCATTCCACGTAAGATCGCCGGCCAGAGAGAGTAGGAATGTTTGGTGCCGACGCTGACTGATACGGCAGTAAACCGAAGAGTCTCCCTTGGACAGTGGGCAGGAGATGGCCTCGACGGTGTGAGGGACATCGAGGGTTGAGATCTGCGTTAACAGTGCTTTGTGGTGATGGTTGAGAGAGTGGAGCGCGGAGACTGCGAGCAGTTGGATCAATTGGATGCCACAGTTCGATCATCAAGCTAGGAGGAAGCACCGTCTCGATTTTGAATGGAGTGGCTGGTTTTATTTGATTCAGAAAAACACATAATAATAATGAAAGAAAAGGTAAAAGAAAAGACTCAAGGACGCTTGCTAAGGGCAGCATGGGCTTCTGCCAGCTGCGCCTCGAGCTGCTCGATGCGAGCAAACTGCTCAGCCTCTTTGCTCACAAAGCCGCTCTTCTCCGTCTCAAGGATGGCGATCTTCATGCTGAGGTCGTTGTTGACAGTTTCCAAGTCAGAAACCTTGGCCTCAAGACCTTCGAGACGGATCAGCTTCTTGAGGCGAGAACGACGAGCGGCATCCGTGTTCTTGGCGCGCTTGGCCACAACCTCCTCCATCTTTTCCTCAGGGCTGAGAACTCTCTTCTTGCTCTTCTTTTTGCCAGCAGGAGCTGGAAGAGTAGCTGAGGCAAGGGAAGGCGAAGAAGATTCAGTTGATGTAAAGGCAGGCGATGGCGAGGCCTCACGGGAAGACTCGCGAGAAAAGTCAAAATCGGCAATGTCATCCTCTTGGATGGCGAGGAGAGGGGACAAAACGACCTGGGCTGCAGTGGAAAGATCGGCCTGGGCTTGAGCCATTACGGCCTTCTCGAGATCAGAGCTCCAAGGGATGTTGAGCGCAGCAGCAGCCTGTTGAACAGCGGCTGAGGTCAAGGCAGGGGTGGCACTGGCATCAGGAGCGGGCACAGGCAAGCTGACGTCGACCATGACTGATGGGATAATCGACATGTCAAATAATGGAGCACTCATCATAAGGGCTGAGGCACCATTGAACGATTCGAATCCGAGCAGCGGTGAATCCTCGAGGCTAGAGAAAGGGCTCGCGGAAGACGACGATAGGGGTGAGGACGACAGGATAGACTCGTCGCCAGAGAGGTTACCAAACTGGAGATCGGCAGCAAGCCACTCGTCAAAGCCGCTACCTGCGGTGGCAGAGACCACGGGCGAGGAGGAGAATAGATCGTCGGTGTTATCAAGGCCACTGATGCCGCTGGCAAAAGGAGACGCGGTCTTCTTGCTCACTACAGACACGGCAGTTTGAAAGGAATGTTAACAGACAGATCCAATATATTCATGTTCTCCAGGAAGAGAAAAAATATATACATACTGTGAGCAAGAGCCGAATCTAAAGCGTCGGCCGACTTGGATAACTTGTTGGTCATATCAAACATGGGGAAATCAATCGAGATGGCCATTTTGGGGTGATGGTTGATAGATTAATGAAGGATAGGAGGAAGGGAGGGATATTTTTCTTCTTTTTGGAGGTTAAGTGAAAAATGGGGGTGCAAAATGAGGGATGCTTGTTCAAAGAGTAGGTGGGTTTACGACTGTAAGGCTGGTAAGGCTACGATAAGTTTCTGTACTGGGATGATGCTGCTTCTGATGATATCAATCGTTCTGGGGGTGGAAATTGGGGAAACCATATTGAAAAGTTGTTGTATGAACCGTAAGGTTGTAAGAATTGTTTGTAAAGGGTAAAGACCGTTGAAAGGTGTAGGTTGTTTGATGTAATGTATGTTGAAGGATAAACCTGTTGAAGATGCTGCTTGTTCTGTTGTAAAGTTGTTGTTGAAAATGTTGTACTGAAGTACTAGGTGTTTAAGCGGAGAAGGAGGCCATTTTGGGCAAGCAAGTGGGTGCAGATAAAAGTGGGATAAAGAGCTTTAAAAAAGAGTGGAGAGTACGTCCACAATAGAAAACAAAGAGGTAAAAAAAAAGTTTAAAAGTGTCTTTGGCGCTGACAAGAGAAAGGCTTTGGGTGCGTATTGGGGGGGTGAGGAGTTGTGGATGGGGTGAAGAAAGAAAGAAAGAAAAAGAGAAAGAAGAGAAATAAGGAAGGAGGTTGATTAGGGTCGAAAAATCGATGAATCACCAAAAAAAATTGGAATTAAGGGGTGCAAGATGATGCTCTCGAAAGATGCACCAATCATTCGCAGGGACCGATCCGAAAGTTGAACTCCCGCTGCAATGAAAAAGCCGTTTGGTTTTTGTCAAAGGTCCCTTGCGGGCGTTGGTTTGAGACATGCTGTTTGTCAGTCACTTTTCTTTTTGTCGATGATTTAGTATTTAAGTATTTATTATGAACCATTGTAGGAAGGAACTTTGGGTACTAGCTGTTGGGCATCTGCAACCTCAAAAAAAAATTACAGATCTCTACAGGCTGTAAATTACAGCTGTATTTTTTTTCATTCGTGGAGTGTCCTTATTTAAGCAACGCAGGCCATGCGATTAAAAATTAGAGGTTAGTGACTGTCTTATCGAAATATAGAGTAACTCAATCCTCTCAGCGAACGTATTTGATGCCTACCTGGAACCGAGGCGCCAGGAACTCATATTTTAGCAGTTTTCAAAGCTGCATATTCCTTGTTCGTCTATCTTCCACTGGTCGGAGGAAGGCCGTGGCTGGAGGTACAAGAGGCGACTCTCGAGACTGGTGCCACTCCCAAGCGCCCCAACCTATGGCTGAAGATCAGCCACGAAGGTTGTGAATAGGGTTTCAAATCCGATGATATACCCTTCACGAATCCCTAGTTGTGAAGCTATCAGATGTGTGTAAGTGTGTGTAGGTGTGTGTTTGACTATGGGTGAAATGGGTTGTACTTTACGGTAAAAGAAGTGAATGGTGTAGGAGTGTAGCGAAAACTGTGATGATGAAGAAAAGAGGAAAGAAGGAAGGTATTGAGACAAAAGTGGATGTAATTTATAGCAAAGCAAGAAAAAAAAAGCTGAAATTGTGGAAATGGGGCATAGACAGACTCTCAAGCATACACAGCAAGAAACAATCAATAGCAAAGCAAGAAAAAAAAGCTGAAATTGTGGAAATGGGGCATAGACAGACTCTCAAGCATACGCAGCAAGAAACAGTCAATAGCAAAGCCATGCTCTTGTTCACCCCAACACACACCACAAATCTCTGAGAATATGATATAGTGCAAGCATATATCATTCTGACTGCACTATATCATACTCTCGGAGACCCATCTATCATTCCGACTGCACTATATCATGTTCTCAGGGACCTATCTATCATTCTGCACTTTGTTATATTCTCAGAGATCCACCTATCATTCTAGCTGTACTATATCATATTCTCCGAGACCCATTGTGCCTGATCGCCTTAAATCCGCCCTTTACCTACAATATTGTTCAAATACTGAGAATTCTATCATCCATCTGATGATAAGAAAGTTCATCATTTATACAAAAGTCATCACTGGGATCGCCAACAGTACTGGGGGTATTAGACTCGAGATCAAGAGAGGGAAAGGGTTCCATTAAGAAGAATGAGTGAAGGAATTGGTGGAAAGAAGCAAAGGACTTTATGGACGAAACACATGTTCACGTGACTAAGAAGCAGAAGCTTAATTGCATGGCCTGCGTTGCCTGAATAAGGGTCCTCTCATTCGTGCCTGAGACGCGTGATTTTTTTATCTTTCGAGCTGATAAAATGCCATGCGTAGCTGCTCAGGCTGCGGACTAGATAAAACCAAAGGGAAAATCTAAATGACAACCCGGGTTGCTCGAATTATATGGCAACCCGACAGTCACAATGCGGAAATAAATTGGCAACCAGGGTTGCCAAATAACCAATGGTGGGCATTGACAAAGATAGACCAAAGGACAAATTATATTGTTGTGATATATTTTTTATGATGGACAGTGCAGTGAGACGAGGAGATAACGAGAGATAAAGAGAGAAGAGTGGAAGTGAAAACAATTGTTGTTGGTTCTGATTAGAAGGGCTAGTCTAGGCTACAAATACATATATGGATTATAGCGGTTCCAGTTGACTGGTACGTTGGCTATTGATGTTCATGTCTGTATGGTGAGCAAGATAATTCTCTGCAGTTCTCTTTTTTGAGAGAAAGCGAGGAAGCAAGGAAGCGAGGCACCTCACTCACCCAAATATGGAAGTGTATGTCTGTATGGCACCCTCTACTAATATTTTATTTTTGTGAGGTAGCAAGGAAGCAAGGCGCCTCACTCTTCCAAATATGGAAGTGTCTATCTGTATGGTGCCCTCTACTAATTTTTTTTTTTTTGAGGTAGCGAAGAAGTGAGGCGCCTCGCTCATCCAAATATGGATGTGTATATATGTTACTGATTTTTTGCAAGGTAGTGAGAAAGCGAGGCACCTCACTCACTCAAATATGGAAGTGTATGTCTGTATGGATCCCTCTACTAATACCTGAAGCAAGGTGAATTGCATAATAGTCTCGATCTAAACATGAATGTGTATGTTTGTATGACATACGAGGTGAATTTTTTTATTTTTTTATTTTTTTGTGATGAAGCAAGGCTCGACCCCTAGCAACAGAGATTGACATAAGGATTGCACTTTGATGCATATGATTACAGCTATAGAAGTAGTACTTGACAAAGAGTCCAAGAGTGTGTTGGTACTCTCCTGGAGAGCTATGGCAGTGCTTGAGTATAAAACTATGTTTCTTGCTGTAAAAAAAGAATCGCACTATTTGGCAACCCAGGTTGACATATGACGGACAAGCCAGGGGTTGTCAAATAAGCATTGGCACCTTCCTAATATGGTAAGGGTTGCCATATAACTCGAGCAACCCGGGTTGTCATTTAGATTATCCCAAAACCAAAAATAGAACAGCAAAAGATGAAGAGAGTGGGATTTGAACCCACGCCTACGAATAGACCGCGGCCTTAACGCGGCGCCTTAGACCAACTCGGCCATCTCTCCATGAATCAGCTTAAATTCGCAAATCAAATTTCCATTTTTATTTTGCGTCCTGAAATCCGAATTTGGTGGCGTATACGATGTTAACAATGGCGCTATCAACGCCTCGGTACTTTGACGACGACAGAAAGCCTCAGCCCCCGAGCTCTGCGGACTACTGTTAATAAGACGAAAGAAAGCCTCAGAACCTCGATGTCAAGTGTTGGAGGTGCAGCTATTTTTATTTTATGTTTCCAGCGTGTAGGCATAAAAGCGTGGAACTAATGCAGAAGGCTGTGGAGAAAACAGTCACTTTTGCCCATAGCGTGTCTGACATGATGCCAACCTTCATGTTCAACCGCATCCCAGGATAATGAAATGCAGGCATTCAACATTCAGTTGGACACAGTCCTCAATGAGACCGACCTAAAGGTGAATATTACATCTATGCATGCTCAAACTAATTGTTTATGCGAGTTCGAAAGACGACACCGCGACCTGCATCATCTCGCCATTAATTGGCGATGCATTCAGGGCACTCTTTCAACCCCTCACCATCGGTCAATCAATTCCACTAAATACCTTCAATTTAGGCTGCACTGCATCCCGCTGGCTCGGATAACTTTTTTTGGTAAACAATCTTGGTAATATTGTCAAGAACTAGTAGCGCGATTCGTCATTACTTAAGTTTTTTTGTGGAATGGACACACCTCTAGCATCTTTCAAGCCCCATCACCCAAAAGAAGACGACTGAACCCCGCTGTCTCGTGGGCGAAATATCTCAGCGACCCCGAGAACACAAAATGCCTTGCAACATTGGCTGCCGAGTTTCTTAAAGTGTGCAAGTCATTGGATAGTGCGGTAAGCGGGCTATGGGATTGGTGTATCAAATCATAAAACACTGGAACCACAGTGCACATTTTGCTATCTTTGTCTGAACTTCTCTATTCCATTCTAGAACGAGCCGTTAGCATATCTGTTCCAAACATACCATAACTCGCTTCAATCGCCCGCAAAGTCATCACTTCTACTTGCATTGCTATACAACATCTTCCATCCTAGTTCAACCCTCCCGCTGTATGACCGGGTTAAATCACCCATCTCGTTGAGCCGCTCTTTCGTCCAACTGACGCAATACCTCGACGTCTCCAATCAATTCCAGTGGACCGGGACCATGTCGCTTCTCTTGCGTTGTTTACAGCAGCCAGAGTGTGAAACGATTTCCTCCGAAACTGCGGTCACGATCATGGCATCGCTCTTGAAAAAGATCAATCTATTACCACTTCACTGCACCCAGGATCAGAAGGATTGCGCAAGCATGGGACTCGAGGTCATTCAAGCATTCCTGGAAATTCCAGGTGGCAGCAACTCGTCACATGCTACATACTACGACTTGATACGAGAGGTAGAACATTCAGTGCAACGTTCGCAATGTGGTTTCGTAAATCGATGTGCACATAGCTGATCAGATCCGGCATATGTAGATTTCGCAAGTTTTCCCGCCGGGAGTTGTTGTCCATTGGACATTGGAAGCATTCATGAGCCATTTGCAAGGGCGAAGGCAACTGCTAGCTGCTTTGGTCATGCCCCCTGATGCCGCCTGGCCACTAATCTCTCAAATCAGTCGCCAGCACGAGTTTGTGAACTTGACACAGCGCCCAACGCACGTTATGTTTGCCCCAGACTACGTAAGCTTAATGACACGTTGATTGTGTCGAGCTGATGTATAATATTATAATGATTTACAGCCATTGCGTACGATATTAATAGGCCGAAAGAGTAGACAACAACGCCACAACAACTTCCGCAGGTCTGCTTGGGGATCTTTTGTTTCAGAGGGCTCCCTGGGACGAAATAATTTTTATGATCAGGCAGCTTCCGCCAACACCGAGCAGCGCATCTACGATCCGGGAGGCGCTTGTTGTCAAAACCAGAAACGTTGTTCGCTGTATCCAGAGACACAGCCGATTTCAAGAGCGCCGACAAGTCGATACGAGTGGCATCGTGGCAGCCAATCCAGACATGGTCATCCCGGAAAACTTGGACTTCATGGAAATCTTGGCCGAGCTTTCTGATCAGCTTTACGCGTTTGCTTCCAATGACCTTTCACCCATCACCAACATCTTTCCTTCAGGCTACGCCATCCAATATGAAGATCTTATCGTCGACTTTCATACGCTAGTCACGGGAACCGACAAAGAGCCACCAGAGTTGGAGAAGGACAACACTCTGATTTTTTTGCTTTTGCAACTGATTCATATCGACAAGATTGGAGGCAAGGACAAGCTCCTACCCCAGGACTATGCCAGCGATGAACACCTCTTCCGCCTTTTAATCGGACTCTATAACGAAGACCAGGTGAACTCCAAAGACGGATTCTACTTAAGAGACCTTGCGCTTCAGTGTGCGATTACTCATCAGCAAGGGTACATCCGGGACCGCGCCATGATGAAGTTTCGGCACCCGAAACTGGCCGTGATTTGGCCGTACTACTCACAGATCTGCTACAACGTTCAGTCCTACTTCGCGACAAAGTACAAGAACAATGTGCAGGACACAACCTCTTTCTCCAAACTGCCGATGCAGGAAAATGTGAAGGTCGCAATGGAGTCTCAGATCAGGCAAAATATTGTTGCGGGATGCCTTTTTGTGTACTTGGTTCCCAACAATAATGGCAAGAAAGTGGAACTCGATACATCAGGAATGTTTGTGCAGGGCGGCGTTGTTAACTACAAGCTGCTGGATATGCTGAATGTGGACGCGAAGCATCGGTACGAATATGAATTTGCTATGATCTTTAGCACACCGTTTTATGACCTTCCAATTGTACAAACCATGACAGAACATTCTAACTTGACAATCTTTTTGATTGTCCCAGACTGATAGGCTTACTGTACAAGATGATGCTGGATGGAGATTCTGGACCAAGGATTCACGCCGACCCTCCGCTGAATGTCCAATTCGTTGCTCCAAGTGTTATTGACGTGATGTACAAGTTGTTCATGAACTCACCTTGCTCCGTTGATCAAGTAACGAAGGCGCTACTCGACCGACTGCGGAGATACGATCGGCTTCCAAAGATGAGCGAGACCATGCCGCCCGAGGCTACTCGCTGGTTGTTCACAGTTCTCCAGTTGCTCAACTTCCGCTTGATCCGGTCTTTGAAGTTCACGCCTGGCTGTCCACACCTCCTTCACTACATGAAGTTTGCTCTGTCGCTTACAAAACATCGAGCTCTCCACAATTTGGTCGAGACTTGCAATCACAGTGCACTCGCCGTCCAGACCAGTCACAAGTTCCTCAGATCATTGGTGGACAACAAGCGCGAACGTCCTTACTGGTTTGAGGAATCCGAAGCTTTGGCCCGTCGTGCCGTTATGACCGTGGCCCGCGTGGTGAAGCTGCGAGGTCAAGGCGACGCACCCGCTGGGATCGTCGCGGAGATATTGCAGATCCTTCACAAACATCCCATCATCTGGACCGAGGAGATTATGGCCTTCTTCCCGGAGCCCGTTCGGGAATTTTATCGCGTGCAGGAGCAGTCGGGAACCTCCGAGCATATTCCGGGAGCTGTAACGGAACTGGAAGTGACGACACTGCTGGAGGGAACCTCGGTCCACAACGTGCTTCTAGTTCCAAAAGGCACAGAGCCCAACACCCACCTACTCTTGCACTACTCGGACATGGCCAATCACCCGTTCTTCCTTTGTGTTTTTTGGGAGATTATCGTTATTCATCAACAGATTTCCGAGACCATGCTTGAAGATATCCGGGCGGTAATGCTTCAGTTCCCGCCCTCGCACATGTCGACCTACACCCAGCAACTGGTGGACTATGCTCTCTGGAAACTGGACCCCAAAAGCCCCAGCGCCACACCGATCGATTTTGTGGTTAGATCTTTTGAGGATTTGGTTTGGAAGTACCAGCTGTTGAGTATCGAGCATGTACTCCTCGCTCTGATGACGGGTCATCCTGCGCGATCGGGCGACTTGGGACTCCATATATTGATCCAGATGACGATTCATTCCTCAGAACTCTCGAGCAGGATCTCGCACTGGACATCCATTGGTATCAGCCCTCGGCCATGGGAGGAGGACTCGTACTACGAGAAACTCCAGAGTTACCTGGCGAGGTATCCAGAGTTCTTTGGCTTCGAGGCACATGAGGTCAGGATGGGAACCAATCCGATCAACCCTCCTCTCGACATCCCATTGCTTGCCAACTACAACAATGTCCTCCTGCGACTCCTCAATATCTTTGATCTGATTATTGGCCGATTTATCGAGTATGGAATGACCGACACCCTAGTCACCTTCCTGGAAACATTCGGATGTCTATACCTCTACCACACGACACCGCTTGGGTTTGTCCGTGACACCTTGCTATACTACTACGAGTCGCCAACTCTGAGGGACCCGAGAGTCGCCAAAGCTCTCCTGAAATTACTGGACTTTAAGCAGGTTGAATTGTCTCCTGTCTTGACGGACTATGCCCAGGAGCTGAATCGATCAGAAGAGCTTTTTGACGAAAACTATGTCAGCGAAATCTGCCGGAAGCTTGCTGTCAGTATGGACCCCAAAGAGTGTGGGTACAGATCAGATCCATCATTGCCTGAGCGACATTACCGTGAGATTTCGAATTCTGCGACCCAAGGCCTTTATGTTGCCGTAATCGAGGTCCTTGCTTGCCCGATGACCAAGGAAAAATTCATGGAACAGCTACTCAATGTGGCCTTGGGTAAGCGCACAGCTGGTGCATCGCAGTCAGCATCTGCCGGCAGTGCCACCAGTCCCAATATTTCCTCAAGAGTTGTGCCGGAACCGCGAGTGATTCATGCCGCGGGACTGTTGCTGGCGACATTACCCACGGAGTTTATGGACATTTTCTTTGTCGAGGTGGACGCCTTTACTCGAACTGATGAAACCCTGTTGCAAGCCTCTACGATCTCTGCAAAATCTACCGCTGCGTCCAGGGCAACTGCTGCGGCAGCCGCAGCTCAAAAGAAGTCCAAGGTCCGATCTTCGCGTGCAGACACAAGATCGAATGGATCGGTGGCAGCTGGAAACGATGGAGGAATGAAACCGGTTATTGGTCAGGAAGCTGAGCAAGGGTCTCCACTTTTCCACCGAACGACGGTCCAGGACATGCTATTGTCAACCTTCTTCAGCAGCTATACGTTCAATCGGAACAACTTTCGAAGCAACATGCCCAACAGCTTCTTAACATTCTTCCATGCTGTTGCCCATTACTCTTCACCAGATGTCTTACTGCGGGTGATGAAGTGTCTCGAAAACTGGCGGAGGGGCACATGTCTCCCGCCACCAACAGGATCCAGTCTTCTGAACTACAACAACTCGATCATCAAGTTTAATAACAAGTTTGATCCACTTCGTGATGACAGCGTCAGTGCTATTCATCGTGAGCCAGGCGAAGATGACAGCGCCAGCGAGATTACCGGCGAAGGCGAGAATATCAAGAAGCTGGATCAGAGTTTGCGAACCGATGTTCAGCTACTGTTTGTCTGCGCTCTCGTTGGGCCACTGGTGCATAGGTTCGAGAAAGTACAAATCGGTGGCACCAGCGGCCAATTTTTGGTTGTGCTTGTGGAGTTGACAGCCATGGTGACTGATCAAATGGAAGCGGCGTCTCGACCAGGGCTTTGCACTTTGGAGCATGTCATTGATTTCATGTAGGTTCAATTTTCAAGACTCGTATTGGGATGATGGGGAATGTGTTTCGACTAATCTCACGTCATGAATTTTTTAGTCACCACGTTCGCGCTCACATTGCTAAGGACCCTGACACTAGTGCTCGTCTTGCCTTGGTTCTGACTGGCATGAGACCTTGGCTTTTTGGTCGTCTTGGAAGTATCATCTAAAGATATGAAGAAACACGTCCAAAAAGTGTCTTCAGCGTGAAATAAAATTGATAACGCATCCTGCAATCATACGAAACCATCGCGGAAGGTCCCAGTTTCTGTGCGCTTGTGCAACTATCTCTTACGCTTTGATCGTTAAATTTTTTAATGTATTGACACCATTTGAGGAGTTGCCGTCATGAATTTTTTGCGCCAAAGGACAAGCAGGAGCGAAGAGCAGCTGATATGGTCGAGGACATAGACAAGAGGAGCAACGGTGATAATATCAAGATGCAGCACAAATGTTTATGATTGATGAACCTTGCAGACAGAATATATACAATCTCTGTATAGCCCCATTGAGTATGTCCCTCATTCCATCATCCCCGGACACTGGCTCGTTTCGCTTTTCAAGCCAGCCGGCACTGGGAAACGCAAACCCGCAACCCAGCACTTTTACCCACAAGGGAATGAAAACATCCACTCAAGCCCATCAACTTCCATCGCAGCCTACGAACAGCAGAGAGACGACTCTGTCGTACATTAATCGTATACACGGTGTTCCAACAACCCCTCAGTTTCCCCAGTTGATTATGGCCAAGGCTCAGGAATGTCTGGGATTCCGACAGTTACCATGAACATATCTATAAACACGACGACGTAACAACCGACTTTGGTCCGCCAAGACACGCCATGAACAACGATAAGCCGACTTTGACTGGGATGAAGATGTTGACATTGAGGAAAGCGGCCGCAAACGCGTGAAGGCAAGGTCCTACTAGAAACAGATCCCGGCTTTCGTTCGGATGATCCTGTTCGTGGACTTTTTCGGCTGTCCTCTTGCCATCCCAGCCTTCCTAACCGAACACTACATGCAGACAAAAACCGAGTGGAACCCAGACCCCAACGTCGAACGAAACAGCGAATAGCAACGAGTGTGCAAGGACACGATCGTCCTTTTCTTTGCTTGGCTCTCCTTTATGGCTTGCATTATCCTTCTGACCAACTGGGGAATCGACATTATCCCAGCAGTTGTTGTTCAACTCGGGCCTTGGTTCAGCTCCAAGCTCGAGACCATGAAGTCGCAGATGCTGGCTTTTGTCTCTACTAAAAAGTATCTCAAGTGGCTGATCATCTCTTGCTGGGCCTTGGGTTCGTTCGTATACTTTTGTATCGTCGTCGTCTTCCCTAAGATCCGCGAGCAGACTTGGCATCCGACTCTCGTCAATATCCTTGGTGCACTTGTTGCAGGATTGGCGCTCATCTTTGTCGAGAAGGTGTTGCTGCAGATCATCTCCAAAATCTTTCACCAGACTGCCTACGAAAACCGCATCAAAGAAAACAAATATGAACTCACGGTGTTAGATCAGTTAGGAACTTCATTCAAGAATGTTAAAAAGCCCGTGTGACTGGATCGCGGATGACGCCAGCTTTGGATTCTGGAAACTTTATGAGGCCCTCGCCTGCCGAGAACCTGCCCGGACGCCGTCAGCCACGAAGAAAAATGCGCATTTGTACAGTGCAAGTTAACAAATAGTTGAGGAACCTTCGGTTGCCTCCACTATCAGCGTGCTTCATTTGACACCAGGAGAGCCATACAAGGGCCGCCGTGGCAGCTGCCAGTCCACAGCGACAACATTATTGGCCAAGAGGGCTAAGGCAAGAGTGAGCTCTTCAAATGACTAAACAAACGCCTTCAGGTGATACGAATGCCGACAGCATGCTGTCCAAGACATCAACTCGACCGAGAATACCAAGCGCCTGGCGAGGACTTTGTTCTATAACTTGCAAAGCAGTGGAGATCAACTGGTCGTGCAGGACGTCTACCCCTACTTTGACATGGAAGAGGAGGCTCATAACGCTTTCAATATTTTGACATGGATGGCAACGGAGACATATCGCAGCAGGAGATGAAGGAAAAGATCCTTTATGTCTACAAGGAGCGCAAGGATCTTCACACCTCTCTCCGTGATCTCTCTCAGGCTGTGGGCAAGCTAGACATTATCTTTTTGACTATCGTGGTTACAGTGTGGCTTCTAATCATCTTGTCCGTCTTTGGTACGGTTGTTTTTCAGAGTATGTTATCCATTGGCTCGTTCCTGGTCGCTCTGAGCTTTGTGTTGGGAAATTCGCTCAGAACTTTGTTTGAGAATATCGTCTCTTTGTTTATAACCGTAAGTCGAAAGTCTTCGCGTGTATTATTTTAATGGAAGTGATGTCTAAACGTTTCCGTTGTCACTCTGTATGACTTCTAGCACCCGTACAACTCTGGGGACTTGTGTGATATCGATGGCACATTCATGATTGTTCGCGAGGTTGGGTTAAACTGTACGATATTTGTCACTACCCTAACAACGTTCTCAGCCAGAAGGCGATCCACAACATTCGCCGCTCTCCTAACATGAGTGAGAAAATTGTCAAGTTATTTTTCTTGGACGAAATTCTCTTTTAGGTGGCCTCTTGGTGATATGACCTCTTCCTCTTTATTCACACTTTTTCTTTCCGTTTTCCATATTGATGTGTACACGCCTCAAGCAAAGATTCTGGAGCTGCGAAGTAGGATGCATGAGTTTTTGAACAAGGAGAGTAAAAAGTTCAGCCCAGAAATGGAAATTCAAGCTCAAGATAAGCATGTGTATCGAACATAAAGGCAATTGGCAAGAAGAAGGACGCCGTTGGGCCCGGAGGACCAAGGTAAGGAAGCACTTTTCGAAAGTGGTCGTGATAAATGAGAATACTGAGAAGTCGTTCCTACTTCGCGTTGCTAGTTTCATTATGCGCTCAAGGAGGCTACTGAGGATGTTGGTATTCGGTACTGTACTTTGCCCGAACGCATTGAGCTCCTTGACTCAAACCTGGCGACCGAAGTCATGACCCATACCAGCCAGAGCACTGGCAGTCCTGATCGTCGTCGTTCCTCCTCAGCTTCTACAAAAGCCGTCGCCACGACAAGTGAGAGTCATCAAGAATCAAATGAAGACACCCTGACACCTCAGTCACCTTCGCGGCAACATATGCAGGAACAGGTGGGGCGTTTGTATCACCGGAATGTTAATCGACGACCTCTCGACGATGTGGAAGGAAGAGAGTGAACCGTAGCTTATTTTATTTCAAAATGGAGCGAGCTTTGAACCGAGCGACGACGAAACACTAGCATTTATGATTTGGAAGGCTGCGAAAGCATGAATGAGACGAATTGAAGAGCCTGATGGCCGAGGAGCGCCCTGGATATGTTGTCTCTCTGACCTCTGGCCAACCCCGGTGCGATTTCCCGGTATGAAATACATTTAGTGGTCAATGCGAATGTATGTCCGTATTTGTTCACCCGCAGCGATGACGACAAATTGCAGTTTTCTTCTGAGACCAACAGGCACGGAGAACAGCAGCTGTTGTCTACGGAGAGAATATGCCAAATATGCATATCCGTTTTCATGGAGACAAAACACATAAATGTTAGCCAAGTGGCCACTTTGTACAAACTCCACACTCTACGCATTTTACATACTCCACATCCATACACTACACTCACTTTCACTTCCACTTCATTCTACGTACACTCTCTATCTCTCCACTCATCTTTATACCCCACAAAAAACTTCAACATGACCATCAGCGACCAGAAAGAAGCACCACAGCAACACCCGCCACCATCTCGGACCTCACCTCATATCCTGATTGTTGGTGGGGGTATCGCTGGCCTGACTCTAGCCATTTTGTTGGAGAAGGCAAGCATACCCTACACAGTTCTTGAGAGATCCAAGAAAATCCGGCTTCTCGGCTCTGCTATCGCCTTGGGACCCAACGTACTTCCCCTGCTCGAACAAATCGGACTCCTGGAAGAGATTCAGGAGCACTCACGCCCCGTCACCCGAGGTGTGGTGTGGAGCGAAAAGATGATTCCGATCATGGACCTGGACCATACCATGACTGGGAAGAGGTAAGCTTGGATTAAAGTAGCCTTGACCTAGCTGGGGACCTTTGAGATGCTGTCACTAACATAATTATGTGCCCTCTCTGCAAAAGATATGGGTTTTCAACTCGTGTCATCGCTCGCCCAATGTTATACCAGATTTTAATGTCACATGTACCCCATGAAAAGATCCACATGGGAAAGAATATTGTATCTTTTTCACAGGATAACCAAAGTGTGTTGGTGACGTGCGAGGACGGTACTATATTTCGTGGAGATATCCTGGTTGGTGCCGACGGCGTCTACAGCTCAGTTCGCAGGAACTTGTATACCCAAATGATGCAGAGTCCATCGACAGAGGTACAGCTACCGGAATCTGATAAGGAACAGCTGTCCTTCACATCGACCTGTCTCGTGGGTCAGACTGCCCCCTTGGACGCCTCCAAGTTTCCATTCGTCAAGGGAACGGACTGCAAAGTTGGAAGTGTTGTTGGTGACAACAAACCTTACACTGTAAGATTTCGTTTGAATGTGTGAATGCTCGCTCCAAACGACAAGGTCCTTGTATCTCTGAGACTAATCATGATGCTCTCCCTCAGTGGAGTGTCTTCAGTATGCCAGATGAATCGATTTGCTGGATGGTCACCCAACACTTCAATGACGAAATCAGCCGCGACAACTCTCAACTCTCGGCAACTCTAGCCCAGTCGGAATGGGGCCCTGACAAAATGAACACCATGTGCGACCAGGTCAAACCCTTCCCTATCCCGTGCGGTGCTCTGTACGCCCGACCATCACTGGTGGTCGGGGACTTGATCGCAGCTACTCATGAAGACAAGATCTCTCGAGTGATGTTAGAAGAGAAGCTCTTCGAAACGTGGTCTTTTGGCCGAACTGTTCTTATGGGCGATGGTAAGTGAAGTTACTTGTTCGATGCTTGCGAGCAGATACCAACTTGTATGACGTTTTTAACATTATCCCGTGCACACTTCCAACTAGCATGCCACAAGGTACCGGGAGCACATCTATAGCAAACATACTGCGAATCTAAATATGGCTACTCACAACATCAAACCTCAATATCTCTAGATGAATCCCGCCGCGGGTCTCGGTGCCGTTGCTGCAATTCAGGATGCAGCCGTATTATCCGATCTTATCTTTCATTTGGAAGACACTACGCCAGAGGCCATCTCGCAAGCCTTTCATCGCTACCGTGAAGTGAGATATCCTATTGCCAAGCAGTCATACGAAACCAGCTACCAAATGTCGCATCTGAATGAACAGGTAAGCAACGGAACGCGCAGACAACAAAAAATAGCCTTTCCTATTCTTCTTCGCTGACCGCCAGTCATTAATACATAGTCGTGGATCAGCAGCTTCATCCGCAAAGTCATGAATAACCTCCCAAAGTGGATCTGGTACCGAGTATTGGATTCCCTGTACGAATATCGCCCGCAAGTGTCTTTCCTCCCAAGAGTTCACGACCATGGCGAGACGTCCCCTCGACCCAACTTGTACTAGGCAACAATAGGAGGGTGGGGTTGTTTTTTGCACTTTGCTTTACTTTATTTTAGTCTTTAGTTTTTTTTTCAACTTTTTCTACTAAATTATTAATATTATTTTTTGCGCGCACACTTGAGACTTGCCAAACAATCCGAAGCAGTCGCAAAAAGTAAGTAGAAAATGAAAGGAAAACTAGCACAAAGGGAGAAAAGACTAAACAGGGAGATAAGGCTTACAAGTGACAAAAGTGGTACTGAGATAATGAAAAGAATATGATAGCGAAACTTCAAGAAAAATAAAATAATAAAAAGGGCGTTTGCTCAATTGAAAACTCCAAAGGCACTCCGAACGCTACTCGTTCGGAAGCGTTGGTGTTTGCGGCATGTTGAAGCGGCCTTGTCCTTTTGTGATCAATGTTGTTAAAAAAAGATCTGAAAAACACTCCATGTTCACGAACTCGAAAAAAGAGAACGTTTTGGCATAGCGAACAGGTGTGGAAAAAGACAAGTCAAGAGTATAAACTATACAATATACAAAACAAATGAATAAATAAAACGTGTCTTGTAAAAAAAAAAAAAAAATGAATAACAAAAAAAAGAGTAAGTTGTGAAAAAAACAAAAATGGGCAAATGCAGAACTTGAAAAAAAAAAAGACGGGTCGACGCTGACATACAAAGAGGGCGCGTAAAAGGTAGCGACGGTTATGCAAAAAGTATCGATCCGGCTGTTAAGATTTGGTTGCTCGATGCAAAGCACCATAAAAAAAAAGTATTAAGAACATAAAAAATGAACTTCCCGCGTGTCGTAAGAATGAGAAGAGGCGATTTTGTTGCTGTTCCCTTGGATAGTTGCTGAATGGAGAAACAAAGGGAAAGAAAAAAGCCGAAGTCATTGCCGGGATTAAAATACTGGATAGGGGGTGGGTTGTTCTTTTTGAGGGTCGGAATGTCCTGTTGAAGGTTTCCTTAGTGTGTTGTCCATGCTGTTCAAGAGATTGAACGAGAGGATCGGTAAAGAGAAAAATGGTGGAGACAGGTCACATGCTATCGTAAAGCAGAGAACGTCGCTGTGAGTCGACAGAAGGTCGAGATGTTTAAAGGTGGAAGACGGGGGCCTCATCTCAAGTGGCCAGCCATCCGTTCTCGGAGCAGCTGTCCTTAACGGCGAGGTGGCGACGAAGACCGTCCTGTCTGGAGAAAGGCTTCTTGCAGGTTGCGCAGGCAAAGTTGCGCTCTCCCTTATGGACCGAAGCCTCATGGCGCTGCAGGTCGTGCTTGCGGGAGAAGGCCTTGGCACAATCGCTCTCGGGGCAAATGAAAGGACGGGCCTGCTCGGGGTCATGGGTCTTTTCGTGGGTGTGCAGATTAAACAGACGGGCGAAGCGACGGTCGCAGCCAAGATGATTGCATGAGAAGCGCTTGGTGGCGGTAGGCTTCTTGGCACCTGCAAAGCCCATGGGCAAGGTTGGACGAGAAGCGGTCTTCTTGGCGAATGGAGTGAGGTCAAACTCGGCACCTGCTGCCTTGCGTTTCAAACCGGAGACAAGAGCAGCGGCACGAGACGAGACAAACTCGTTGTCCTCATCATCATCGGAGCAGTCACCCAGAAGAGACTTGAGGGGCGAGTTGGGGGCCGACGACAAGGTAGAACCAGAAATGTCCGAGACGGATGGCGAAGGCAGAGTGGCAAAGATATCCTGAGAGTCGACAGGGAAGAGCAAGTTGGGCTCGATGGTGAAAACACTTGATTGGGCGGAAGCGAAGTCAAAGTTGAAGTCTGAGAAGAGGGAAGGGTAGGCAGCAGCATCGGCAATGACTTTGTCGCCTTCGAGACCGAAATCGGTCAAATAAGGGGTGTCCATCGGAGTGTCTAGATAGGGAGTGAAGGGAGTGTCCAACAGGGCTTGCTCTTGCTGTTGCTGGGCCTGGGCCTGGGCGAGCGACGGGTCGTCAAGGAAAGCAGAGCAGCCATCGAAACCAAAGGCATCGGCAGGCTTGGCCAAAGACGCAGTGGCAATGGAAGAGGAGGTATCGACGAGGTCCATCGAGGGCGTCTGGGGAGTGCAGAGCGGGTTGGTGCCAAATATGTTGTTGTTGAGCTGAGCAACCTGCTTTGTGCCAAGAGCAATATTGTTGGATTTGGCAGCAAAGAGAGGATAGTCGAACGAAGACTCATCAGCATCAAAAAGACAGAAGTCCTGGGAGATGGTGTTGATTGGTGCAGGCATGGTGAAGAGCGAGTGGAAAAGAGCAGATTCAGCAGATTCAGAAGAAACGGGGATAGTGGCAGACAAGTAGGCAGAAGAAGAAGAGTCAGAGTTGTTCAGAAACATGGATTCAGAAAAATGTAAGGAGCTGTTGTTGGGTGTGGTTGTTGAAGGTGAAATGATAAGTAGTTAGAGTTGGAAGATGGGGTTATCTTTTCTGGATGCTGATGTTGAATTGAAGTTGGAATTGAGAAGGAAGAAGAAAAAGAGAAAAGGAGGGGAAAAAAAAAAAAAAAAAGAAGGAAAGGAAGGAGATGAAAAAGAAGACGAAAGGACGAGACAGGAGGACAAGGGAGAAAGATAAGAGAGGGGTACAACACAAACAAAGGGAGGTATGGGCGTCGAATCAAAATCGAGAGTAAGTGCGCCGCAGTCGAAAAGAAAACTTTGTTTTCTGAGGAAGGACGGAGAAGGAAAACACCCCCATTAATAAAGAGCAAAAAAAACCCCCCCAGTGGCAAAATCGTGGCAGGCCAACAACTTCACCACGACACCGATAAGAACGGTGATGTGTGAAGTGTTGTGTTTGGCATAAATACTAGTTTGGGAGGCGATAGTGCGGATGGAGCAATTGGAGTTCCTCTCTCTCCTTTTCGACTCCAAGCACCATAAGAAAAAATAAATAGACCCGCCGTGTGACATCATTGTTAAACCTTTTTTGCCTTCAACTAAAATGCCCAGACCGTCATCGAAGTTGGGCTGAGCACAATAATGCTTTGAATTGAGTGAATTCGCTCCTGCCAGCCAGCATAGTCGCACGGACCAAAGTGGACTACAACGCTACTTGTAGACAATGGGCACCGCCAGCCACGCTTCGCTGTCCTGCTGGTGCATCTCGATCTGTCGTTGGACGTCATCCATCTCAATGACCACCTGTTCGACTGTCGCGAGGTCTACGGCCTCTGTTTCCTTGTCGACCTCCTGTGCCTGCCGATGTGTACAGTGTGCCCTGGTTGCATCCTCGTTGGTAAGTTTTGTTAAGGGCTGATCTCTTCCAGAACGTCCGATTTCGCCGTCTGATGTGGTGGCGTCGAACGGACCAGAACCATCATCATTCTGTTTTGTTGGAGGAAATTGTTGGCGTAGTGATGGGAGCGGCCTTGATTGGTATCGGCGACTAGCAAAAGGGACAGCGTGAAGACTGAAAAGACTGACTGGCAACCCTGAATTTGAGCTCGAAGCCCGATGGTGCGCTCCGCGGGTCTCTCCTCCAAACACAAACTCGTGAAGGACGCTTGGGTTTGCGGCGTTGAGGTTAGGGATGCTAGTTGGTCCGAAGCTGGACTTGACTGGGCGTGGGGGCGGATTGAGCGAGACGATTTTCAGTGAATGACCATCTGGTTCGCTCTCCACTACCCTGTTTGCGCTACTAGAGCAGAGTCGATAAGGTTCTGGTGTCCTAGCCAGCAATTCTCCTGCTTTATGATTCCCATCAGACGACCACTTTGTCGTGCTGGATAGGTCAGAGCTCATCACGCTGCACTGATCAGGAACATCATTGATTGTGCCAGCCTCAAGATCCTTGTCAGATTCTTCTTTGCCAGCCGACTTTCGAGGTTTTCTCTGGAGCTCTGAGCTGATGCGATTCGGCTGGGTGTGGTCATGGACGCCACGCCTCCGGCTTCGAACAGACAAAAGGTGGGTCAAGACGAAAATGATGGAGTACGCCGGTGCCATGCCTGTTGTCCATATGAACGACATGATATGTACCCAACGTTCATCTGATCGGCTTAAAATGTAATCCTTCATGACCAACCAAATTACTGTCATCAGCCCTGCAGAGAAGGTGACCGATCCCCCTCCGATGCCAGTGAAATGTAACGTTGCAAGTAGAAACCTAGCCGGACTCTTGGAAGCAAGTAAGCCGATCCCAAAAGAGCTTCTCGGTGTCTTGAGCGCCTCTTCCGCAATGATAATGTTTGCGCGGAGAATGAACATGTACTTGAATCCGTAGTAGTAAAAGCACATCGAGAGGGAAAAGAGCACAGCCGTCCAGGTCGAGTATTGGACCAGGAACCAAAACTTCGCGCCATCAAGATCGCCACGGTTGTGCAGAACGCCAGAGGTTATCCCAAGACAGGAGGCAACGGTTGGCCAGATGATCCCCACAACGAGTATGCAGTTCTTCTGCATGGGGGTCGGGGCCAATATGTGAATGGGAGGCAACGGAGGCGAGCCTGGCACTACCTCGGGGACATACACAGCAAAGATCCCTTTGCGTTCTGTTATTGGCATAGCATACAACAAGCCCACGAAGTATGAAGTAAACGAGAACACTATAAAAACCCTGGTGGACAAGACAAGGTGTAACTCTGCCGTTAGGATTGCATGCGGCGCATCGTTTGCAACAAAGAACTAATAATTACCAGTGGATCTGCTCGAAGAAAATGCGGCACCACCAGTCATTTGGTAAGAGATCCAGGATGAGAAAAAGGTTCGCCGGTATTTTAAGAATGAATGCAGCACTTGCGAAAAATACATGGCAGTCAAACTATAGAGGAAGGATTTTTTTTTTGGAGATGAGCATCATTAGAAATCGAGAGTTGCGAAACGATTGGATCACTCAAAAGAAACGTACCGGCTTTGGCTGAAGACCATTTCCGATGTAGCTGAAAAGCGACATAACAATACTGTGATTAAAGCCTCGGTTACGGTATGCCAATATCCACATGCCATAGATGCTTGCAGCAATATGAATCCCGATGGAAACAATCAGCATAGTTTTAGTAAAGTCAGAATCCCTGCAGTCATTCAAATCCTTTGTCCAGTTGCAAAGAGATTGAACAAGCGGCGGCGCAGTTGTGGGTACAGGTGCTGCAATTCGTATTATTGAGAATGGCATTGATGGAATTGGTGACATGGCAGACGAGCGGAAAGAAGGTCCAGGTCCCGGGAAGAGCCATGGAGTGGTGGCGGTTGCAGAATTTAAAGGTGTGGGTACTGATGTGCTCGAATCAGCTGAGGTTGATGTAGGCAGAATGATGAACGAAGAATAGTGGCTACCGCCAAGAGTGCTACCGAGCAACTCCATGACTTCACGGAAGGAATGAGGAGAGGAAGAGAGTTGGATCGCAAGGTAAAGCTGTTGCCAACAATATGAGTGATATATATCTCTTAAAAAAACGAAAGAGGCGCCATGTCAATGGTAACATTGATGCGTATTTATTACCACCCTATAAGTCATGAGTGAACGATGGTCACCAGAATGAATTCCTTTGCTTCTCGCCCTTATTCGTAGCCCGACCCTATGGATTCGGTTGTCGTGTGTATGATTGCTGGAAGGCAGCGTCAAAGACTTTCCAAATTGGGAAAGCAATTGTTCGCGAGAAATAGATGCACGGGTCTTAGTGTGATAACTCTTCTTTTGTTTGCAGACAGTACATCAACGCGCAAAAAAAATGAATGATCGTCCAAAGTTGGAAGGAGCTGTAGTAAAAAGATATTCATCTCGCACTCCACCGGCATGAATGTTTCTTCACCGAAGACATTGGCCAGTCTCTACTTGACCTGTTGTGACATACGTTGTCAGACTACCAGCCAAGTCCCATTTCTGTTAATAAACTTCGAAATTCACCTATATGTCCCTTCATACTACTTCAATACGCGGTGAATGGATACATTCAAACTGCTGCCGCTTTTATTTTGTTAACAATTGTCTGCAGGTCGTATGTGGAGTGCCGCCTTCGTACTAGACACCGTTACTCAAACTACCGCCACAGATCATTATTAGCACGTTCTCTAAATGTATGCCAAGACCTTTTGTAACCCATGTTCTGAATTGCGCACCAGGTATTGAATAATGCCTATTTTCAACATAAATTGTAGGAATATGTACTATGACTTATAGACAGTAGGCCCCGCTGTCCATGACAAGGACAGACGAAATCGACACAGGAAGAGAAATGCGCGGATCTTAAGGCAAGACTGTGCAGCAAAATGAGAGAGACAAAGGAAGATGTCATTCTCAGTTTGCGGGCACAGGCTACTTTTAAAGGCTATGCTAACAACTATGCTACCAGAGTTCAAATACGGATCTCGGTGAAACGACAAAGTAGGGAAAGAAGAGAAGAGATAGAAGAGAAAGGACAAAAGAAGTACTGTCGAAAGAGATAACGAGAAATAAGCGAAAGATCACTTCTTCAAAAATGACTAAAGAGTTCCGGCAACAATTTGATTGACGGATACCAAATAGAAGTAAAGCGTTAAGAAGAAATGGGCAACGAAAAGAGAAGTGGTCATGAGAAGATAGTTATGAGAACAACGATGAAGGGAGGGCACCGAGATGATTGACTTGGGGATGAGAGCAACAAGTGATGGAGCGTCAAAAAATGAATAGGAAAGTGATGCGGACGAAAAGTGTTGGCTGATGGAGGTGTGAGAGAGATGAAGTGACAAATAATGGAACGTAGAACCAATTGGGTGCGGTTGATACTGGAAAGTAGAAGGAATAAGGGAGAAGGGCGAAGTCGAGGCTGCTTATGAGAGAAGAACAGACCTACTGTATAACACTGGGCTAGTTAATAACAAAATCTGTTACGTGCAATTCCGGTGAAGACTCCAAATAGGCAGTCAACCGTCTTGGCAGCAACACTCACCCAAAGGTGGTAATGAAAGAGAATGGAGAAGTCAGCGTGAAAGGTAAGGAAGGGCGAAGATGAATAATAATAATCACATAATAATCATCAAGGAATCGTGGAATAACAGGAAGGTGTTTATGTTGGGTTGGTCGGTGCTGGAGTGGAGTGTGGCCTACGGTCCGGCGGGCGGCTCCCGGAACAATGGCTCGAGGAGACCACTCCCTTTATATACCTCTAAATATTCTATCGGGTTCTACCTCTGCGAGTGTGATATCACTTCTAAACTGCTAAATGATAGTAATAAAAATAAACAAACAAAAGGCAAGCATCTAG